>OU015491.1:18068810-18131310 GCA_907164885.2 Dolomedes plantarius
GCCTTGATAAGAGTACAATTAAGTTTTTAATGTTGAGCATAATTTCAGCTCAACGTTGAAAGCTGAATCAGAGACTTGTCTATAATGACACCAAAATTTCCTCTTCACTATTGACAATAATGCTGTTGAAAGTAGAGAAACACAAGAATAAAGATTGAATGCTAAGTAAAACATTAGCATACAAAATCTTAAATTTCTAAATTTGATTACAACATGCCATAGAGAGCATTAATACAGATGCTGGGTCAGATTTAGAAATTTAAGATTTTATATAGTATTCAATCTTCATTCTTGTGTTTCTTTACTTTCAACGTGAGAGTGATTCTCGATAGTGAAAAGAAAATTTTGTTGTCATCTCAAGTCTCTCAGTCAGCTTTCAATTATTGTACTCTATCAAGGCATTCTAATCTATTTTATTTATATCTGTAATAACTAATCATTTAATTGACAGGATTGAATGTCTTACTGTACTGAGAAATTTAGTGAAAAGGGTGAATACTCTTTAACAACTAATCTATTACTATAATAATGAATAAAGTAAAACTTTATTATATGATGTAGCTTTCACAGTAATTGGTTTTACAAAAATTGTGGTAGAAAGTAATTTGGGATACTAACTTCTGCATAGTATTTTAATAGAGCATATCTTTTGTTACTTAATTGTCAAATTATGGTGGGGATCTGTGTATAAAATATTTTTTTATTTGTGAGCAGCTGTTATTAGGGATAACCACAGTAAAAAATTATTCAAAATATACTATTTAGATTCAATAATTATTAACAATTGTTATGATATATTGTTTGATTAGTCTAGGTTAATTTGAAAAATGAGGTGGGTAATATTGACTAGCTGTCAATGTTGAGTGAAATGGCATAGATTATATTATAAAGCGTGAAAAAACACTTAGACTTTTTGAACCAAGCTTCTAACCCAAATTTAAGTTTTTAAAAAAATATTTAGCTAATGAGAGTATTTTCACAGATCTTAACAATGGAATAGAAAACCCGTATAGTCAACAAATTCATGGATAAACGATTCAGTTCTAAAAGCAAAAAGCCTGGTTTCTGTATACTGTTGTAACATGATTATTATAAAAGTATACAGAAACCAGGCCTTTTGCTTTTAGGGCTGCATCTTTTATCCATGACTTAGTTGACAATACAGGTGTTATGTTCCATTCCTTAGATCCATGAAAATATTTCCAATTTTAAAAGTTTCATTAAATTTTTTTTAAAATTTTGGTTAGAAGTTCGGTTTGAAAAGTTAAAAGTATTTATTGCACTTTGTAAAATAATCTATGCTACTGCACTCAACATTGACAGCCAGTCAATCTTTGTATGCTTGCATCATTTTTCAACTTAACTTAGATAAACCAAATAATACACCATAAAAAAACCTACACACTTGCAAACATAACCTTATTATAGTCAACAATTATTTAATAATTAACTGAACCTAAATAATATATTTTGGAATATTTTTTTACTGCCCTTATCCTTACACTTTATAATAACAGCTGCTCACAAAAATATATTTTATGTGACAGATCTCCACCAAAATTTGACAATGAAATAATAAAATTAAATACTAGGCAGAAGTTAGTATTCCAAATGACATTCAACTACCTATTAGCTCATCAACGAATAATCTAATACATCTAAAAGCAATATTATTATTATTATTACTTCTGTAAGGAATTATGAATGAACCTCTAACTACTTCTCATGAAATTCTGATAATTAAATTAAAAAATTTTTAACATTAACTATCAAGAGTAAAATAACCCTTGGCATTTTATATCTTTATAATATAAAAATATAAAATTTTTTTTGGTAAGCAGTTATGATAAAAGACTTTCACAAGAGTCACGGTTAACTGAAGTCCCTGAACTGCACTTTCAGACATACCTAATACTTTAATAACATGCTTGCCAGTTAAAAATATAATGAATAAAGGAAATCAATATCAATCCACAAATTACTGCAACCAAAGTTTATGAAAATGTTCGGATTAGCGTATAAAATATACAAAGAGAAATTTGAAAATTTGAGTTGTTTATTAATTAAGAATTATGTAATAAAAATATTTTTTATGGTTTTTCATAGAAAAATTCAAATTTAAGTACAAAAAATAAATTTTAAAAAAATATATTATCAACTTTGTGATTTTGCCCACAAGTTCACTGCTGAAAAAATAAAGGATATCTAGAGAATAAAAAAAAAATGGGTTCAGTGAGGTTAAAATGAACTTACAGATTATGAATCGAGCACACTGCCAAGTGAGTTGTGGAATCTTTTCATGGAAATCACAATGTGAAGATGGATTCCAGTTTCAGAATTCTGTAAAGAAACCAATATTTTCTTACAATGCCATAATAAAAATTAGAGTGATTTGTGACACCAAGAAGCATTGAAAAGCAGAGTTCATTATTTATTTATTTATTTTACAAATGCCACACACTACCAAAAATAGCACCTATGCAATCAGTGCACGTGCTCTCCAATACTTCTCAACAAGATCAGTAAAACATTTTAGTGCAGAGCACTCGTCTATTTGCTTATCAGTGAAATAAAAAAGGTAGTATGACCCCCTTACATGTATACTTTGGACCATAGGCGTAGCGTGCTTCTAACATTTGGGACGGATACAAATTGAATTCAGCTAGGGCCCTTCTCAGCGCATTGACTACCGATCAATCCTTAAAATTTGAAATATGATTTTTTGAAATTGAGTAACAATAGAATTGATGTTTGAGTAGTATTCAAAAAGTTATACAATGAGAAAAATAAATGTAATATAAATAAAAGAAGAAAAAAAATGTAGCATGCTTCTAACATTTGGGACGGATACAAATTGAATTCAGCTAGGGCCCTTCTCAGCGCATTGACTACCGATCGATCCTTAAAATTTGAAATATGATTTTTTGAAATTGAGTAACAATAGAATTGGTTTGAGTAGTATTCAAAAAGTTATACAATGAGGAAAATAAATGTAATATAAATAAAAGAAGAAAAAAAAATGTAGCATCGAATTTTTGTTATGGATCATATCATTGTTAAAAACTATGTTAGGGCTAAAGACATAATCGGTATTTTCAGTGTCACAGTTTGAAAAAAATGGGAAAAAACCAACTTTTTAAAAAGTTTTCTACAATTTTCTGATTTAACTGAACCAAAAATTTCTCCTCACATGAATTTTCAAATCAGATTAAGTGAAAATTACACATAATGGAATATGCACTGAGCATATAATTTAATACCAAAAATTGCCTGGTGATTAAAAGTTGAGAAGTAATCAGACTTTCAATGTGCTGAATATGTTTAGCACAATATTTAAATAAGACTTTAATATACATGAACTAGATTACTACCTCGCAAAACTTCCAAGAAACAATTTCAACTAACTATTGTATAACTTTCCATATAATTTGGCTTTCCATAAAACTCCAACTGATGTTCAGAATCAGTTGAGTTATTTTTCAGGCACAACTTTATCAACATATTTAATTATGAAACTTTGAGAAAGTAAAGACAATTTACAATGCATTTCCCCCCCATTTTTTAAACAGCTAAACAAGATGCTCAGTGGAATTTTAAAAAATTTAGTACAAATTTAGTACAGGATCAAAAATATAAAATAATGGTCTATTAGGATTTGAAGGATGATTATATACTTAAACAAGGGGGGTAGCAAAATAGGATATTGTTTAATAATAAAGTCAGTTGTTCAGTCAAGAAGTCAATTATTGTATTTTGATGATCAGAAATTTTATGTCTTAGAACATCAAGCAATTCAATTACCACATTTAATACATTTTCACCATCACTCATTACTGTTTTCATTTAATCCAAATTCTTTATATAAGTATTAAGACTTAAAATGGAATAAACATGTTTAACAGAGAGAAAAATTTATGGCATGCATAAAATTAAATTTTACTAAAATTTAAAATTACTTAGCCCATTAACTAATGATCTAATACATCCAAAAGCAATTTCCTTTTTGCTACTTCTGTAATGAATTATCAACGAACCTCTAACAACTTATCAGGAAATTCTAAAAATATTTTTAAAATTTTAATGTTAACCATTAAGAATAAATAAAGCTTGGCACTTCACATTTTCATAATATAAATATCATTTTTCTGTTATTATAAAAGACTCTGTAAACCAGGCGTTTTGCTTTTTGGAACTGTATCTTGTATCCGTGAATTCATTGATTATACAGGAGTTCTATTCCATTATTAAGAAAGGGTTATTTCATTCACTTATCAAACACACATTTTGATATAATAAACCACAACTCACAATGGATGTCTTATCTACAATTTTATAAACAAACTTTGTCTATGAACACATTTTATATTTTCTAAATAAACCTTGGCATTTTATAATTTTATAATATAAATCTCTTTTTTTGGCAAGAGTTAAAGTCTTTCACAAGAGTCGTGTTAATTGAAATCCCCGGACTGCACTTTCTCACTCACCTAAAACCTTAACAACAAGCTTCACAGTTAAAAAAGAATAAATAAAGAAAATCAATATTCTATCCACAAATTATTGAGACCAAAGTTTATGAGAAAGTTCAGATTAGCGTCTAAGTTAAAAAAACTAATTTGAAATTTTTAGTTGTTTAATAAATATTTTTAGTTTTTTTCATAGAAAAAATTTAATTAGTTAAAAATAAATCTAAAAAAATATTAAAACAGTGATTTGGGCCACAAGTCCACTGCTGAAAATAAAAGTATATCTCGAGAATAAAAAAGGTAGGCTCAGTGGCGTTAAAAACTTACGCAGGTTATGAGATCCAAGTGGTATTTGTCTTTCAAGCCTGAAGCTCTGAATAGATTTCAGTTTCAAAATTCTGTAAAAAAACCAATATTTTCTTATAATGCCATAATAAAAATTTAATGTTTTATCAAACCAAGAAGTATTGAAAAGTAGAGTTCTTTATAAACTTGCTTATCACTAATATAAAAAGGGGAAAAGAAACTAATTTTACCCTTTATATATATATATTAAGCCAATAAGTTCACATTTATTTTGCACAGCATGACAACAAAATAATTTCCAAAAGACCTTTAGAGATGAACAGCTTATAGATAGTTATTGAGAACATTCTCAGATTTATAAAAACTCTTATCGTACAATATCTATTACAATAAAGCAATTTTTGTATGTACACATTCTGATAATCTACAAATCTATATACTTATAAATATATAATTTAAAAACATGGAATGCAAATTAATAAGTTAAGAAACAATTTATGTATCTAAATAGTCTATTTTGGAATAATTTTCACTGCCATCATCTCTAATAACACTGATAAAAGTGATTTCAAACACGATACAAATTAGAAAATTAAATGCACGTGGCATCTATATTGACACAAATTTAAAACTCTAAACTTCTCATTACTCCAGAGGTTCTTTGAATGAATTCAGGAATACAATGGAGTTCACATACATACAAAAATTAATAATTCTTGAAAATATATATACACTCAATTGCAAGAATATATACACTCAGTTGCAAAAAGTATGCACCATTATGTTATTCCTAAAGAGTGAAATTGTTTTATTTTATATCTTCAGAGAGAGTAGAAATATAATCTAAATATCAAAGCCAGTTCAAAATATTGATTAATAGCAATTGAAATTCAAAATGTTCCTTAAATAAGCTTTTATTTAATGAGATATTCAAGATAAAAAAATGCTCCAATATTTGCTATTGTTTCAATATTTACTTGACATGTGGATACTGATTAAACAATATTTTGATCTGGTTTTGAAATTTTGAATATATCTTTGCTCTCGATAGACATAAAGAAATTTCACCCAGTAGGAATAACATATACATATATAGCAATTGAGTGTACACATAGAACATTATAAATAGAATTTAAAAAAAATTATATTTTAAGGCTATTAAGATTATACATGAAAAATACCTATTAGTGTTTAGCATTTAAATTAAAATATATAATTATACTAAATACATTCTTTTAAATTATGAACACAAAAATTTTAAGATATTTGTTCTTTATTTCTTTATAATGTATAAAATGCAGTGTATTTTATAAAGTTTACTCAAAACACAATTTGATAAGGAATTCAATAGATCCTTTTGTATGATTTACAAGTTCATTTTTAGAATCTTTTATAATGTGGAACGTTTTTGAATCCATCTTTTAACATTTAGACATGGATAATTTGTTGCCTATTGATACCTGGCAATAAGAACATTGTAAAATATATTTAATAGGAAAATGGACAATTTTTCCACCATTGAATACTATGCATGAATTTACTATGGAGGAATCATGTGTAACTGATTTATCAATCCAGTAGTAAAAAAATGTTTAATTTGGATTAACATATTAAAAAAAATTTCATTATAATTTTCTTTCAAATTTCTTTAAAGAAATAAAATGGAAATATTATACTGGAAATGAAAATACATTTTTATTTTTCAACTATGTAGATTTGGAATTGATATTTGTGTCATGTATTTTATACTTTCTAAAGGATATAAAAATCTAAATAGTGCATACAAATTACAATTCTAAATATTAATTTAATTAGCAAATACTTAAGACTTTCACAAGAGTCCATTTACTTCCTTTGTCCATCTAAAATATTAACTGAAACACGAATCTTAAATTATTCCGAAACAAAATGTTTTATTTATACATACGAAAGTGCTCGTAAGTGCCATAAGTATTGCTAATTCAATACACTCAGTTCAGTAGAGTTGATCTGAAATATGGTCAATCATATATAACTTGGATTAAAACACTATCTTATAACAGAAATAGAATAATGTTCACTATGTAAGGGTGTTAAATAAAATCTAAAGGCAATAATTTAAGACTAACGAATGAAACTTACTTGTGGATTAATTTCAACGAACTTGTAATCAATCTTTAATGGCGCCTTTTCAATCACGTGCAACTGAATGTCCAATCAGATGACACTAGTGCATTGTAGTATGACGAGCCGAAAAAAAAGATGGTTTGAAATTTCATTATGCTATAGCTTTCAAAAGCTGCCTTTTGGTATTGAATATAAAATTTTATTGCTCTACTGAAATATTTTCAGGTGCTTCAAAATAGATATTTTTGTGAAAAGAGATAAAATTCTTTTTTTCTGTTTATTTTATGGTATATTAAATTAATAATATATATTTTTTGTAAATAAAATATTCAAAATATTTTTACAAGAAACTTAGGTATTTCTAAGTATTTCTAATTTTTAGATGTCATTACAGAACAACTGATTTTGTAGAATTTCGCAATTTTCATCATCTTAATTTTACAGTAGTATATTCTTATAATACACATTGGAATGAAAAAAACAATTTTTAATTAACGGACCTTAGTTAAAATAAACAAATCACATTATTTAGAAAAATATGAATGTAATGTCTTTAAAGGCAAAGTGTTATTTTGAAATAAACATTCATATTTTTCAAAAGTCCATAGTAATCATACATGGTTTGCTTTACTTATTTCACTGACACATTGAATTGCTTTCTGTTTGTCATCAGAAATATGCCTCTTCATAGGAAGTCCTGTTACTTTAACATCATTCCATTCAATCATATCAATATAATCCTTGGCATCAAAGTTTATACGTTGAAATAAAAACTTTTTGATGCCACCTTCATTTTCAGCCCTTGCTTTTAGATTCCGGGGTAATCCAAGCTCTCTCTTACATGACTGCGATCATCTGATATCATACAAAGGACGAGATTTTCAGAAGCAGATTTCTGGCACTGGAAAATGTATATAAGATAGCATAATAGCATTTTTCAATGACAAACAACCAGAATTTAAACATTACTGTAATTGGAATGGGTGGAACTGCCGTGAACACTGGATTGAATAATGATGTGGTTCGTTTATTTGAAAAGGAATTAAGAAGGCCACTGCAGTGGTTGATTTGTCTATTTCATGGAAATGAACTGCGCCTACGTCCTAATTTGGAGGAGAAATAGGTAAACAACTAGAAAACTGCTATGAACTTCCAGTAATTGAATTATCACCTATTGAAAATGGCATTCCATTACTAGAAATTAAGGATGATTTAAGTGTGGACCCAAAATATTTGTTAGAAATGTCTAATGCAATCTCTGTTGGAAGGTGCTCTTCTGATTTGTCTATGAGAAACCAGGAAAACTTTGTTATTCATGATAGCTTACATTAGCAAACCGAATACTTCACTTGTATGTGGGAACAGAATGTACTGCAAAAAAATCTCCGAATACTGACTGAGTACATTTTGTAAGTATATGCATCTGTTTCGTTTCACATAAAGCGGAAACTATCTTATATCCATGGATCGAAGCACTTGTGGAAACTTGTAAGCTATTCACGTTACCTCCATCAGACTCTTAAAAATGTAATTGACCCAGTCATTCAAAGAAATTCGTACTTTGCTGCTTCTGAAAATCTCCTCCTATGTATGATATCAGTTGATCGCAGCCACGTAAGACAGCTTGGATTACGCCGGATTCTAAAAGCAAGGACTGAAAATGAAGGGGGCATTGGAAAGTTTTAAGTTCAACGTATAAACTTTGATGCCAAGGATTATATTGATATGATTGTACGTAAAGATGTTAAAGTAACAGAACGAGGCATATTTCTGATTATAAACTAGGAAGCAAATAATCTGATCAGGAGAGTCAACGTACTGACTTCAGCAATTTTCCATGTCACACACAAGCAGTAGAAAGGATTGTTAAATTCGTTACCGAGTCACCCTTACCCGTCCGTGGCACTTCTGCAAGAGTTGCATTGATAAAACGAAAATACATTCTCAAAAGATAATGCCAAAATTTAATAATAAAAACAAAACAAAACACAATTCAATGTGTCAGTGAAATAAGTAATGGAAACCATGTGTGATTACTATGGACTTTTGAAAAACATGAATTTCTTTTTTTTCAAAATAACGTTTAACATCCCCAATCTCAAAGAACTTTTTAATCTTATGCACAGTAAGTGTGCGTTTAAATTTTCTTCTACACCCACTTTTGATTATATTCCTAAATCTGAAAAAGTTAAACCTCTGAATCAGGCTGATGAGCTTAAAGCAGGGTGTTTAACCTTTTGCAGCATCTGGGCCACATGGTAAATTTTTCAAGGCAGGCGGGCCGCATAAAAAAGTCAACTACATTCAAAAGTTTAGTTTTATTATGAAAATGAAAAATACATTGTATATGTAATGTATAAAATATTATAATCTTGGTATGCAATGTGATGTGGTAATTTTGAACGAAATCGAACATAATGTGATTTTTTAAATTTGGGTTAGTCTAAAGCGAATTGCTCTCGACTCTAACTTAACTAGCATTAATGATCGAATCAATCTCTCTAACCAATTTTCTATCCTAGGAAACTGTCGTAATCCGGAGGAAAGAAATTCCCGCTGCTAATGATGAATTTCCTGTTAGGCGGGAAACCAAACCTGAGCCATGTTTTTTTTTTAATGGCGGAAGGGTAAAAAGATACCCTCAAGAAAATGTACAACCTAGTCAAAATTCAATATCCCAAATCAATTTCATGAAACTTTCTCAAAATCTTATCTGAAAACATTACTGCAATTGGATTAATATCGGACCTTTCAAAATTACTTAATTTACTTACGCATTGAATTTTTTTGGAAAAAAAAATCCCAAAACCGAACGACGACTTAAAAATTAAAAATTTATGTTCCGACTTAATATTTCAAATCTTACCCATTCCATTAATTGTTCACAGGTTAATTCTGATAGTGTTATTCTGATAGTGTGGTTTTCTGATAGTGTTTAACATTTTTCCTTTATTTTTCTGTTCCATGCGAGGCAGTTTTCCTCTTATTGAAGTTCCACACTTGATACCCTATCAGGAATGCTGGTGTGGGGCGTTCGTTTTTGCTTCCCATGCTTCAGTCCTCGGTTCGATCCTGCAAAGTGCAGTTCTGTTATCTGTACTCACGGATGTTCAAACCTGCCAATTTAATTTATTAAATATAACTTACTTATTATTTAAACTTAATTGCCTTATTTTTTATTTCTAACATTATTTAAACTAATTTTTTTGCCTTTTTTTTCTATTGTAAATATATTTCTCGTATCCTGATTCAATTACAAAAAAAACAATGTAATATATATTCTTCAATGTACGTACTGAGGATAAAGGGTCTTATTTTTTGATATTTTTGGTGTCTCATGACATCTACTGTCTATGTCTCTGACATTACATTACATTAATATTTTTCTAAATATGTGTGATTTGTTTATTTTAACTAAGGTCTGTAAATTTAAAATTCTTTTTCTTTCATTCAAATTTGTATTATAAGAATATGTTACTGTAAAATTAATACGATGAAATTCGAGAAAAAATTCTACAAAATCAGTTGTTTTATAATGGCATCTAACAATTAGAAATACTTAGAATATGTAAATTTCCTGAAAAATATATTTTGAATATTTTATTCTACAAAAATATATTATTATTTTAATATACTATAGAAGAAATTTAAAAAAATACAAATTTTATCACTATTTCCTCTCTTATAAATAAAGAGTGGTGAAACAAGGACCCATTTTTAAGTAGATATTTAATTTCTCCAGTAATATAAAATTGAAACTAATTTTCATCTGTTTTTATAAGCTTCTAGGGAGTTAAAACATACACACAGAATACAATCTTTACCTACAAGGAAAATTATGTGAATTTTCACATAATACAATTATACAATTTCACATAATACTTTTCACATAATACAATCTTTACATACAAGAAAATTATGGGAATTTTCCGCGGTAAAAGAAGTTTCACAACAATGAAATAAATATTTTTGAAAAGTCTGTTAAATTTAATCTTCGCCTTCCCTTTCAAATCCATAATTCTGATGCAGATATCTGTTACTTGTGGTTACGAATCGGAGGTACAGTTCCGGGACGATGCAGGGTAAACGATTTCGGTGCGATTCATATCAACCCATAACAGGCCCTGAACACGTAAACGGAAAGCGTTTCCCCTTCGGAGGTTCGTAAACAACCCGCCAGTGGCCCGACAAAATTCTCCCGTACTTGTCGTTCAACCGGTGCCTCCAGCACTGGCCCGATAAGCTGCCGTCAGTCCTGTGTTTGTTGGGTATATATATATATATATATATAAATATAATATATATATGTATATATATATATATATGGATATATATATATATATTATGATATATATATATGTATATATATATATATATATGTATATATATATATATATATATATATATATATATATATATATATATATATATATATATATAAATATATATATATATATATATATATATATATATATATAAATATATATATATATGTATTGAGTACATATATATATATAAATATATATATATATATATATATATGTACTCAAACTGTGTCCTACGGGACGCATGCGGCCGACCAAGCTTTTATTTACGGCCTGAAACACTCCCACTCATTATCAGGCAGTTGAATTTATAAGCCTAATTTTGGAAGTTTGGGCCTGAAAAATACAAAACTGTTCGAAAATGTTCCACCTGCTTTTTACGTTGCTCGCATCTACGTATCTCTTTGAACCATCATCTAAAATGAAATTAATAGAAGAACGTACAGGTAGCCCTCCTACAGCACGGCATCTTACAACACGGTTTCGCTCTAACACGATAAGATAAATTGCGGGAACCCTCGTATAACACTGCAACCTGTAACACGGTTTCGCTCTAACACGATTAAAAAATCGCGAAAACCTTTGTACAACACTGTACTTCTACAGCACTAGATATCATGATTTTTGTTTAACGCATTTAAAATCTAAATTACCTTAAATAATGACGAGAAGGAACAATAAACTATCGTGGCTTTACGTGAAAACGTTTAAGCAAATTATAATTTACTCATCTATAACTATAAAATTGTAAGAAGACCTAAGCTTAGCTGAAAATCTTGAATCATATTACCTGAATGCAGACCCTTCCGCTGAAAGAAGCCGAAAATTCAAAAGGGAGCTGCAAAATTGTCTATCTCCATACCGTGAAATGTACAATGACCTTTTAAGAACCAGCAAAGAAACCAAAATTACAGATTTTTTTAAAGAGGATAGAAGGTGCAAAAAATCTAAATGAAGAAAAAAGTTCTGAAGTGAAGGTGACATCGTTCAACCGAAAACATGTTCTCGTTTGATTGCACTTAGCAATGATGAGGGAAGAAATTTATTAAATTAATGTCACATTAAATTAATATAATATTTTTTGTTTCTTTTCGTTTTGTGTATATTCATACATTTATAGTTTTAATAAATATTAAGTTGCTTATAGGGAATTTAAAAAAAATTGTTTTTAATAAGTTTTCGGAACTTAACCCCCTTTTTGTACTGTCTCTGGGTCTCATATAACTGGGTTCCACACAACACGGCATTTTCTAGGAAACCTATCTACCGTGTTATAGGAGGGTTACCTGTATATAGCCTGAAATTGGCTTAGTGATTCTCACCCTTATGACGTATTGAGAGTAGCATGTAGTAAGTATAAAGCTGAAGTGGTCTAAAATAGGCACAATTTGTCTCAACATTGAAAATCACACTCATTTTTAAATAAACGCCCATTCAATACATTTAGGTTTTAAGTTTTATTTTGACATTATTATATTAAGAGGTATAGTGTACTATGTTGCGGCCCCGAGTAATGTAACAACATACGCATGTAGCCCGAGAGAGAAAAAAAGTTTGAGTGCGGCTGCATTAGGGCCTGTTCACATAGGAGTCCGTTGCGTAGCGATAAGGAAAGATGACGTTGAGGCGAAAATTACACCAATCATAGGCGTTAAAAAATTTCATTGCTAATCGTTTGGACGCCTTGATTGGTTTATTTAGTCTCGACGTCATCTTTCCTTAACGCTACGCAACGGACTCCTATGTGAACAGGCCCTTAACCGGGCGGTATTGTTTTGCTGGTCCGTCATCCCAGTCTTTTGTTACACTCTTTATGGTTGAAACTCATGGTGAATGAAAAACGGTGCGATATTCAAGGGATGGTATCCCAAATTATCTTGAACAGTTTGCTTTTTGAAATTTCGCGAAAGACATACATTTATACCTTCTTCGTAAACTGAAAAGTTTTTGCTTTTACAAAACATGCTGAAAAAGAAAGTATAGCACTCAGCCTTTATTTTGAAGCGAGCCATTGATCGCAACGACGAGATCATGCCTTTTAATGACTTGTCCGCACTGATAGATTCAAACAGGCATGAGATCCTAATAAATTTTTATCACCCTTGTAGAGTCAAGCTCACTTCTACCCAGACTTGGGTGTATATAATTTGAAGTGGCACTCTAAATGAATTTGATACAAACACAGTTTATACATGAAACAATGTTTATTGAATTCGTTGCACATATAATTGGCTTTTACAGCAATAAGCATACGTACTACTTGTACGGAATATATATTAACATTCAATAAAAATACACTTTGCAATACTCACAAAACAGCAGAGAGTCAAACCAGCAGTACTGCCACGTAAACTTTGGGCCTCCTAAGCACTAGCACAGGATAGCACCTGGAGCTGCTTTCTTCGTAGTTCCCTTAACTCGCTTACTATCAACCTTAACAACCTTTTTCCTAATCAAGCTGCTTGGTATTTATACCAAGCGCGTATGCCGAAATTAGCATATCTCAAGCAGCTTCATTAATTCATTCACTCAAAAGTTCGATTCTTGTGAATCGAATCTTATGTATACCTTACACCCTGTCATTTATACCTCATATCTCCTGCACATTCCAGCACCTCAATATATGATCATCCAAGAACCTTCTACCACAAACGTTACTTTTCAGCTTTCCTGTGAGGCAGATATGTCTGTATGGGCATATTACGATGTATAGATTTTTTAACGGCAATGAATTTATGCCATCCATACTTTTTCTATAAGTTGTTGTTGATGTTGCTTATGCCCCTTCACCGACGGTAGACATCAGATCAAGTCCCAAAGGCTATGGGCGAAGAAGGTGCGGCTCTTGTTTTGAATTAGCACCACAAGTGTCGGAGTCCGACTTGGCTAAAAGACCGGTCCCGTAATTTTGAACCGAGTCAAGTGACGAGACCGGAACACTTGACCCCGCACCTCCAGAGGTAAATTTGAGAACTAGGAGGACATTGTAACCACGCCCCATTTTACGCGCCCCAGCCACCATTAGGGAACACGGCGGTTGCAGCGACAAGCATCGAACCAGGGACGTTCAGATCACTGGCCCGCTGCTTTTGCCAACTGGGCTACTGGGCCCCGTTTTCTTTAAGTAGGTATTACTTTGAAAACAGTAATGTTAATGCATATGGTGGTGTTATCTATATATATAAAACAGTTCCGTAACTGACTCACTGGTATACAACGCACAGACCAAACCGCTGGTCCTAAAGGGCTGAAATTTGCATGGCGATTCTTCTTATGGTGTAGGGGTGCACTAAGAGAGATTTTCGAAAAATTCTTCTTAGATTTTTTAAATTAAATTTTTAAGCTGTTTATTTTACTTTTTTTACGTTTGCATTTAAAATAATAATGTGAGGGTTATAAAATTTATACCACGAGAAAGTTCATAAAAATTCCTTTAAAATGAAACCTTTTTCGAATCTTTACCTCCATTGTCTGATTTGTGGGGAATTTTTAAAGATTCATTTTTAGAATTTAATTTATTAAATGCTGATCACGTGATTTCTTTTTCTGGTACTTTCAATAAATTTATCGTCACGTGCGTAACAACTAAATAGACAAAAAAAATATTTTTTTCTCTTTCTAATGCAGCAGACGATTGGACATTATTTTGTCTATAAAATATCCCTTACGATTTTTTTATAAATATTTATATATATATATATATATATATATTACATCAATTGTATACATTGATTGTCTTATTTATCATAAATATATATTTATTTTTTTTTGGCATTAATTGCATACATTGACCGTTGTATTTAATTTGAATGTACTCCGTAGCGAAGTGCGGGTTTTCAGCTAGTACAGATATAAACATGCAGTACATATAGAATAAGTAATTTCTATTACGCTACAGTATTGTGAATACAGCGTAATTTATGAATATAATATTTTTAATAGAGAACTACACTAACTATCAGCTTTATAAAGGCCATTTATTTATGTCATTCTTACTTTTGGACAATGTAAGTACTTTTCTGTCTACAGTTATTTTAGTAAATATGTATTGTTTTAGTAGCCTCTAATATATTAGTACAAGAGTTTGTATCATTTGTTTATCGATATGTTACCAAGATTCTATAGGTTACTTCAGGGTTTGAAAATACTCAATTTTTTCCCTTTGTAAATTAAAATCTCTGTAATTTTTTCTCTGTGTCATCCCGGCTTAAGGGGACAGTGGAATTTCAAAATTGCAAAATTTGTCCAAAAATTCGATTTTTTAAAAATTTTATTGAATTGTGAAACTACGGACGAGTAGGAATGTGTTTTCATTATAATAATTATATATATATATTTATATATATATATATATATATAAATAGTAGTAATGTTAATTTTATGTTAGTTAATAATTAAAATAATTTTTTAAAGAAAAGGCGTGCCGGAGAACGGCTAGGTTCGAACCGCTAGAGTCAGAACAGAAGCCCACCGCGATAGCACCACGCTAAGGATCGTTGAAGACTTCGGCACAAAAAGCGGTAGAGGACAGTAGCGGTAACAATGGAGATTGTTAGGATTAAGCCCCTAACTTTATTTCTACTGATTAGATATACATAATATATAGCCTATGTCCATCTGGAATACTGTACCTTTCAAACAGTGAAAGAATTTTTCAAATAGGTACAGTGGTTCTGAAGATTACCCTCCAGGTACAAAATCGCTCTCTCTTTATATATAAGTAACTATCACATTGTCTCTTTTATATATATTTTCTAGAAACATAATGTGAAACTACGGAAGAGTAGGAATGTGTTGCAAAAGGAATTTTATTTCTGTTATTACTTTCCTTGTTATAGGCATTTGTATTTAATTTAGATATTACGTAGTTACTAGTAGCAATAACTTTAAATGTGTTTTTCTCAAAAATAAAAAAAGTTCATGTCATACGAATATTCAAACTGCTCCAGGCGCATTTCTAATTATCGTATTGCTTTGAAATTTAAGTTTTATATACTTAACTGTATATCAAATAAATCTTATTGAAAATAATTATTCTTCGTAGCTCAGAATTTCTAAATTTTCTACTTGAAAAGATGATTTATAGGTATTTTGAGTAATAAAAGGGTGTTTTCACTATTATTATTTATTTTCTCTTATATTTTTAATGAATGCTTAAGATAAGCAATATGTTTCATTGTTAGTTCTATAAGGTATCCTGTAAGTAAAAATTACCATATTATATGCAAAAGAAATGCGCATGGAACATTTTTAATTTGGCCAATTTTTGATATAATTAATAATTCATAATTCATAAATTATTAATATTTGATCATTAAATTTTTACCACTTTTACATATCTATGGTACTAATCATATATTCAAATTTCAAGCAAATCCATTCAAAACAAAAAAAAGGTTAGGTTTGAAGGTCCACTGTCCCCTTAAGGAATGATTAAACTGCACATACACTTAGGTGTTCTCTGAAGATACTGTCTTTCGCTGTTATTCTATATCTGGACCTAGTATTTAAAAGAACGTTTCAGTAAAATGGCTAAAAATGTTTGTTTTGTCTATGGAAATAAATATTGTACCTATTAGTATTTCACACGCTGTTTCTCTGCATGTTTTTTGTTGCTTTCTCTTAATTATCATTTATCTTGAAATAAACTTGAACAATCCTCTGAATTTTGATTAAAAATAATTTAACAATATGAAAGAATTTTTTCCTAAACTAGTTATTTTGAAATTAGTTTAATAGCATTTTTTTTATATTTTCTTTTTTCCTTTTTAATATTTCGTATAAATTTGTGTAATAATAAAAAGTTTTTAATTCAAGAAAATTGAAATAATGTCAGTGCTAAGTTAGTATAAAGAAAAAATGTTCCCCATCGTAGTTTTAGATGGAAAGGATAAAAACGGTTGTTATTACCAATTAACCATAGTTTCATCGTTTTTATTTTGGCAAAACACAAAAAAAACCATAGAATAAAAAATTCAATTATCCTCATCCTTTAGTTGTACGGGTAAAATCCTTGGTAAAGTAGCAAATTAACCCTAAATACCAAAGAAAAACAATTACAAACTGTCCCTAAAAGGATTATAATTTTTACTGATGGCAGGTCCATATTCTTATCTAACAACCTGCAACAATAGCTCGAAAGAAAATAAAAACTAAACTCCAATTCTCGCATCTTTTGCCATGCCTTTGTTTGACAATTAGCGCAATCTAAATTGAAAATTAAAATTAAAATAGTTATTATTCCATTATTCCTGTAAGTATGTAATTAAATGAAATATTTATAGCAATTACTCTTTTAAGCTTAAAATACGGTTGTCAAACTTCATTTATACTAGAAAATTGAAACATATTTAATAATATATTAAATGAATTGATAATCTAATCCAGCTGCTCCATTATTCCATTGAAAAGCGTCCTAATTGCATTATTTTACTCATGCGAGAAATTTAATATTGAATAACGTATTTCATGGAAATAAAATTTATTTTATATGAAAATAGTCACGTTCGAAATCTGGTTCAGATTTCGGATGAATGTGAAGTGGTGTTCCGCGAAGAGATAATCTATATATAAAATCTATATATACTTAATATAGTACTATATATAATACTAGCAGCCCGTCCCGACTTTGTCCGGGTTGAACAAAATATTATACCAATAAATTTCCAGTTGATAGCCAATAAATTGTTTTTTTTTTTAACTTAAAAATAACCTTAATAATACCTTAAATTAATATTACGTTAGTTAATAATTAAAGTTAATTTTTTAAAAGAAAAAGGCGGGATTCGAACCGCTAATGTCAGAACAGAAGCCCACCGCGATAGCACCACGCTAAGGATTGTTGAAGACTTCGACACAAAAAAGCGGTAGACGACAGTAGCGGTAACAATGGAGATTGTTTGGATTAAGCCCCTAACTTTATTTCTACTGATCAGGTATACATATATATAGCCTATTTCCATCTAGAATAATGTACCTTTCAAACAGTGAAAGCATTTTTCAAATAGGTGCAGTGATTCTGGAGATTACCCTCCACGTACAAATCGCTCTCTCTTTATATATAAGTATAGATTACCGTAATAGTACCGTATAGTACTATATATATAGAATATTAATAGTACCGTATACGGTAATATTAATACTACTATACATAATATTACCGTATATAAAATCTATATATACTTACTTGCCGTCTTATCTTCTTTAATAAGCTAATTCTTAGCAAAGATTTTAGAAAGACCTTGACATATTACCAGCAGTTTCTATAACAATAAATTGAAAACTTTGCTGCCATATTTTTTTTCTGATTTAGCTTACACGCATTCTTGTTTATCTCGTGTACACATCATTTTCAAGAATGTAAGTAGAATTAGAATATTTATCAAATCTAGCATGCATGCAAGTCACAAGCGAGCAAGTTACAAACGAATGAAAGAGGCGCATAAATGCTTTCAGTATTTACCCAGTGATGTAACGTCACCAGATCCCGGCTTCTTAGAAAGGGGACCGCTCCTTAAAACGGGGTGGCTTGCGAGTCCCTTGGACACACGCCAACGTTCTAAACCCTAGACCAGAAGTTCCAAACCGGTGGGTCTCGACTCGATCCTAAAACTATTAAAATGGTCTTTGTGTACTTTTATAATTGTAGTTGTAAGGTATACATAAGATTCGATTCACAAGAATCGAACTTTGAGTGAATGAATTAAAGAAGCTGCGTGAGATATGCTAATTTAGGCATACGCCCTTGGTATAAATACCAAAGCAGCTTGATTAATACAGAGGTTGAAGAAGGTTTGTTAAGGTTGAGAGATAAGCGAGTTGAGGGAGCTACGATTTAGGCAGCTCCAGGTGTTAACCGGCGCTTGTGCTTAGCAGGCCCAAAGTTTACGTGGCAGTACTGCTGGTTTGACTCTCTGCTGGTTTGTGAGTATTTGCAAGTGTATTTCTATTGATGTTAATATATATATTCCGTACAAGGTAGTACGTATGCTTATTCCTGTAAAAGCAAATTCTATATGTGCAACGAATTCAATAAACATTGTTTCACGTATAAACTGTGTTTGTATCAAATTCATTTAGAGTGCCACTTCAAATTATAATACACCCAAGTCTGGGTAGAAGTGAGCTAATACTATACAAATTTTTATATTCACCTAGGAACACTTGTTAGTGAGTATGAAACCACTTGCTGCATATATTGCAACATATATCTATTGTTAAATAAATAACTGTTTTGGGTAGAAAGTGCTTATATTTTGTCAACCTTTTTCAAATCAAAACACAAATTGTTTATCAATAATCAATCTGTATCTTCAAAAAAGCATATATATATAATATATATATATATATATATATATGCAATATTGATGGTAAATTCTATATACATAAGGAGGGATACGATACAAATAAGGTTTTTATTACCCCACCGTGGACCGATGGACCGTGGGATGTATTCCGATATGGAAAGGTGGGGTCGCCAGCTGAAAAAGGTTGTGAACCACTGCCCTAGACCATACGGGGAGTGAGAGAGATGGAAAACTGACTCTCAGCGAAAGAGTTTGTACTAACACCACACTGTTTCGTGTTTTGTTTTCGGGGGGGGGGGGGAGGCGACACCGAGTGAGGGCAAATCAGCTGCTTAGGTTGATAATTATCGAGAGTGAATCTCTCGGGGTTAAGACCAAAAAAGTGGTCTTGTAAGCATATGTTCAAAATTGTATATAAATTGTATAATAATTCTGTTTAAAAGCTTTAAAATATAAAATGTGTTCATTGACGAGAACAGTAGCAATATCTCCAAGCAAAGAACTTCGATTACTCTGAGACATTATTCCCAATCCCGTACTTTTGGCAAACAATTTGGCTAGATTAGATATGAGTACAAGACCTCCTTGCAATCCTTACTAGTATTTATTACCATTGCTCCACTGAGTAAAACACCTACACCATTTTCTCAAACTAACCTCGCTTAGTATCTCAAAACGCGGTGTAACGACGCCGGCATCTTCAAACGTGGAAATTCCCAGAAAAGACAACCCAGAGCGCAGTTTAGGCACATAACTGATTTAAGTCACCTTTGCCTAGAGTAGCACGGCTTCCGCCTGTTCACGCAAACCGCCAGACGTGCTGGCTGACTCTTGACTATATTCTCAAGGGGATATTCCAAGAACGACCACCCAGCGCACGGTTTGTGCACATAATGGATTCAAGATACATTGTAGGCTCAAACAGGCTGTCGCCTGTCAACATAATATGCCGGACGTAATAACGATGCGCGCAGGAAAGTGAGCTAGATACAGAAGGAAGTTGCCGACCGGAGGTGCCTCCCCGACTGGAAATATAACTGCATAAAGCAAGAAGGCGTTACCCAGACCTTCCCCCGAACGGTCAATGAGAGGGCGTATATTAGTCGCCGAACCTCATGGAGTTAGTCAATGATTCAGTGACTGTTAGATAGAAGTTAGTTAGTCACGCTATCAAGAGACGGAGTAATCTGGAGCCGAGATGCTGTCGAATCGTCTGACCTTCCTTGTCTAATATTGAACCCACGATTTTAACATATCTTGTTATGTGCATTTGTAAACAGCACGCCTGCATTTAGTCAAGTAATGCCATTAAAGCATAAAATACAAAAGGCTAGCAGTCTTGTTATTTAGGCAAAGTCCTTACAACAGAGTTAAATTATGATTATGTCTCTTCAGAAACGACCCGCTTAATCCATATTAGCATTACATTCTCTTCTACACTTTACTGCATTCATTCTCAGACTGGTCTGGTAATAATATTTGGAAGGAAAGCACGTATACCGCTGTTTTCATATGTAGTTTCGTGCACAAAATACATCAATCTATATTATTATTATACTTCAACAATCGAAATGTTTAAATAACATTCCATATTGGTATTTGAATTACTTTATGTATAAATATATTTTTTTAAAGTTCATGAATTCACTATTTCATAGAAAATCCTTCCACAGCGGTGTTTCAAATCTCAAATCCCACTGTCTAATCAAACTACCGTTTATAATTGAATTTCTAAATTAAATATTATTATATACATACAAACCATCAGTATTTCCCAATACCCATGTGCATCGAAGTTTAAATTCAGGACTTAAGCTTAACAGAAATAAGTATCATATCTTGACTCTTTATGGCGCAGTTCCATTCTGTGATAATCTCGAAATGCAAAGAACAATCACATTCAATGTCAGTCCTAACCAGATATAAATGATAAAGATGTTCGGTTAACAATAAGATACCGCATAAATTAAATCCAACATATTTATTATGCACGATGATAATCATGCACCCCATTGCAGGTCTTTCATCTCTCAAAATTTAGGTATACTAAACAAATCATGGCTGCCGCGCACATTAACTACTTCATAATTGTCTCTCGAAAATGAACATTTTAAAACGCAAGGGAGTGCTCAACTACAAATAGATTACTTAGTAGAATTTCAGCCTGACAATCGTAGGGATGTGATTAAGACGATTACTTTATCACAGCGTCCTTCATGTATACTATGCTACTCTATTATTAAGTTTAATGTTCTTGCACACAGTACTATTCACTCTTAAGAGTTTGCAGGGTAAGAGGTTTCGCGAGACAAACTTTACTGGAGGAGAAAGTAAAGTGCAATGAATTGAAGCAAAATAAGCACAGTGATACATGGTGTTTTCATCTAACCAAGTCTGGGTTGATTCTTCAGTCTACGTTAAGGGCCCAAATTAAATGTTAATTTAAATTCTTTAGAACCTACCAGAGACATATTTTCTAGTAATTAAAAAAATTTTAATTTATGTATTTCCGTTTCGATCGTTAGGTTCTGTAAAAGACAGTTTTAATAAGTTATCTGAAAGGGGGTTCATGTAGGTGACATTTTAGAGTAGTCGGAGAAAAATAAATCAAAATTCCCGTCAACTTTAAACCCTAAAACACCATCTACAAAGTAACTGAATAATTAAACATAATCTATGGAGAACAACAGTTATGACATTAAATTTCGAGTCGTTCGTCATCAAGCAATGTATGTAGTGGAATATTTGCATCAATTGCTGTTACTGACCACCAATAACTATTAAACTATCAAGCTACAATAGCTATTAAAACCCTCCTTGGAATCTGTAGTAAGAAATAAGGCCTTATCAGGGGGGTAGTTCATATTGTAAAATTAATAAGTGTTTCGACTTAAGATCTTATTTGATGCTTACATTCTATAGGGATGTACAGGGTGTCCATTAATTAAAGTCCCCATTAAAAAGGCTGCAAAAAAGAACCACTGATAAGAATGACTTCAATTTGAACTGAATATACTGAGAATAGGGGAAACGATTTTGGCATAATAAAACAAAAGTTCCAAAATGTTACAGCGCCAGTCTATTGATACATTTTGGAACTTTATTTTGTTTGCCAAATCGTTCCCCCTTTCTTCCACTATATTCAGTTCAATTTGAAGTCATTCTGACCAGTGGTTCTTTTTTGCAGCCTTTTGAAAGTGGAACTTTAATTATGGACACCCTGTATTTTATAGGAACAGTTTGTCGGGTTGTCCCATAGACATACAATACAAGTATATGAGCATGCCCTCGACTTGCCTTAATAAATACTCTTCAGATTTCAGGTTAATTTAAGTAACTTCTTATCACACATCAAAAACTTCCGTCAGGTGTTTTAGGGAGGAGTTTAACTCTCAGGTCCGAATCAATAAGATTTCATAAATGTAAGGAAGATATATCTACTTCACTTTTGAGGCTTAATATAAATATATATTGCTTTCGAAATATAATTCTGAAAATATTTAGGAGTTGCATTCATGAGATTGTCGTCTGTAATGAATAAAAGTCTCCAGAAATATACTTCGAACGAAGAACTGATCTCAATCACATGAAAACCTGCCAAATGCCGATTTCGACGACAGATCTATTCGGTTTTATATGCGCTATTTCTGCTTGGATAGCTATTATATAGAAACTATTTTCAAATTTATCCTAAAGTATTTAAAGCTAAAAAAAATTAATTTTTGTTTATCAAGAGATTTTTTTTCAATTTTGCATTCATTAGTTAAGGAATTACCATTTAACTATATATACTTAAGACACAAAAGCAACATTTTTCTATGATAGGAAGTAAATAAGTAAAAGATAAAACAGAAACGTAAATGTGAATGTAAACTAAACCGACAAAAATGTAAATGTAATTTAATATATTATAAAAATAGTCTTTCTGAGGATCACTTTTAACAGTTATTTTACGTTATATTATTTGACGAGGAAATATCGTGTAATAAATAATTTTTTTTTAAAAAGCAATAAAATTGGTACTAAAACATTGAGAGGAATCTCCAAAAGATTAAATGAAAAAAAAATTATCGATATAAAAACGGATTCTACTAAATTTTTCAGGATGAAAGAAACTGATTGTTTTTCTATTTAGAAGTTAAGAATTAAAATTATCTTCCAAAAAATATTTAATGAAAATAATTTACATTGTATTACCTTTTACAATCGTCTTTTTCGTTAATTATTAATTATAGACTACCAAGTATTTACAAAATTTTAGGGAGTTGTATATTAGTCAGCATTTAATGTCGGCTAAGTTTTAATCTTTTAGGAAGACTAATTTTTGTCAAGTGCGAGCTAAATAAAGTCACACGAGATTTCTTTATCTGCAACCTAAATTATCTCACAAATTACATGTTCTTCAGTCAGACATCTTAACTGAAAAGTAAATAACATGAAAACTGAAAGTACCCAATAAACGAAAGCGAAAAACTGAACTAATTAAGAAAAAGTCAGTTTATATGTTATTGAAATTTTTAGATTAGCATGATTAGCATTAGTAAAACAGAGACTAAATTCACGTGTTTTTAAAACACATATCATGATTAGCAAAAGTAAAACAAGAATAGCATTCATTAAAAGAATTAAATGTTATTCATTAAAAGATTGAAAAGAATTAATTGTATAGAAAAAAATATTTTACTATTATTAAGTGGGGGGGGATGATTTTGCAAAAGGCGGAAAAAGGGCGCACTAACACGAAATATTATTTAAATTAGATTCAGATTAAAAGCAATCTCTATATTTAAGTTGCTAAGCCGATTTTTGGGCAGATCTGTGAGAGAAACTACTGCATCAATTACGTCATTTTGGTCTAAAACGGAGGATTGTATTCTGTAGATTTCTCAAATTTGGCTTTTGTAACCGCAATTTCTATTCATTAGCGATAATTTTACAGTTAAAAATTGATTCTGGGCGCATGCTCAGTGGCATGTTTAAATCTGGCTTGAGAAACTCGCTGTTTCTGCCGCATTCTGAGTGACATTTTTAATGATAAACGCGTTTCTTCCGAGGAGTCCTGTCTAGATCTCTCTGTCCATTTTATTTTTAGGATAATTATGTTTGTGAAATATACATTGAACCTGACTGAAATTGTTTATTCGCGCTGTTTAATTATCGATAATGTACAATTAAAAAAATGGCTTTCTGCGCATGCTCAGTGACATTTTCAATCTGGCTTTAGAAACTAACTAAGCACGAGGGCCGCTTAAAACGCATTAATTTGTTTCTGCGCATTATTATGAGTTTCAACATTTTGGCAATGATGTGTTGAGTATAAATTTGTGTATTAGTACATTTATTACTATCTAGCCGTCAGTTTTGACGGGTACCAACTAGTAAAAGAATATATGTTACCGTCAATGTGTGAAATAAGGCATTTTATGGGATGCCTAGAAATATAAAGAAAATGGGGACATTAAAGTATGACACGCTTAGGTATATCGTAAATTTCCTAGACATTCTATGCAATGGCAACGACAAACAGGCAAAGTAATAAATACTCACACCAGTGATGTTTTTATTGTCATGTGCCGAGTCTCGAGACTTTCGATGCCCCTCTCGAACGGAGAGTATTGATACAATAATAACAAAAAAATACAATAACAAGTAATATATAAAAAAAAATTTAAAGTCAATTCCTACTTAGGTCAACAAAGAAAAATTTGAGTGTGAACTAATAGTAGGAATTGAAAAAAAGGATTGCCTGCCAGAACCTTGCCTACTGTGCGAGATTAGGAGGGGGGGTGAAGAGAGAGAAAAAGTTTGTCAGGTTGGGGATTCGATCTCGCAACCTACAAGACGGGAGAAGCCCGCGATACCGCAGTGCTACCGTTTACACAGTAACAAGAGGGAAATTACTATTCAAGAGGAAGAGACGCTCTAGGTCTAAAACTAAAATCGATAAATTAAATTTAATTAATGAATTAATATTTGAAAAAAACTGTATTAACATCAAGTGTCATCCACTACAAGTTTAAAAAAATGTATTTGAACTTGAGTGGATGAATAAAAAGTACTTTTATTAACGATTGAAAATTTGAACAAGATATATATAGAGAGAGTGTGAACTAATAGTAGGAATTGAAAAAGAAACAGATCATCCTATGAAAGAGAGAGAGTCTATTACAATAAACATGGTTGAGATTGTAGTCCACAAGGGAGGAAAGCGAAGTGCTGGTAAAGACATGCTTACCGAAGAGGGTTTCATTTCTGTTACCTGTTGTGCCTGTTTATAGGAAACCAGTGGTGTTCATGCATGCAGAAACTGTCGCTAAAATGTTCTTGCTATCTGTGAGCATGCCAGTACAGACGATGGATAAGGGAGAATGGAAGATAATGGGGTTGATGCTTTATGAACACTTTGTTTCAATATTAAGAATGTGGTCGAAGGTAGAATTAGATCTAAATTTAATCTTGAAATACAGGTTAAAAAATGAAAATTAATCCCTCACAAAAATATTTCCTTCTGCACCTTTGATGACTACTATGTGACTTCCTATACATCACATCGACAAGGGACGTAGTGACTCGAGTAATCTGTTGGCAGTTGTTATGAATGTGACAGAACATGGTTTTTGCAGACTAGGAGCTGTTAAAGGAATTTCGAACCAACTCTAAGCCAGATCACAATTTATTTTAAGTCTAAAGAAATTACTCGGAATCGATGACGCTTCTGACAGAGAAATGCCACTTAGATCAGCCCTTATCGGCTATCGGTCGGTTGCTATAGGTTCCCTGGAAAGTGCTCAAGATTCGTGAGGTATATTTGCAAAGGACAAGTACCAAAACATGAAGCACTCTTGTGTAAATAAGGAAATAAATGCAGTTCAAATTACCATGCTTAATAGATGATGCCTTGATGCAACAAGTAGGTCAGTAATTATCTTCTTCTCTTATATTTTATAGTTTGAAAATAATGTTATTCTATATATATAAAACAGTTCCGTAACTGACTCATTCATTCATTCATTCATTCATTCACTGACTGACTGACATACAACGCACAGACCAAACCGCTGGACCTAAAGGGCTGCAATTTTGCATGGCGATTCTTCTTATAGTGGTAGGGGTGCAATAAGAAAGATTTTCAAAATTCTTCTAGATTTTGTTTAAATTAAATTTTTAAGGCTGTTTTTTTACCTTTTTTACGTTTGCAGTTTAAAAGAATCTTTGAGGGGTGATAAAAGTTCAACCCGAGAAAGATCAGAAAAATTCCTTTAAAAATGAAATCTTTTTCGAATATTTACCTCCATTTCCTGATTTTTGGTGAATTTTTAAAGATTAATTTTTAGATTAATTTATTAAATGCTGATCACGTGATTTCTTTTCTGGTACTTTAAAATAAATTTAATCGTCACGTGCATAACACTAAATAAACAAAAAATATTTTTTTTTCCCTTCCAAATGCGGCAGACGATGGGACATTAGCCAAAAAATATTAAAATACAGTAAAGAAATGTTCTACAAACTGTACTATATAGCTGTACTATATTCTTTAGTATTCATTATTAGATTTAATTTGAATATTTTCTTCTATAATTATATTGTCTATAACATTATCCTTTACGATATTCTTATAAATATATATATATATATATATATATATATATATATATATATATATAGATATATATATATTTTACATCAATTGTAACATTGATCGTCGTATTTATCATATAATATATATATATATATATATATAGATATATTTGGCATGATTGCATACATTGACCGTTGTTTTAATTTTGACGTACTCCGTAGCGAAGTACGGGTTTCAGCTAGTTATTTTACGTATAATTCTTCTTCAATTTCGTATACATCTTTCATGACGTTTCATGACTCTTTTTTCATACTTTACCTAAATAGGACGTTCTATATAATGTCGTTTTATATATGCCTAGGTGTCTATATAACGGACGTTCTATATAATGTCGTTGTATATATGCCTAGGCATTATATACAATGTCCTGGAAAGTATAAAATCATAATTAAAATAACAAAGCTATTTGGGATAACTTTGCCTAAAATGCCACACATTCTATAGATTTCTGAGGTATTACATGGAATGCGTACGTTTCACACGTTTCTAGCAACATATACATATAATAAGGTATGAAAAAAAAAATAAGAAATAAATATCAAGTTTATATCTTCAAAGCACATGGTTCAATAAATACGTCACATATCAAATGGAAACTGTACTGACAGCGCTACTGAATTTCCTACCGAGAAAGAAAAAATGCACATAATTTCTAACAAGTTTGATACTTCTCTAAAAGAAAGATGTACCTCATTTAGAATCTTTCATAGAGTCGTTAAACCTTATTACGAGACTCTATCGAGGTAATATAATGCATTCGATATATTTATTTTATAAGGCAGGATTCAGGAAACAACAAATAAATGTTCATTAGAAGGATAACAAATATATGATTAGATGATACTCAAGGGAGTTTTATTTTCGGTATTAACGGAAAATTTTATTGTATATAAAACAAATTGATACGATTTTTCATTATTTAAAACTTAATTTATCACACTTATTTACACGTATGCCAATCGACAAACTTACGGGTGTTTATTTATTACATTCTTTTCTATTAAAGTTCACTACTCAAGAGGACACTAATATGGAAATAACATTCTGGCTCATAATTCATAACGGTTTATCATTTTGGAAACTAGTTCACCTACGATTACCCCATATATAATGTGAAAAGGATTTATTTTACTATAACCGAAAATCATACTCAAATTCTCTTAATTCATTTTATAAAACGAAAATAAAACGGATTTTTCAATAAACCTACATTGTTGCTGAATATGTAAAAATTCTTACAACCGTTGTTGAAATGCAAAGAGAGATCACTTACATTTTCCTGTTTATGCTAAAATTTTGCAATTATTTCCATTTAGAAATAATATTTCCTATAACAGAGTTTTTATTTCTTTTCAAAAAAATTAATAAATAAATAGATTTTTAAAAATGCCTCCACAAAAATATGCAATTTTTGTTTAACGGACTTTGTGTCTGATATTTTTAGTACTTCCATTTGGAAATAATTTTGCCTATAAAAATTTTTATCTTCTTTCGAAAAAAAAATAATAAATAAATTAGATTAAAAAACATACCTAGATAAATCATTGCAATTTTTGTTTTATGGACTTTTACCGTATGATAGTGTTTTAGTTACTTCCAGTTAGAAATAATTTTGCATATAACAATTTTTATCTTTATTCAAAAAAAGGTTATTAAATAAATAAGATGAAAAAAATACCTAGACAAAACATTACAAAGTTGTGTTTTATGGACATTTACGTCTGATAGTATTTTTATTACTTCCATTTAGAAATAATTCTGCCTATAACAGTTTTTATCTTCTTTAAAAAAAAAATAATAAATAAATAAGATTGAAAAATACCTGAACAAAACATTGCTATATATGTTTTATGGACTTTCTTGTCTGGTAGTATGTTTTATTACATCTATTTAGAAATAATTTAACCTACAACAGAGTTCTTATCATCATTAAAAATTAATAATTATAAGTTTGAAAAATACCTAGATAAAACCTTGGAATTTTTTTTATGGAATTTACGGTCTGATAGAATTTTTATTACTTACATTTGAAATAATTTTGCCTATAACAGTTTTTATCTCCTTTAAAAAAATTAATAAATAAGATTAAAAAAAATTCCCTAAACAAAGCATTGCTATATATGTTTTATGGACTCTCTTGTCTTGTAATATTTTATTACATCCGTTTGATAATAGTTTTACCTATAACAGAGTTTTTTATCTCTTTTAAAATCGAAATATAGAAATAAATAAATTAAATTAAAAATTACCTAGACTTAAAATGGAATATAGTTATGGACTTCTACGTCGAGTAGTATTTTTAACATAAATGAGTTACAAGTCATTTAGAGAGCCCTTTTATTTGTAA
The DNA here is from genome assembly GCA_907164885.2 of Dolomedes plantarius. Taxonomy (NCBI): domain Eukaryota; kingdom Metazoa; phylum Arthropoda; class Arachnida; order Araneae; family Dolomedidae; genus Dolomedes; species Dolomedes plantarius. The sequence goes on from OU015491.1 coordinate 18,098,309, forward strand.
AAAGAGAAAAATATAGCAGATTTAGTAACATTAGAATTAATTCCAATACATCCTTAACGTTATCTACTTCAAATGATTAAAATGATTTTAACTGTTCAAATAATGGAACTTAAGTGATTAAATGAATAAGAATAAAGAAAGAAACATGACAGAAAGTCTTCAAACTCTTCAGGTAATTATCAAAATTAAAAATGTATCGGCTACTGAAATAAAAATTATTGAAATACTCTGGTGTTAGAATATAAAGTATAATACGATAGATATATTTGACTGAAAAAGAGAGAGCAGAAAACAAAACAAAACGCATAGAAAAACTTTTATTAAAATTATAAAGATGAATCTGATAATGAATGAACTTCAAAATATATTACTTTAATGGAATCTCAAACTAAAAATTATGTAATTTATGAATATTACCCAATAAATATTCTTTAGTGAATAAATGAATAAGAAAAAAGAAATAAACATGACAGAAAATCTTCAAACTCTTCAGGCAATTATCAAATTAAAATGTATCGGCTACTGAAATAAAAATTATTAAAATACTCTGGTGTTAGAATATAAAGTATAATACGATAGATATATTTGACTGAAAAAGAGAGAGCAGAAAACAAAACAAAACGCATAGAAAACTTTTATTAAAATTATAAAGATGAGGAAACAGATGTAGTATACGCAACGGGCCATCGCCAATTTGGCGCCAAAATCCCGTTTGGAGACCTGTTAGGCTTAAACTGCGAAATGTAAACAATAAATTGGAATCAAACTTACTGCTGCCTTTATGAAACTCGTAGGTGCACACGGATCTTCGCTTCGCTCAGATACCCTTGCTTCACTCCGTTACGCATCCGTCCAAAAACATTACAGAAAATCCCCAGCCGCTGGCTTCGCTACATACCGCTGGCTGTTGTACAGTAAAAAAAAGCTTCCGATGGCTGTAGCGGTCAGTAAAACAAAGCTTATTGCAAAAAGTTTAAAAAGATACCATCCGATCTTAAAATCCTCCCTGCCAGAATATAAAAACCGCCAAACAACCATCAGATTTGGCGAAAAAATCGCCCCTTGGCGTTCGTTGCGTATAGGAACCTGATAATGAATGAACTTCGAAATACATTACTTTAATGGAATCTCAAACTAAAAATTACGTAATTTATGAATATTACCCAATAAATATTCTTGTATAATTTTTTTTTTTAATTTTAGATATCTATTCATTACTTTCAATAAATGTACGTCAAATAAATTTCCTTCCAACATTACTTTTCTATTACTTTCTTAAGCTAATATTTTATATCCTGTGGATGCAGTAAGTGACTAGAAAGGTCATTACCGATAAATCAGATATCGTTTCTATCGGAAAACTAACAACCTCATTTGAGGCAATTATCTGCAACATTCAGTAAAGAGTTCTCGTTATTCTTCCTTGTAATCTTACAACAAATATATCATCCTTACACCAAATTTGTGCTGCTACTTCCGACACTAAATCAACAAAACACTCCATCGCACAATACCTAAGCCACAGGCTTTTCAACAATGAAAAATGAACTACCTTCGCTAAAAGGGAGAAGGCGTGCTTTACCTATACTCTTTGGCTCTTTACGTCGCATTGCCCCCCAGATTGATTGAGGGCTCAAGAATCCTTTATAGAATTCTGAAAAGTCAAATAAATAATGATTTCTGTCAAGACTATCATTATTAGCTGAAATAATATTACCGGAAAAAAAAAATGCATCGTAATGTTATTTTTAACACATGGTTATGTTATTTTCCCAAACTGAGATTCAGGTAAATGATGTTTTCATCCTCTTTTGACTAAAAAAAAAAAAAAAATGCATATCACGAATTCGGAAAATTTCAGAATTGGTAATCTATATATATAAAACAGTTCCGTAACTGACTCATTCATTCATTCATTCATTCATTCACTGACTGACTGACATACAACGCACAGACCAAACCGCTGGACCTAAAGGGCTGAAATTTTGCATGGCGATTCTTCTTATAGTGTAGGGGTGCACTAAGAGAGATTTTTGAAAAATTCTTCTTAGATTTTTTTAAATTAAATTTTTAAGCTGTTTTTTTACTTTTTTTAAGTTTGCATTTAAAATAATAATTTGAGGGTTATAAAATGTATATCACAGGAAAGATCCTAAAAATTCCTTTAAAATGAAATCTTTTTCGAATATTTACCTCGATTTTCTGATTTTTGGGGAATTTTTAAAGATTAATTTTTAGAATTTAATTTATTAAATGCCGATCACGTGATTTCTTTTTCTGGTACTTTAAATAAATTTATCGTCACGTGCATAATAACTAAATAGACAAAAAAAAATTTGTTCTTCTTTCTAATGCAGCAGACGATTGGATATTATCCAAAAAAAAAAATAAATATCCCTTACGATTTATATATATATATATATATATATAAAATATTTACATCAATTGTATACATTGATCGTCGTATTTATTATAAATGTATATATTTATTTTTTGGCATTAATTGCATACATTGACCGTTGTATTTAATTTGAATGTATTCCGTAGCGAAGTGCGGGTTTCAGCTAGTTATCTCATAAAGGAGTTTCTTCATACATATCAAAAAATATTGAAACCATTGTGTCTCTAATTGTTTGAAAAATATTATGTAGGATCTATAACGTATTGGAAATTTTAGGAAAAGAGTCTAAAATTTATATATGACTACAAGAAAAATCTCTTTTTACAGTAATTCACAAAAGCGTTAAATTAATCACTTCTATATTCAGTTTTCCCTTTCCTAATCCTTAAAAGAATACAGGTTTGAGGATACTGATAAGACGTGGATAGATAAGTGAGCGAAAATTGCATTTTAAAACTCAGCACATGTAATCTAGCAGCATTTGTCAACTACGAAGTTTGCGTAAGATCTATTATTCAAGATATGAATTGAACAATCACCATACGAATATGTAACTTCTGATTTTGGTTAATGACAGTACAACATGTTTTAATATCAGAAATAATGAAAAGGTCTGACAAATTATAGGACAGTATCATAAATTCACATTTAAAATACCAAACAGATAATTTAGAGCAGTGGATATATGAATATTTTATTACACTTCTTATACAGTATGATTTACCCTTAACTAAATTTTCAAATTCAAATTTCGGATAAAAAATTCTGGAGAGAGGAGCTTTTTTTGTAGAAAATAAAGAAAGTATTTTGAATAGCAGTTATTTAAAATAGTACTCAAGAAGAAAAACAAATGTATTTTCCAAGGGAATTTTGCTAAAAAGATTTGAAATAATCCTAACTTAGCATATATAATCCTATTTCTGTGGGCTTAGCTAAAAAAAAGAGATATTTTTTACATAATTAGCTTTCCTCTTTTATTCCTTCATAGATGAGGCGACCATTTTATATTTTGCAAGAAAACCACTTGTTACAACATCAAAAACAAAGTTTAGTGCACACTAATGGCTACTCAGCTTTAGACTTTCAAGCATTTTTAATCACACATTGTTTAACTACTCGAAATTGAAATTATTAATTTCCAAGCAGCTGTGATAATCAAAGGCGTGTAAATATCTTCCATTATTACGCCTTACTGGGCGCATGGTAAATAAAGAAGCATTTTTATATGTCATTTTTCATTACATCTCATACGTCAGTACTTTAAATTTTATTTCTTTTCAAACATTAGGTTTCCGTGGTTGTACAGAATAACTTTCAACCTCAAAAATGAATTCTTTAGAAATCGTTCTAATTTGTAAACTAAAAGTTCATACACGCTTTTCTAACTTAGAATAAAAATTATATACATCACGATGCCAATAGAAGTTCTCAAGACCTAATTAAAAATAAGACTTTTATACAAGTTCTATCCTTTGTAATATACGTACGTCAATGCTCCTTGGATACCTTTAACCTTTTTCCCATTAATTATCATTTTTCCAGACCAAGTATTTTCAAACTCTTTTCACCTGCGGTTGTATTTTATCTTTAAAATCTTTTGATTTTTAGTAGGAAAGTAACTAGGATATATAATGGAAGTTATTAAGCAAGCTATAAGTAGAAGGGAAAAGTCAATCAGATTGTAATTCTTTTTAAATTTTCGAAGAAAGCGCAAATTTTCCGTATATGGAATAATTTTTTAAACTCTTTGTTATTCGTGTCATAGCTTTACCTTTGAAAACATTATTAAAACAGAACTTTGGAAATTTCGAAATCACTTGTGTTATCACTAAAATATTTGATTTTTAATACCGGAATAACAAACACTTTTTTCTTTAAAATAATATAAAAGATGAGAATATTCTTTATTTTGTTGTGAGAAATTGCAAAATTTTTATACTGATTTATCAATGCATGAAGAAAAACAGCCCAGGATAATAGAAAACTCCATTGTATAAACAAATAGGGTAAGTTCTTTGTACAAGTCAAATTTTTTTCTAGACTTTTAAAATTCCAATTAGGATATACATTTTAAATTTTCAGTCTGAGAATATCATGCTCCCTGAAATTTGCTAGCTACTCTTTAGCTTAATATTTGATACTCCAAGTATCATTTTCTAAGCAAATACTGCTCCTTAATAACTGAATCACAAAAATTTCTTTGGTGAGAACTAGGCAAGTTGTTTTGCTGTTAAATACTGACACCAAAACTGGTGAAGATTTTGTGAGTTTTACATTGTAAGGTAAATAAATTGGGTAGTATAATTTGTCGCTGGAAGCAAAAATCTTTTTTCGAAGATAAATTTTGATAATATATTTTTAGGATTTGTAAAATTAAAATTGCATAACTGAAAAACAGTGTGATTTTTAAGAAAAACATACTTACAGCTTTCAAATATTTTAAAGTGCTGAATAATATTTTAGAAAACTTAAGTTTCAGCAACGTAAAATAATTCAATACGTTTCAATGTACTTTTTCGAAAACGGCAAGATTCTTATTCATTGCAGATTGAAGTCATTTTTTTTGTGATGTTTCGTGTAAATTTGTAGAATACGATATAATATCTTTCAAACTATAGGAATTTTTTTAACCAAAATTCATTTTTGTCTATCTTGGCTCTCAGTATAGACTTCTTTAACTCTGCTCTTACTGAAGAAACCTGAATTTTTTTTTCAAAATTTGAAATTAGAGCATTTTTTATTTATAGAGAACATTGAAGATACCTCTAATCTGATTTGTCCACTCTATTTTTGGAGGACACTATTTTACCTACTCATCGTTACCTTATTATCTATTAATATTCATTTACAGTTTTATAAATTTATGGGGTTCGAGGTAGTCTACTGATGCAAAGGGTGCTCGGATCGAATCCTGACACGTCCCATTAACCCATAAATGGTAACATCCGTCTCTCGGACGGGTAGAGTTCATACTTTTCCCACTAGGGTGCGTAATTATCGATCTGAAACCTTCATGTTCGAGCTATGCTTCAATTATAAACGTAACATCCGTCTCTCGGACGGGTAGAGTTCACACTTTTCCCACTAGGGTGCGTAATTATCGATCTGAAACCTTCATGGTTCGAGCTATGCTTCAATTATAAACAGGGAATCCAACGTAAATAAGGCACGAATAGCTGTAAAGTGCAATTTTGCATACGGCCGATTCGAAGCTGCAAAGGGAGTTTCTTCATCAGTGCAAAGAACTTAGTGGCAGCTCAAAAAGTCGAAAACTAAGCCTTGGCTTAGTTTTGCCTTATGCAAAATTGCACCTTACTGCTATTTGTGCTTTATTTACGTTGGATTTCCTGTTTATTCCTCGAGCACAAAGGTTTTGTCTTTTCGTTTATGCTTCAACTAGCTGAAAACCCGCACTTCGCTACGGAGAAGATTCAAATTAAATACAACGGTCAATGTATGCAATTAATGCCTATATATATATATATATATATATATATATATATATATATATATATATATATATATATATATATATATATATATATATTTATATATACAATAATTACGATGATCAATGTATACAATCGATGTAAAAAGAATACATTTATAAAAAAATCATAAGGGATATTTTTATAGACAAAATAATGTAGAAGAAGATATTCAAATTAAATCTAATATAAAGAATACTAAAGAATATAGTACAGTTAATATAGTACAGTTTCTAGAACATTTCTTTTACTGTATTTTAATATTTTTTTGGATAATGTCCAATCGTCTGCCGCATTAGCAAGAAAAAAAAATTATTTTTTGTCTATTTAGTTTTTATGCACGTGACGATAAATTTATTTAAAGTACCAGAAAAAGAAGTCACGTGATCGGCATTTAATAAATTAAATTCTAAAAATTAATCTTTAAAATTCACCAAAAATCAGGAAATGAAGGTAAAGATTCGAAAAACATTTCATTTTAAAGGAATTTTTATGATCTTTCTCGTGATATAAATTTATAACCCTCAAATTATTATTTTAAATGCAAACTTAAAAAAAGTAAAAAAAAACAGCTTAAAAATTTAATTTAAAAAAATCTAAGAAGAATTTTTCAAAAATCTCTCTTAGTGCACCCCTACACTATAAGAAGAATCGCCATGCAAAATTTCAGCTCTTTAGGTCCAGCGGTTTGGTCTGTGCGTTGTATGTCAGTCAGTCAGTGAATGAATGAATGAATGAGTCAGTTACGGAACTGTTTTATATATATAGACTAGCTGAAAACCCGCACTTCGCTACGGAGTACATTCAAAGTAAAAACATCGGTGAATGTATGCAATTAATGCCAATATACCCACACAACACACCGATCTCTATTAGACGTCTATAATACCTCACCTCATAAAAACGCGTACCTCTATAAGACGTCGAAAAATATCTACATCACGTGGAATGGAGCTCTATAGGAGCTCCGAGGTGTGCTCTCTTTGAGATCCATAAGACGTCTACGATATCTAAGCTGCGCTCTATAGGACGTCTATAAGAGCGAAAATTTCGATGTGGAGGGTACGCGATTTAGATATTTTGGACCTCTAAAGGACGTACTATTCCCCTCCAAAATATTGTATTTTGGATCTTAATTTCTTAATAATAAATTAAGCTTAATTTATTTCGAACAATTTGCATTCTAATAGGAAATTTTTATGCAAAAATAATTGCTACAGAGATTCTAAAACTAAAAGTAAATTTATGGAAGTATAACAAAAGAGTATAAAAATAATAGTTGTAAATGTATTATTATTTATTAAGTAATAATACATTAAGCTTAATTTATTTTGAACAATTTGCATTCTAATAGGACATTCTTATGCAAAAATAATTGCTACAGAGGTTCTAAACTAAAAGTAAATTTATGGAAGTAGAGTATAAAAATAATAGTGTGTCTATTATTTTGATACTCTTTATTATACTTCCATAAATTTACTTTTAGTTTTAGAATCTCTGTAGCAATTATTTTTGCATAAGAATGTCCTATTAGAATGCAAATTGTTTAAAATAAATTAAGCTTAATGTATTATTACTTATTATTATTACTTAATAAATAATAATACATTTACAACTATTATTTTTATACACTTTTGTTATACTTCCATAAATTTACTTTTAGTTTTAGAATCTCTGTAGCAATTATTTTTGCATGAAAATGTCCTATTAGAATGCAAATTGTTCGAAATATATTAAGCTCAATTCATTTTTCTAAATTTATTAAGAAATTTAGGTCCAAAATACAATGTAAATATTAATATTTACCACTACTTTTGATGTTATTACGATGACAATTGTCATACATTATAACTGCCAAAAATAGTGATATATATTACTTAAATAATAACAGTATTACTAATGTTTAATGTAAAAATATTTAAAAATAATTATAATATTAAATATTATAATAATAAAACTAATATTTTTACATTAAAACTTGGTATTAATGCATTCTGAAATTTAAGAAAAAAAGAAAATTAACCAAAATGCTAATTTTTCAATTGAAAAACTAAACTATTATAAGTGCATATATAATTTTTTTAATGCAATTTTTCTAATTAATAAATATACATTTCACAATTAAAACATAAATTGAACACTGAATTACCTTTTAAATTTGCTTGAAAACAAGTTTCTTCCTTTTTAATAGCTATTGTGATTAAGACTTATTTATTCGTCATAGGTTTTTGACAGTTTAAACCAGTTTTTGATGCTTGTAATGTCAAAAACCCAATCCTGCAACAGTATACTGGTTGAATATATAGATATCTCATATCTCTTTCTTTTTTCAGCCATCATTACTTATAAAAGTAACTTAGTAGGACATAATAAATTAAGTTTCAAAAAGTATATCTATGAAAATCATAATTTATTTTTATAAAAACTTTTCTGCTTCAGTTGGATTTTCATTAAAAATATCTTCTTCAATAATTAATCCAGAATTGTTTGTGTTCACATTCTTTAAACATAAATATATTTTTAATACTGCAACAAAGAAAGAAAGAAAAAATGTTTTAATAAAAGGCTTTATTGAATACAAAATCATAAAATTTCCCCAACACAATTTTCTTTTTGTTTTGAACTCCTAGCATTTGCATGCCTTAACCAGTCTTTGACGACGGTTTCAATTTTTGAGTCAGTCACCTGCTTGTACAATGCATTTCTCCTAGCTGCACCTAGAAGTACAATAAATAAATTTTTAATTCGTTAGAAAATATCACTAGGTTTACCTTAATATCATTCACATTTTGTGAGATGGGTTTTAACTTAATGCATACTCGTAATATGCACACATTTAATATAACTAAAATATTACACACACACACACATATATATAATATTAATCTAAAAATGAAACAATTTTAGGTATAAATAAATATAGCAAACTCAAAGGATGAAAACGATTTAAATTCTAAATAGACATATTAATGAAATAATAAAGAAAAAATTTGAATAATTGCTTACTAAATATAAGATGAGAAATTTTTAAGTTGCAGAAAGCTTTTTCTTTTGTGCCACTAGTCAGAGTAATATGCCACTAGTCTGAGTAATTACTTCATACTAAAAAAAAATAATTTAAACTTAGAATATAAATATGAATTCATAAAACATACACAATATATTTACTAGAATATATTTCATAACATTCAAAATCTTGACTATTAAAATGAACAATTGATGTTAATTCTATACCATAAACTTTTTCTATGAACTCGAATGGGAAAATATTGCTGATCTACAATTTCACTGTTATTTCAGTAAATTTCTCTTCAGGCAATCTTTTAATTTTGTGAGTGTATATTCCATATTAAGTCTGCTCTAAAATATTTATCTTACTAAAGAGTAATAATAAAATTATATACTATCCAACTTTAGTGTCATTATTGTGTAGCTCCTGCTCAAGGAGCTACACAATATAGTACAGTTAATATAGTAGTACAGTTATTACAGTTATTATAGTTTTCCTGTGGTTCAACAGTTACTGTTGGGAAAAAATGCAACATAGAACGACATTTCACAACAGTTCATAAAAAATATGATACTGAATATCCTCCTAACAGCAATTTAAGAAAATGGAAATTGAAAGAAATGAAAACCGCATTAATTGCCCAACAATCTTTGTTTACCAGGCCCGTGAATAAATCAAAAGCTGCTACTATTGCATCGTTTAAGATTGCACATATACTTGCAATGCACAAAAACCTTTAATGGATGGTAACATAATTAAAGAATTAATGCTTGCTGCATCAGAGATATTATTTCAAGAATTTAAAAATAAGAATGAAATTATGTTAGCTATCCAGGAAGTTCAATTATCCAGAAATTCAGTAACTCGTAGAATAGAAGAAATATCTGTGAATATCAGAGAACAATTAAAAGAGGATTTACAAAAATGTCTTTTTCTAAGTTTACAGTATGATGAATCAACAGATATCTGTAATGTAGCACAAATAAATATTTGTATAAGGATGGTTTTCAAAGATTGCTCAGCAAAGGAAGATATACCGTCAGTTTTGCCATTAAAAGGGAATACACGTGGGTACGATATATACCAAGCTATTAAAAATCATATTACAAAAATTATTCTTCCGCTTCAATAAATACTTTAATGTTACATTGTGAAATAAGGTGGCTTAGTAAGGGAAACAATTGGAACAATTTTTAGAGCTTCTTCCAGAGATAAAACAGTTTGTAGAGTCTAAATCAAAGCAAACAAATCATGAATAATGCATTAATATAATTGAAAATATAATGATAATAAGTAAACTAAAATATAAATTATACAACAAGGACCTGCCACTAACAACACAATATATTTACTAGAATATATTTTGTAACATTCAACACTTGTCTATTAAAATGAACAATTAATGTTACTTCTATACCATAAAATTTTTCTATGAACTCTAATAGGAGGAAAATATTACTGATATACAATTTCACTGATCAAATACTCTATTTCTCAATTCAAATACTCTATTTACTAGCTGTGGTAAAGATTTATCAGCTTTTCTTAACAATTTCTTAATTTAACATATTTTGTTATATAGTGTTTCGGGTATGGTAAAATAAGAGGAATTTATATTTTGAGAAAACTGCAAAAATAACTTTTACCTTACTTTTTTTGCATTATAAACAACAAATTGTGCATTAAAATGCTCCCGTTTTTTAAAATTCCCCTTCTTTACTTACCAAAGCAGTAATTTTTTGTCTTTCTAGCTGCTCTCAGGAATTTCCTGCGTGTCTTTGATTTCATTTGACTCTGAAGTACTGAGTTATGAATTCTAAGACTATCCAAAATTTTATAGGTTTTCAAATTATATTATTTATGCTATTCTTTCGGGTTATTCGTGCTTGAAGCACAGTGAAAAAGTGCAGCTATGACATTTTGTTGCATTCCAAAGCTTTGTAAGCTGTTTTAGGTCAGTGTATGTAAATTCAACGTTGAACATAATTTATATGCTACAGCAAAACCTTTACCAATCTGGTGCATGCCATACACTAGTCTGGTATTTATTTCAGAATTTACATTTTTTTTTTTTGAAGATGCCAAACCTTTATGGAAGTCTCAGTTTTTACACTGAATATAAAATGTGAGCACAGCCTATATCTTGATTCCTCACATAATGTTTGTTTATCTGCAAAACAGCTTGGACAGCAGAGTTATATTTAAAAGAATTCCATTATCCAAAATTCTAAAACCACTCATTGAACCACAGTTTTCAATTTGTTGATATAGAACTAGCCGTCTGTAGCTTTGAAAAACTGGCAGAAAAACTTTGGCAATCACCAACATATGCAGAATTATGCATTTCACTTTCAACAGGACTATTATTTATTTGTAAATTTATTACCATAAAACTTACGTTTGCGTTTTCTAGAAGTACTTTTTGGCATTTTCGTTGAAAAAAAACTAAAAATATCGAGAAAAATAAATGGATTTAGTGACTTTTAAATGATTATCAAAGGGCAAACTCGTACGTAAACAATGATTTGGAATGCACAGTTTAATGCCAATTTCTAAAACAAAATTCCGTAAATAACGTTGGCAGATGTAATTCGTAATATTATTCAGATGCTTAAAAAACTATTTTTGTGTTTTTATGTGCGTATATAATCAGTTTTCCTAACAAAATCATGAAAAACAGCAATGTAAACAAACATTTTTGCTTACTTCTGGTTTGCAGAAATGTACTTTCAGTTGTAAAATTTCACAGCCAAGCAATATTAAAATACCTAAAACTTGGGTTCTAGACAAGCTAGAAACAATATTCAAACAGATTTTGAAAGTAAAAGATCATTCATAAAATAGCAAAAATAAAAAATCAATATTTTGACAGAAATTGACGTTTCAAAGGTGTCATTATATCTTAAGCATAAATTATTTAAGAATTAACACTTACCTTAAAACAAATAAAGGAAGTCGATATAAACTTGTTGAGCAAGGATATCCGCAATATTCCGATGTGATTATAGATCCAAATGAAGCATTCAGGTGCACTCGGTAACAAAGAACACAGCATCGGTGTAGTTTGTTCATCATGGCGCTTTGTGACGGTGCTGGTCTAAAAGAGCTCCATAAGATGTTTATATCAGTATCTTTTATAGACGTCGACCATAGAGACTTCATCTATTAGAGATCGAAACTTAGATGACTTATAGATGTATATAATACGTCTTAGATCTCTAATAGACGTCGAAGTGAAGTACGACTATTAGACATCTATTTTTTCATCTTATAGAGCTCTATATTACGTCCTGGATGTCATGGATGAATTTCGAGCTCTAATAGATGACCATTAGCTCTGTGTGGTTGTGTGGGTATATATAATAAATACGACGATCAATGTATATAATTGATGTAAAATATATATATATTTATAAAAAAATCGTAAGGGATATTTTTATAGACAAAATAATGTAGAAGAAGATATTCAAATTAAATCTAATATAAAGAATACTAAAGAATATAGTACAGTTAATATAGTACAGTTTCTAGAACATTTCTTTTACAGTATTTTAATATTTTTTTGGATAATGTCCAATCGTCTGCCGCATTAGCAAGAAAAAAAAATTATTTTTTGTCTATTTAGTTTTTATGCACGTGACGATAAATTTATTTAAAGTACCAGAAAAAGAAGTCACGTGATCGGCATTTAATAAATTAAATTCTAAAAATTAATCTTTAAAAATTCACCAAAAATCAGGAAATGAAGGTAAAGATTCGAAAAAGATTTCATTTTAAAGGAATTTTTATGATCTTTCTCGTGATATAAATTTTATAACCCTCAAATTATTATTTTAAATGCAAACTTAAAAAAAGTAAAAAAACAGCTTAAAAATTTAATTTAAAAAAATCTAAGAAGAATTTTTCAAAAATCTCTCTTAGTGCACCCCTACACTATAAGAAGAATCGCCATGCAAAATTTCAGCCCTTTAGGTCCAGCGGTTTGGTCTGTGCGTTGTATGTCAGTCAGTCAGTGAATGAATGAATGAATGAATGAATGAATGAGTCAGTTACGGAACTGTTTTATATATATAGATTATTCCATGACATTGGTTGTGTTTGTTAATCTTTGAGTTTTGTTTAATTTATCGCCTTACATTTGCCATTCCAAGAAAACTCACTCCGCTTTAGAGACGGATATTACTTTAAAGGGACATATTTCTATTTAGACTTCTTATTTTATTCGTATTAGACGACAAAAAAAAATTATAATGGATATCGTTTGTCCAGAAGATGACCAGGAAGCAAGGTTTAAGTAAGCAATCCTTAAAAAGTGACAAACAGGAGAAGACGAAAACTTTAGGTACTGTCCTTACACAAAAAATAGAATGACGAACTACACGTGTATGAAGTGTGATACACTTAATTGCTAGGAGTGTTCAAAAAAGATATGTAATATTTGTGTACAAAATTTGTAAAACTTTTATGATGAAATTCTATTTTAATCATGTTTATACTTGTCACTAGTTTACTCTTTTATTCTAATCTATTTCTAATAATTTTATTTTATTTTGTTGATTTTATTGAAATTCTAAAACAAATTAGATTGACTTTTATATTAATAAATTTATATTAATATTAAAACCGAGTGTGAATATATTTTATAAATCAATAATACCTCAAATACAGAGCTAAAATTAAATGAAAATTGGAAAATTACTTAAGTAATGAGCTACGAAATCTAACTTAGTGTCATGGACGTATGTTACTGTTAGTGATTCCGACAGATGTTACCATTTACAGGTTAAACATATCCGTGTCTAGGCAGGATATGGGCACGTTTTATCCGTAGATCGGAAAGTTCATCTATGAGGTAAGAAAGGTTGGGAGAAGGTACGATCCTCCAGATGCCACACCTGGTGGTGCTCGGTCAAAATTGCGGTGGCACCTATGCAATTCGGACTTGAATCCTTGTGGTGTCATTATAAACCTGAGCCGCACCCCTCAGCTCGTTAGCTGTATGGACCAGGACTGGAATAAATTCCGGCCAGGGGGGCATTAAAAACAATAATTTTCGTTAAACATTGAATTATCTTTTATTTGCTGAGTTATATGATCATATAGCATTATATATAAAAAGATAATAACCTCCCGAAGTTTAGTCCCTCTACTCCAGCCATTTTTAATATAACCATGTTTCTTATGAAGTATGAGATGATCTTTATACGGGTAACTTTTGTACCTAGGGCCGGCTATTTTCAAAAAGAGAAATTGTTGTTTACAATAAAAAAAAAATTATGCATTATTTCTTTCATGCACAACTTCTAAAATCTTCGTAAGCAAGAAATGTTAATTGTAGGCAACGTCTTAAAGGAAGAAATGTTTATTATTTCATCACTGTCTAATGCAGGGGTTCTCAACCTTTCAGGCTCTGTGCCCCCCTTTGAACACTGATGTAAGGTCACGCCTCCCCCACCACCACTACCATATATGGTCCATATATGGTACATATATGGTTCCTGAATATGATCAGGAAGTATATCCACGTCGATTTTAAAAGGATCTCTTGTCAACTTAAACTCCCAGTTCTCTGAACTAATATCTGGAAAATAGTCTGCAATTTTATTTTGCAATGCTACCAAATGCCCTGATATAAGGTCCATCAGTTCATTGATATATTGCAATGTGAGGTTTTCTTTATCATCGAGGATGTCGTTCAGTCTTGGAAAGGACGAAATGTTTGGCTCTGAACTCTGACGACGGCGTTGCCAAAGAATTATCTTTTCTGTAAAACTCTTAACTGCATCCTTAAGTCTTCAGAATGTTTTTCTGACATTGCAGCTACGACAATTATCGTGTGCGACAATTATTGTGTCCGTATGTCGAAAATACCTTACGGTTACATTGTGACTGCAAAATTGAGTACAGTAAATTACAGTTAGTTTTATTTATTATTTATTTTAACTCACGCCTCCCTTGAAATTCTTCTACGTCTCCCCAGGGGGGCGCGCCCCCCAGGTGGAGAACCGCTGGTCTAATGTATGTTTTTTCTCCATTGTCTTCTTAATGATCCCACATTAATTTTCTGTTTCAAACAGATTTCGTAACCTTTTTTTTAACAATTTCTTTTTTTCAATATTTGTGCTTGAATTTCATTTTTCTCGGGGGTATCAGTGAGAATTCTACAATTGCCAAGTTTTCGTCCACTTCTTTTCTACCAGAGGCCATGGCCCTACGTACAACACAAGATTTTGGCCCTAGGTACAAGATGTTGTTTTTGGCAAAATGGCTTCCATAGCCAAAGACCTTCAGAAACTAAACTTTGTTTTTATATCATTTTTTCCTTTAATGATTACAAAAAATATCTGCTATACATTAAAACATAAATATGCACTTACTTTCACAAAATAAAACTCCAAATTGAAGTGAAAACATTTAGTTTTGATCAGCAAATCAAGACTTTCTTTTCTATTTAACTATAGCTTCTTCTTGCTTTCATTAAAAATGGCTGTTATGATTTGAAAGTGTTGTCACTCACTCCAATGAGTAAAAATGGTGTAAAATAATAATTATTTAAATAAAGCATGGTGGACCTAGGTAGAAGGGTTTCCCCTATAAAACTATTTTATTAATTTCCTTCTGATTTCCAAAATTTCAGTTAACTAATCCCGGTCATTTCGAAATTCAGGTGCCATAGATGATAGATAAGCATTCCTCACTTCAGAAAATATTAAAACTTTCATTCCATAGAAACTATATCTGTGATTGTTATGTATTCTATTTATATTCTTCCAGGACTGCCACCAAATTTCGAAATAGAAATCCTGGAAACGACCAGACACTGGCGTAATTTCAAAACCCTTTCTATCAATACACGCGGATTATTAATTCGCATTTATTAATTCGACTAATCGAATACCTTTTATTTAGTTTAACATGTAAACATTTCTGTATATATTCGCATAGAACATTTTTGCACAAAATATGTACTTTTATAACTTTTTTTTTTCATTTTAACATCACACTTTAAAATAAAAATCCCCCCATACAATAAAGGGAAAACCTAAATTGTTTAACTGATAAATAACATATCTGTAAACTAGAGAAGTATCACCAATACAATTGCTAAAATTATAATAAATTGCAACTTATTCTATAGTATAGTTCATATTGAAGTTTGTTTGCAAAGCTAAAAAAATCCTAAACAAAAGTTTTCTATAATTCTAGAATCATTTCATTCTAGAATTATAGAAAGATCTAGAGTCATTCAAGGAGTAGGGATTGTTTTCAGAAAAACTTATGAAATTATATTCTACAAGACAAACCATCTTGTGTTCCTTTAGAACCATGATTGCACGTCATATCTTTTCCAAGCAAAATAATTGTTCAAAATATTTTTAGAATACAATACAATTCCTAAAATGAAATTGTTTTTCCCGATTAAAAAATATAATTTAAAATGTCTTTTACGAATGAGTTAAAAAAAATTTCTAAAGTATAATGATAAAAAAAGAGATATTCTATGTGCTTTGCATGATCTTTTTACTATCATGCATTTCTCATTTGAATTTCGACAGTCCTTTTTTTTATTTCCTAAACAATGCCGGAACTTAATGTTTTCTTTCAGTGAAAGGGGGGGGGAGGCAAAGGGATTCAACCTTGTTTTTCGAAATTTTCAATTTTAATATATACATACAAAATAAGATTAATATTTTTTACCACACTGAAGACACTTAGAATACACAAATACATAGTTTGGGGCAGAATAAGCCCCAATTCAATTTTTTTCAATTTTTTTTTCTATTTTTTTTTTCAAAAATACCAGCATTTTTCAAAATGCTTCATGCGCATTAATTTCTTTTTCATCTTTTTCCAAATTTCTCAGCATTGTTAACTGAAGTGTTTGTCACAATACTATGCATTATTTTTTAAAAGTACAACCATTTTCAAATTTATAAACCATGAAATAAAGTAAAAAGATGCAAAAACGTAAAATATTAACAGGCAGAATATATATATATATATATATATATATATATATATATATATATATATATATATATATATATATATATATATATATATATATATATATATATATATATATATATATAGATATATATATAGATATATATATATATGTTAAGCATTAATTGAGAATTTACAGGGGGCTTCGAAATAACTAAATTCTAACGTTAAAAGCCATGATTATTCACAGTCAATCAGATTACACGCGTCTCCGAATGCATAGACTATAGGAGTTATTAATTGAGTGGGATGGCCTTGGGGAGAATCAAGAAAGGAGAATTCACAGGCATTCATTGCGTGGTGAGTTGTTTTGGAGTTCAGACTAGGTTTCGCATGAAAATTATTTGTAAAGTCAACAAAAGATGTCTTCTCGAACATTCGGCAGTCGTCAATGAGCATGCGCGATAAATTTAGACGCCTTGGGGAACAATAGAATTTCGGCAGATCGGGATTAGCATTTGGATTGACGGTCACGTGTTGCGAGGGTGAGATGATTACTTGGAAAACTAAATTATGTGCGGATTGAATTCGAGGGTATTTAAATGAATTGTTGGAATAAACTTGTTGAATGTAATTAATTTGTAATCATTTACCACGGCCTATGTTTACTGACTGCAATATTATTAATAAGTATTAGGGAGTTTAAGAGGAATAATAATAAACACACATATACCTATGGCTACATTTTATGAATCAGACTAAAAACTTAATTATAGTATACATTTGCTACCATGTTTTAGTAGCATTAGTTTGAAATGCTCTCCTCATTTTACTCCAGGATCTGTACGGTTCGTACAAAATATCACTTTAAAATATATTTTTCTGACTATGTTTAGTATATGAACCTTGAAAGAAAATATCCATCCATACGAATTATTTTAACTTAGGATTACGTTCCTCCATAACGGGCCTCCGGAAAGGAAAATTTCAGACGCTAAAACCGTCCGTCCGTCCGTCATCGCGTGTTTTAATTTTGGCAACGGGCCAAACCCAGTTTATCGCATGGACAAGTTAAACAGAAAAGTAACAAGATCCATAAAAATTTTGACATACATATATATATATATATATATATATATTATAACGAAGAATTTCGTTATATTCCTTTTAGGTTACTAAATTAACGTTAAATCTTAGTTAAATTAATTAAATACCTCAATTTGCTAGTTTTCCTAATAGTCACTTGCTTACTTTAACTTGCTAAAAGTGCTTGAAAAATAGCACAGTTTAATTTTTTGTTGGTCCCCCCAAAGTGTGGGAATCTCGCTGGTTATCTCTAAGCTTAAGCTATTTTTGTGTTCTGGGAAAATAGCCCATTAAAATCAGTCCGTTTCTTTTTGAAAATGCCCTGTGGATCTTTAGAATTGGATTCCTTTTATGTATCGGCTAAGTTTCTAAAAAGAGCGGATATTTAGACTTCCGGCAGTACGCTTAAATTGCACTGTAATTGCTATTTAAAGCCGCCGTTAATTTAAAGCCGTTCATTAATTTAAATTTGCCGATCGACTGTCACCTTGTTAAACACCGACAGCCTTATCCATCTGTTAAAAAGCTTCCGGGTACTTGCTAGCCGTTGGTATCTGGCCAAGTGGGTAGGAGAAGACGCTTGATAGTTCTCTCCTTCCCTCTTCCAATTAAAAATTGCGCCTCCTACGTCATTTGAAGGCTTGACCAATAGGGTGTTTGCACCATTCGCGCTCTTCGCTGTTGGCGTTTGTCCTGTTCCGTTTTTGGCGATAAATCGCTGTACCCTGTTCTACCGGCTGTTCGTACGGGAGGAGCAAAAAAAACTCCTCCGATCCTGTACGCTGTCTCTCAGCTACTTTTCCCTACGTTTGTGCGGCTTGGCTATTTTTTTCTAGTGTTCCGGTAACCCTTCTCCCCTGACTTCTCCTGCTTCCTCGGTGAAAAAAATTTAGAGTTAGCCATATTATTTTTTTCGCCTGAGAGTAGGATCTCTTAAAATTTGGCTTTAAAAAGCTCCCGGGCAGACTTGGCTTTGCCATTTTCTGTCTTGGGAAGCTATGGGTAATTAATTTGTGTTAGCTCATCTAAATGTCTGAGTTTTAAACCTGAACGGTCATTTTTTTTATTATAAGCTAATGTAAGCTTCGAGCTATTTTTGTAATCTTTTATATATAATCCGGACAGAAAAATAAATATTTTTTTTTATTTTTGAAATGCTTTGAAAGATTATTTTATTTTACCAGCTTATTCAGCCTTTTTTTATGATAACATTACAAGTGCTTACCTGAAACTTTTTTTTTTTTTACGATCAATGCAAAGTTTGTACTATAATATCAGACGTTGACGTGCTAGTCTGAACTTGGGTTATCGCCACTTATGTAGTGTACTGCCTTCTTGTAGGACACCGTCCTACTGATTGATGTACGGAGGAATCATCTTCTAGCACTTTTGATTTTTTACTGGAAGACTCTTATCATCCTGCCGAACTGTCGGTCTCCTTCTTCCGTGGACGAAACTTTTGTCGTGCTGCAGTGTATCGTGCCGTGTAGAACTTTTGTCCGAAATTGTACTCCTCCAGATATCTTCGGGACAATTCTTCATTATTCTACATTATAGACTGATGTCTCAGCAATATTGTTTCTTCGATCTAGAGTGATCCCGTTTCTTCATTAAGACTTTCAGCGTCCATTTAGACTGATCAATGACTCCACCAATTTAGTCAACAGTACAGAATATCAACTGTACATATATATATACATACATACATACATATATATATATATATATATATATATATATATATATATATATATATATATATATATATGCATATATTCATACAAAAGAGGTAAGCAACGATAAGTAATCCTACGTTAATAAACCGCGATAGTTCCGTTGGAAGAGACTACATGAAATTATTTTTATACAGTTTCTTTTTCCCACAACTTCATCTAGCTATTTTCTCCAAAATATATTACGCAGAAAAACACTCCGTCTACAAAGAGAAAAATTGATTCCTAAACCAAAAAATCACCAAAAGTATCCATAAAAATAAACCCACCATGCATGATGGATCGAGGAGTGAACGCTTGTACTTTATCATCTGTATATTTAACAACCTGTCGAGAAT
The DNA here is from genome assembly GCA_907164885.2 of Dolomedes plantarius. Lineage (NCBI taxonomy): Eukaryota > Metazoa > Arthropoda > Arachnida > Araneae > Dolomedidae > Dolomedes > Dolomedes plantarius. The sequence continues at coordinate 18,118,312 of OU015491.1, forward strand.
GTACACAAGTATCACTGATTGCACAGAAAATGCGTCTCCAACAATGGCTTTAAAAAAACGATGCTCTTTATCTACGCGAGACACGTTTTCTTTTAGCATATTTCACATTACTTTTATTCATTTTCGGGGAAGGGTTGTGATGAATTACTACCGCAAAGGAGTAAGCAACTTTATAACGTCCAATGATTAAACTGTTCACACAGTAAGTAAAACAAAGCAATTTAAAGAAAAATAAAAGTAATTCAAATTTGCCAATTAAACCTAAAGTTATGTCACGACGACAGCCTCTGTTACTGCACTCATTCGTGAAAGACTAGACGTTTCGATTGGTATGCAAGTTAAAAAATATAGCAAACATCTATTTTACTACGTGTGATAGCACCTTTAGCTGTTATAGCTGCAGCTAGATGTCTTGGTGATAACTCAATAAACCACTATAACCATGAAAGAAATATTTATACTCAAGATTGATTTAAACTCAAATATACTCCATAAAAGAAATATTTATACTCAAGATTTTCTTTCTTGGTGTTGTAATTTGGGTGGCCAGCAGTATATATATATATATATATATATATATATATATATATATATATATATATATATATATATATATATATATATATATGTATGTATGTATATATATATATATATGTATGTATGTATATATATATATATGTATATATACATATATATATATATATATATATATATATATATATATATATATATATATATATATATATATATATATATATGTATGTATGTATATATATATATGTATATATACATGTATATATATATATATATATATATGTATACATGTATATATATATATATATATATATATATATATATATATGTATGTATGTATATATATATATGTATATATACATATATATATATGTATGTATGTATATATATATATGTATATATACATATATATATATATATATATATATATATGTATGTATGTATATATATATATGTATATATATATATATATATATATATATATATATTTATATAAATATATATATATATATATATATATATATATATATATATATATATATTTATATAAATATATATATAAATATATATATATATATATATATATATATATATATATATATATATATATATATATATATTTATATATATATATTTATATATATTTATATATATATATTTATATATATATATATATATATATATATATATATATATATATATATATATATGTATATATATATATATATTTATATATATATATATATATATATATATATATATATATATATATATATATATATATATATATATATATATATATATAGATAGATGCATATATTCATACAAAAGAGGTAAGCAACGATAAGTAATCCTACTTTAATAACCGGAGATAGTTCTGTTAGAAGAGACTACATGAAATTATTTTTATACAATTTCTTTTTCCCACAACAATAGCGCATTTCGTATGCATAAAAAATAACGGGTCTTGGTTGGCAAGTATTTGAAAAGGTTTTCCGAATTTAGTTTTCAGTTGAGGTCAAAACACAAGGCCAAGTTATCTCCTAGGAATGTGCCTTTAGTAAATTTGTGACTCTCCTGAAATTAATATTTTTTTGTCATTGTAATTATTTGAAAGGAAACATTTATGCAAGGGGATGGTTTATTTATTTATTTATTTTTAACGTAGGGTTACATTCCTCCATAACGGTCCTCCGAAGAGGATAATTTCAGACGTTTTAGTATAGTCATTTTATATGTATCTATACATATACAGAGGCTGTTCACAGATTTTTTAGACGATGTATATTGTATTCACAAAATTAATTACATAAAATTCTTGTGTTACATAAAATTCTATTTGACATCCCTTATTCTGAACTATCTTTCCACACCGCACTTTCCAGGATAATAATGCCTTTTGAAGTGTCAGAAGAGGTATTCTATCCCATTCCTCCTGAACAGCTTTCCAGAGTCCTGTAAGGGTTTTGGGACGACGTTTGGATAATGCAGATTTTAAAAGTCCGAAAGCACAAAAATCCATAGGTGATACGTCGGGAGATTTAGTAGGGATATCAGTGAAGGATATGGCCTTGATACCAGTTTTTTGTTCCATTTCTTTTAGGAAATTTACAGTGGATTTTCATGTGTGACTGCTAGCTTTATCCTGATGGAGTCTCACAGATTGATGGCACTGTGGGTAAAGCGATAGTATTTCATTCAAAAAAATTGGCGATAAAATATGTTCCTGATAGTATTTGGAGTTAATCTTGACATTTTTTCCACTCTCTTTATTTTTAACTTGCCATTATAAGAAAAACCAGCAACAATCATGAATCCCTTAGAAAAACTTTCTTTCGATTCTTTGAACCATGTACTTAAATTTTTTTCTCCCCTTTTATGATAATAAATGTCTCTTTTTTTGTAAAATCATTTAAATACAACCATGATTCATCTATTGTGACAATTGTTTTCTATTTTTCTTTGGATAAGTGTTTCTCATATAGAATTCTGCAGCGTGTCCTGTGTTCAGCGATATGATTTGGGAGAAGACGATGCACATTGCGTTTTTCGCTTTCTGAAGATTTAAATCAACGTTTATCATTTTGTTTACAGTGGACACCGAGCATTTTAATGATTTTGCAACTGTCCTTTGACTAGGGGTATTTTCTTTTAACATTAAACAACGTACCTTTGCAATAGTCGAAGATGTCCGTTTTTTCCTTGGATACTTGTTTGGAATTTTTATCCCACTTGAGGCTCCAATTTGACGTTTTTTTCCTTTCTTGTTGACGATATTACCTATCGACGCTTTAGATATCACAAAACCATGACTCTCACATCGTTTTTGGGTAACGGAGTATGCATATTTCTCTTCAGAAAGAGCATAAATGTAGCCTTCGAACCACTGCTTTGTTAAAAACGCCATTTTGAATAAAAACAAAACTTTCAAGCCGCAGACGATAATTTTGATTTTTAAAAACATAGTACAATTGCAATTATTTCTTTTGCAGCAAACAATTTTTTATGACCGCTTACCAAAATCGTCTAAAAAATGTGCGAACAGCCTCTGTATACATAACATATACAGTCATTTTATATATATATAGATACATATATACATAATATATACACATACAAAAGAGGTAAGCAACGATAAGTAATCCTACGTTAATAACCCGTGGTAGTTTAGTTAGAAGAGACTACCTGAATTTTTTTATATTTCTCTCTTGCACATCTGTAAGATACCAATGTATAGGTAAAACGTGTGCACAAAGGAATATTATTCAAAAGACAATAAACTGTCCCAATTAATCTGCCTGCGTCTATTACTTCGTATAAACGGATATTTGCGAATTATACACCATTGGGGGGGAGGGGTGTACAGTATATAATATCTGTGTGCACCTTGTGCATGGTAAATAAGCAATTTATAACTTTAAAAACTTTTAAAATGTAGAAAATTTTATATTTAGAGCATCTAAATTTCCGTCTGATGTAACGCATTTGATACAATAAAAAAAACTATTTCAAAACCAATGCCATGATTTATTTGTAAAAATCAGACTAAAATAATCAAAAAGTATGTGGATATATGCTGTGATAGAATTTTATTGTAATCAGAAATATATTTATTACGTAGATTAGGAAATTTAACGACCATATGAATATTTATGTTAATCTAGCGACATCTTGTTGACATTTTTTATTTACATTTTTTTAGTTTTCATGAAACCATTGATATTTGATATTTTTTTATTTGTGGAAAGACCGATATAATTTTTTTTCCGGTTTCGTTAAGATTAAATTCTGACGTAATATATGTTATTTAAACTTTTTTGTCTTTTACAAACTTATATCACCTTATTTATTTTGAAGATTTGGTGTTTTATTTTCTCATATTACAAATTAACAGCTTGTATTATTTTGACTGCGTTCATTTCATTAGACTGGATTTTTAAAAATTTAATTTCTACTTCAAGAATTTTCTTAATACCTTCATAGACGACCCATCGTTAAATACAGGCTCAACTGTTTGTTTCGCGGATATAAAAATATTACGTGGGGATTACTGCAACATCGAAGAAGGTAGACAGGATTAATAGTATTACAGTGGACAACTGATATTAAACACATGCAAAAAGACAGCGTTTGTCGATAATGCGAGTAGACATGTTACATAACTAGCATTATCCTATATATAAACATTACATGCACGATTTCTGCCTTTTTTTCTCTCTCTTTGGTATTTGGAAGGATTTATCCATCTGACACTTGCTTTAGGAAACATTTCCAAATAATAAGATTATGTCTTGTTTCTCCTTGTGTATTGCATGTTGTAATTTTCGTTTGTTTATTGGGCACCATGAATGTTTCCAGATAAAACGCTTATAACTGTTTTCGAAATCAATTATTTTTATTAAACTTCCTCTGTATAAATAATCCGATTAAGCAACATTTTCTTTATCTAAACATCATACACCTCATAAATAACTTTAAAACAGTATATTTAGGATTTAAAATCACTGGTATATAAAGCTGCTTCAGTTACTATTCTTTTGAATCGAAATTTGCCTTTAATATTCTCCTTGCGACATTATATATATATATATATATATAATTATTTTAAATGTTACTCTTGAAATTATAAAATAACTCATTATTTTTTTTGTTTTACATAAAAAAATTCATAAAACAATGATTTAGATTAGATTGCATTGTGAAAGAATTACAATAGCAAAGTATTATTGAATTACATAGATTTTTTATGACATTTATTTTAATTGCAAAATCTCTAAACATATATACATTGTGTAACAGTGTGTGCAGGCTAATACATTGTGTAGTAATTTTATATTTCGCTTTTAAGCTTATTTTATCAATATTTATTACGAGTCTAATCGAATTTTTTAATTTTTACTGATGCTTTTTGTCTGAAATTTCATTACAATTTCCCGGGAGTTACTAGTTTTACGAAAATACGTAAGCATTTAACTTATTTAATAGACAAATTCAGAACATTTTTTAGTCGCCTCAGATATAGTAAGCTGCTTATAAAAGCCCTAAATTGCATATGGTAAGAAATCTATAATTCATTAATATTAGCGCTTTAAGATCTGTTATAAATTCTTAAGTTAACATAAAAATAGATCTGCATCTTTTCTCTTTTTTAAATTTTAGCCCGCATTAAAGACCTCGTACGTTTGAATGTATTTTAAAATTAAACAAATCAAATATTGATAGCAAAATCAAAAAGTTATTTTCTCCAAAGGACAATATTCTTTGTTAGCATGCAACACTACAAATGAATTTTTAATATAAATTAATTTTGCTAAACCGTGTATAAAAGCTCATTCTCGATCAGAAAACCACTTCTATAAGGATTTTAATTGAAATGTTGGACTCTCCAAGTTTAAATGATAACATATGTTTTTTGGGTAGTAATTTACTTTCTTAACATTTAAACGTATTCATTGCTGCATTTGAAAAACGAAAACAACAGAAGCATTTGATAAAAGACTTATCGTAACGTATTTCATCACATAACTTACCCGACAAAAATATTACTTTATTAATAAAAATTTTAAATAATAATACATGTATAAAATGGTCAAAGACGCAGATGAGCAATGTCATACAGTGTATAAAAAATCTGTAATACCTTTAAGGACCAAAATTTAATTTTGAATCAATGATCAATCACATTAATGAACAGTAATCAACGCACTTCAAGGGATCATAAAGTAATATTAATTCATAACTGGAGTAACCAAGCAGTCTCCTGTACTGCACAAAACCTCTTGAGATAAATTGCCTTAATATTTTTCTATCACGAAATTCCTACTGCGAAATCTCTTGCGCCTGGGGATAAGGCTTTACCACCCTTTTCTATCAAAGATACCATTGATCAATACAGATACCACCTATCCAGAACTCGACATTTTCCAAAAATAAGGGAATTTTCTGGAAGATAATGGAATCAAACGTACAGAATTTTTTTTTTTAATATTTCAGAATTTTGTACGCTTAGAATGATACGTATAAAATCCCTGCAATCTTGAAATGAAGGATCTTTTCTCTATACTTTAAAATATACGACTGAAAAAGTTCAATATAAGACAATAAAATAGAACCTGCTGTTAAAAAGACATTGTCTTAAGCATGAGTTGTCGCGTGGTACCATATTTACCACTGTTTTAATTTAAAAGTAACGAAACTTTTATTTGATGCAAATAAACAAACAAATATGTCACAGATTATACTTAAGTAGTCATAATGGAAAATAACAAAACCTTAAAGCATATAGCGCTTGCTGCAAGGATATACCCTTAAACCAGGGGTTCCCAACCTTTTTCCTACACGGACCCTTTAAAAAGAAGGATTTTCTCCATCGACCCCCCCCTCACATTTTTCTCTAGAATAAGAAGCATACAACATAATTATAATACTAATAATTGCACATAAACACTTAAAGATAACAATTTGACTAAGATTATGAACAAAAAATTAGAAAAAATGGTTCATTAGGTTTGTGTTTATATTACTTTTGTACTATTTTAATTTTTAATTTCACAAATATAAACAAGATTTCAGAAATACAGATTGTAATTGCACAAAAGTTTGATTTCAATTAATAGGGTGGTTGTGCTTGATACATTGATGCAATTTTTTTTAATGTTTAGCCTGAAATTGCTTATCATTGTATAGTCACAATAACTAACATAACAAATATAAATATATATTTTACTAATCAATTTTACTGACTTATATGTAACAAGCATTATTGCCCGGCGTTGCCCAGGTAGATATATAGATATAAAATTTTTCATGCAATCCATTAAAAAAATACTGGGCTGCACCACCCGCAAAATAAACACTTCGCGCTCCCCCCCCCGTCAACCCCAGACCAACTCTCAAACCACCCCTCAGAACAAACCTCTTTTCCCCCGCGTATCAAATTAGACTGGTTGTGAAGAAGGGGCTGTATCCATACTTAAGAGGTGCGCTTAGGGGCACAAAAATCATTAAAAAATTAATTTTAAAAAAATTAATTGAGCCCCAAATTTCGTTTTTCCTGATTTAAGTTTCTAGGGTCCTAAACATTAACTGTGCCGAATTTGGTCCCGGTGGGTGAAACAGTCTATGATTCTATAGCGGACAAACAAACAGACAAGCTCTTTTATATATATATATATATATAAATTACAATATAATTTCATTCGACACATATACAAAAGCGTCATGACATTCGACTTTAGATGGGTGGATCCCTCCACCCTATTCAATTCTGTATTTATACATATTAGAACGGATATTATTATCTAATAATTTTTATAAATATATATATATTTACATCAATTGTATACATTTATCGTCGTATTTATTATAAATATATATATATATATATATATATATATATATATATATATATATATATATATATATATATCTAATATATAAAAATGAATGTTTGTATCTCTGTAATTGTATAGAAATCCACAGTTTAGGAGCAACGATCGTGAAATTTTACATACAGGCGTCTTTAAAAACAGCCGAGGGTCTGAAGAACTTCAAAAATCGAAATTAATTACCGTTGATTTTTAATTAATAAAAAACCAAAAAATTTGAAACTAAATGTAAGATGTTACACTTTGTGGAATCACCCCTCTGAATATGGCGTCCACGTTAGGGTTAGCTGAAGCGAACAGCGAGCGAAAAGATAAAAATAAATAAAATCAAAAAGTTTCAAGTTACATATTAAGCCAGAATAATAAATGAAAATAATAATCTTTCAAGTCAGATTTTATACTCTAAAATAAATCGGATCCAACGGCATATTGACACTATCACACGCGATGGAAAATTCGAATCAACCACGCTAAGTGACACAAGATCATTTTTAATCGCTACTGCAACCCCCCTCGCCTATGTCTTTGTGTCTATTGAAGAGTTAAAGACTAAGCTTCTATCCTGCTAACTTATTTCTAACTTAAAACTCCTCTTACTCCATAAATACATGTATATTCACCAACCCATAGCAACTTTCCAGTAATTTTAGTACAAATATTCTCCTATTTACACATTATACCAGCATGTTATTGTGGCGCATTCGGTAAGAGCGTTCATTTACTACACTACACGAAGCGGGTTCGAATACGGATCGTACAGATTTTGCTAAACCTGTATTTTCAGCTTTTATTTTATTATTTTTTAAACTATTATTTTTATTATTTTTTAAACTATTATTATTATTATTTTTATTTATTATTTTTAAAAATTATTTTTATTTTATTTTATTATTTTTAAAAATTATTTTATTTTATTTTATTTTTCATATTATTAATGTGTATAACATTTCGTATATTTTTTTTTCTATGTTATTTATACTGTGTTTATTTTTTAATGGATTTTGGTAGGTTTATTATAAATTTATGTATTTTATGTTTTACTTTTCAGGAATTTTTGCTCCAATGATAAAGGCTAAATCTTTTCTATGTTATTTATACTGTATTTAGTTTTTAAATTGATTTTGGTTAACAAACATTCGACAATTTGACATTTTTACTTTTCAGCTTTACTTTCCTAAAGACAATTTGACATTTTTCCTTTTCAGCTTTTAGTGGTTTATTATAAATGTATATATTTTATGCTTTACTTTTCAGGGTTTTTTTGCTCCAATGATGAAACGCTAAATCTAGCTGAATTCTGAAGAAATTATTGTAAATTTATGGTTTTTTATGTTGGGTTTTCTTTTTATTCATGTGTATAACATTTCACATGCTTTTTTATTCTATGATATTTATACTGTGTTTAGTTTTTAAATTGATTTTGGTTAACAAACATTCTTAAAATCCTGGGCAACGCCGGATAAATTATCACCTGTGTAGGTTGATAATTTATAAATTTTAAAACTGTTACCACATGTATATTTACAGATCCACAAGAACTTTCCAATATTTTTAATTAATAAATAACCAACAACTCTCGATTCACAAGCGTACAGTAGATGGCGCCACTATTTTAATTTATTTTGTGTCTATTTCGTTGTTATGTGACGATAAATTTATTTAAAGTACCAGATAAAGAAATCACATGATCAGCGTTTAATAAATTAAATTGTAAAAATTAATCTTTAAAAATTCACCAAAAATTAGAAAATGGAGGTAAAGATGCGAAAAGAATTTCATTTTAAAGGAATTTTTATGATCTTTTTCGTGATATAAATTTTACAACCCTCAAATTATTATTTTAAATGCAAACTTGAAAAAAGTTACAAAAACATTAAAAATTTAATTTAAAAAAATCTAAGAAGAATTTTTCAAAAATCTTTCTTAGTGCACCCCTACATTATAAGAAGAATCGCCATGCAAAATTTCAGTACTTTAGGTTCAACGGTTTGGTCTGTACTTTGTATGTCAGTCAGTCAGTTAGTCAGTTACGGAACTGTTTTATATATATATAGATTTTTATTACTATCTCTATATCGTAACGTTAACTTCATGCGCACACATTATTTTTAACTGGCATTCAATTGGCTGTTAAAACTTTATATTTACATCCTATTTAAAAGAAGTAGGGTGTAAATTGTAGGGTGGAAAGTTGGTAAAATTAAAATTTTGTGCAATGTATTTTAATTTCTCGATTAAAAGTAGATTTTTTCTAAAAATCAATTTATTTCGCTTGAAAAGCTAAATATTTTATGCACGCGGTTTATATTATTATTACTATCTTTATATCGTAACGTTAACTTCATGCGCGAGCATTATTTTCTTATGCTTTTTTTATTATTATCATCTTTATAATAGCTTTATTTTCATATGGTTTTAAGCAACTATCGTTTTTATTCATATTATGTTGGTTTTTTATTAATTAAAAATTAAGGGTAATTAATTTCGATTCCGGAAGTTCTTATCTTTATTTTCATATGCTTTTTCATTTACGAATTATTCAAATGTTGGTTAAAAAACTTTTGCGTAATTTATATATTTGTGTGTGTTTAATTATTGAAATTAATAAATTTATATTTCTGGAGAGGATGTTTCAGATTTTAGTGGTACTATGATGAAAGGCTGAATCTACCAAAATTCTGAGGAGTTTATTATGGAGAGAAAAGGAATTTAATATGTAGAGGATGTTTATAGGAGTTAAATGTGGAGAGGAGTTGAATGGTTTGCAGCCCTCAATCAAACACTTCATTTTTTTAAGAGGCAACGCTGCAGTCATATCATTGCTCTATTGGAAATTTCTGCTGAACCTGTAATTGCAGCTTTTTTTTACCCCAATGATGAAAGGCTAATTCTAGCTGAATTCTGAGGAGTTTATTATAAATTTATATATTTATAGATTTCACAAGGTTTTTTTTCTATGTTATTTATACTGTGCTTAGTTTTAAATTAATTTTGGTTAACAAACATTAGAGAATTTGACATTTTTACTTTTCAGATTTTAGTATTAAAATGATGAAAGGCTGAAATTCTGAGACGTGTATAACATTTCACATATATTTTTTATGTTATTTATACTGTGTTAATTTTTAAATTGATTTTGGTTAACAACAAACATTCTTAAAATCCCGGGCATCGTCGGGTACTTCAGCTAGTATATATATATATATATATATATATATATATATATATATATACATATTTATATATATTTATTGGCATAAATTGCATACATTGACCGCTGTATTTAATTTGAATGTACTTCGTAGCGAAGTGCGGGTTTTCAGCTAGCTATCTAATAATAATAGACCCCTGGAATACTATAGACCCTTTTTAAACTTCCATCGACCCCCAAGGGGTTCACCTGGACCCCGTTGTGAACCCTTGCCTTAAAAGTTAGCTATCAACAGTCAATGTCATACCTCATCGTTTGATTTCCATTGGCAGTAATAAAATATGATAACCTTTGATGTGCAGTATTAAATTAAATTAAACAGTAAAATAAGTCAATTTTTCGTTAGTTTGATAAAATATTAAAAATGTTAATTTTTTAAATTTTAGACATGACTTTTGAGTTTTAAGTTTATTATGATCATTATTTTAAAAACAATAAATTAAATGGTTGAAACCTAAGAGTAAATATACTTCAAGTAAAAAACCTAGTGGGCAACAGTCGCCTAATCTAAAAAAGGAAGAAGGAATTTGGGGAATGAATATCAGCCTGCTCAGCATTAAAGCATATAAAATTTTTAAACCAAAGTGTAAAATTTCTAGATGTTGCTGAAAACCAATTTCAAGTCCTTCAAAAGTATGACCCTTTATGTATTTTTCTCCTAAGAAAAATAAATTTGGGTTTATTGTTTGATTTAAATTAGCTCAGGACTTAATGTTTACCCGTAAAATTTGTAGAGTTTTCATAATAATGTTTATTCATAAATTTGTAAAGTTATTTATTTTAGCCGTCATTTCTTTCAATCAATTTCTTTTACCCACAGCTCCAAAGTTAAAATAAACTTGTTTTCCAAACAATTACTTCACTAAATGACTAAATTATTTTTATAGATTTATACTTCACTGTTCGTGAATCGTTATAGTTCTTCTATGAAATCTATAAACACTAACTGTAAGAAAAAAAAGCGTCGTTAAACGATTTTAGTTACCGTTTATAACAGTTAGCTCAAGGTGGTATTGATTATTTATTAATCAGTCGATCAAACAAAACGTTTTTTTTGTTTTTGCTGGCGTAAGCTTTGCAAGGAATGTTCAAGACCCAGAACAAATGATTTTACCTGACAACGTTAATACAACATTATTCAAATATCATGTAGATATGTAGAATTATTCCTTTAACGAGTGCATCCTGGCGGAAACTAAAATAATAGAAATAAAAAATTCTGCTTTTTTAAAATCTGTCACGTTCACCAAATAGAATTTTTAGTTCCCACGTCCGATCATGACATCTAATAATCGAAAATTAGAAAACTGAAATCCCCTTACTACTAGTATCATGAAACTAAATACATTTTCATACCAAATAACAATATATGTGACGAATATAACAATACATATATGACTTTATGTATATCTGTATATATATGACGTTTATGTATGTAAATCATTGCATGTATAACACAGAGTGGACAAGCGTGCGTTAATAAAACATTTCATTCTTTCGACAGCTATATATTTAAGTTGCTAAGCTGATTCTTTGAGCAGTCCGTGAGAAATAACTATTGCATCAATTTACTTCATTTTGGTGTTAAATGAAAGATATTAATCTATAGATGTGTCAAATTTGGTTTTTGTAACCGCAATTTCTATTAATTAGGAATAATTTACGAAAAAAATTGCTTTCTGCGCATGCTCAGTGACATGTTTAAATCTGGCTTTAGATACTCACCAATCCCGAGGCCGCATAAATACATTAATTTGTTTCTGCGCATGCTCAGTGACATGTTTAAATCTGGCTTTAGATACTTACTAAGCACGAGGCCGCATAAACACATTAATTTGTTTCTGCTCATGCTCAGTGACATGTTTAAATCTGGCTTTAGATACTCACCAAGCACGAGGCCGTATAAATACATTAATTTGTTTCTGCGCATGCTCAGTGACATGTTTAAATCTGGCTTTAGATTCTTACAAAGCTCGAGGCCGCATAAACACGTTAATTTGTTTATTCCGAGGTATTTCTCTAGCTCGCTCTCTGCCATTTTTATTTTTAATTATGTTTTTGAAATATAGAATGAACCCTTCAGCGGGCGTTCCAATTTTCGGAATACCAGCAGGCGCGGGTGGCACAAAGTGCAACGTCTCTTTCAGCCTTGATTATTCTTTTTGTAATAAACTTTTTTTTCACATTGAAAATAATAATTCTGTGTTTTATGACAAGATATATAATGTTTACAGTACTGAGATATATTTATAATTAAAGGCCAAAGAATGCAGATACAATCGCCTTATTTCAAAACTGTCCGGTTTATCGAATCTAAGGACAACTTGCGAATGGATTCCTATCATGTCCAAAAACATAAAATATAGT
>OU015491.1:18136310-18141310 GCA_907164885.2 Dolomedes plantarius
AAGACAATATTTGTAAAAAAGTTTCCATCATTCAGATAAATTCCCCTATGAAAGCAAAACTATTTCTGAATTTCTTTTCAGAAAGATATTCCTTATCTCTGGAAAAGTTTTCTGTCAAAGAAAAATGAAGAAAAGGAATACGGTGGCAAAAATAGAAAATCTTCAGAAATTTCCAAATCCACTTCAACGTGAATCCAAACTCTTACTCCATTTAGATATTCTGAATCCCTTTTCCGGTACGAACAACCACTCAAAGCGCATTTTTATTTAATAATTTTATTTTTACTTTAAGATTTCTGTTGCATACACATTTGAATGTGAGTTTTAATGGAAAATACAAAAATACTCTTAATAATCAGATTAATCAGAAAACAAAGAATACTGGGGTCGAGGTAGCTTTGTGGTCTTTCTGGTCTGAGGGTGCTTGGATCAAATCCCGACATGCGCCATTAAATACCTCCGTGTCTAGGCCGGACATGGGCAGGTTAAATCCGTAGACCGGAAAGTCCCTCTTTGATAGCGCATATAGATTGGTGCAGAGTTCTCTGCCTCCAGACCCCCGACTCCTGTCATCACATTAGTCACGGTAACATTAGACACGGTATTTAGAACCACCCCCATTTCCGCCCGCAAGGTTTCTTTGATGTGGTGTCTCCCCCGACTGCGCTCGACACCATTTGACCCGCTGACCCCCCACCCTTTCTTTGATGGACCGCCAGAGGAGGCGATCCACCCATAGTACAGAGTACAGAGTGAACATAAATCACTGGATTCCCAAAGGCACAGGCAGAGAACTCTGCACCAATGTATATGCACCATGAGGTCAGAGTGGGAGGGGGTACGATAACCCGGATGTCACCCCTGGGGTTGCTCGGTCAATCGGACTCCGACCCTTGTGGTGCCATTATAAAACCGCAGCCGCATTCCTATGCCCTATAGCCTATATGGACTGGTTTGGAATCGATTCCAACCAGGGGGTATTAGAAACAACACCAACAACTAAGAATACTGAGAAAAAAAATGCAGCATGTTTAATACGTCCATCACTTTTCAATGGATTATCAGCATTAATAAAATAAAACAATCTCACCTATCATTCAAGTACATCAAATATAGATCAAGTCAAATTTAGATGCATCCGATGACAGGAGAAACAGGCCATCAAACTTGAACTTGAGATCGTTAAAATATACAATGGTTTGTGAAACAAAAGTTTGGATGCGAAAATGAAATCGTTGCTCTTCGACAAGACAAGTCAAATGGCTCTAAAAATTTAAAGATTCTTTCAGTGCCAGTTAACATAAAAATGCTAGGGGACAAGGGACATTCAAACGGGAATTCTTTTAATTTTGCATTTTTAACACTATTAATAAAAGGATAATAATGTGTATTCTTTTTTACTACAATTGAAGACCCTTAGAGTTTAAAATAACGATTTTTTTGGCAGAATAATGCCTGTTTTTCAAAAAAAAAAAATTAAAAAATTCTAGCATTTTTAGAAATATTCCATGTGCATTCCTAATCATTTAAGGGGATGGTGGACCTTTCAAAACGATTTTTGAAATTTTTACCACAGAGATATGAAATTTTGTATATATATTCATTAAAGTATAATAATATTAAACACCTTATAAAATATTATAAATCTTTAAAAAAAAATATTTTATAATTAAAAAAATTAAATTAAATTACCCTTCTTTAAAATGCTCCTTGCGACTCAATTTTAAACTTTTCCTCTTAATATTGCATTTATATTGCTTATAAATACTTTCCGAACAAAGTTATGTATTTTTTTGTACTTTCGTTGAATAGTTAATTTTTAGAAAATATTTTTATGCTTGTACTCTGAATTTTCGTGAAATTTTTGTACTTTTCTACACTAAAGTTAAACTTTTATAACCTAAATGACCTCGAATCCTAAAATGGGTACATAACTTTATTTTGATGTACTACAGGAATCTTTATTATAAATTTCATAAAATTTCGTCAAAAATTATGACGCGAGGAGCATTTTAAAGACTTGCAAATCTGGAAATTTCTCATTTTGAGAAAAAAGTCATTTAGAAGATAATTTTTTATCTCCCTTTAATACTTACTACTCTAAAGCCACAAATTTTTCATTTTTCTTTTCACTACACATTTTAAATGCATTTCATTCCAATATTTACATGTTTTTAAAATATTAATACACCCCCCAAAAAAAATTCCAATTTTTGCTCGATTTTTGGTAATTTGAAAGTCCACCATCCCCTTAAAAACCTTAAATTTTTTAAAGTAAGTTTACCGCACATATATAAACATAACTGTGCAATGATTATTTTGTACGAAGCAAAAGCCATAAATAATTATTTTGTTAATCTGCCTGTTGTTTTTTATGTTTTTCCTTTAGTTCGTAGTCTATAAATATGAAAAATATATTTGGTTTCAAAGAATAATGCATAGGTTTGTGGAAAACACTTGAGTTAACAATCCTTAGAAATTTGGAAGAAATCAGAGCAAAAGTAATGCGCATGGAATATTTTGAAAATGCTATCATTTTTGAAGAATGTTTTGAAAAAGAGGTCTTATTCTTCTACAAAATACTTATTGTTGAATTCTAAGCTTCTTCAATGTAGAAAATATTATTAATAAATATTAATTATTAATAAATATTAATTATAATATGTAGTAGAAATTATTATTAATTATACTCGTTTTATATATGAGAGTGAATTATTGAAAACTTTTAAAACACAAGGTTGGAAGCAATTTTTTATTTTAAATTTTTAAATCTATTTACAGAATGAGAATAATTGGTATTCTTTTTGACAACACTGAAGGCCCTTAGAATTCAAAATAAGGATATTTTGGCAGAATAATGCCTGTTTAAAAAAAATAAAATTAAAAAATGGTAGCATTGTTCAAAATGCTCCTTGCTCATTCCATACCATTTAAAAACCTTCAATTTTTTAATATATGTTTACCATACATATATTAACATAATTGTGCATTGAAACTTTTTTTTTTGCACAAATCAAAAAACAAAAATTCTTTTTTTAATGTGGGTGATAATTTTCTATGTTTTTGCCTTATTTCATTGTCTACAAATATGAAAAATATTTGTGGTTTCAAAGAATGATACACGGTTTTGTGACAAATATACTTTCTTTAGCAATCCCGAGACATTTTAATGAAATCAGAAGAAAATCAAGGTGCATGGAGCATTTTGAAAAATTCTAGCAATTTTGAAGAATTTTTTTGGAAAAACGGCTTACTTCCCCAAAATACTTATTTGGGAATTCTATGTGGTTACAATCTATTAAAAAAACAATATTATTTGTCAGACTCTCGTCTCCCATTTGTAAGTGGAATTGATGAACGTGAGTAATAGCGTCTTCAATGAGCCCAAAAGAAACGCAAACAGATGTCGAACGATATACACCTTAGGAGAAGTGCAACAATAATTGAAAAAGACACAAATCATCTAGAATGATTTGTGAAATCCATTAGCGGCGCGCTTTTACCTTGGAAAAGTCGGCAGGAAAGAAAATTGGACATGGATGGTTCGAGAAGGCGCTGAGAAGAATGGATAAATAGAGACGCCGGTAACGAATGGGGGAAGATAGATTTGGACTCTTGAAGGTTCAACACGCTTACGGAGAGAGGGTATCGTACGGACTTTGAATAATGATCCCGGCTCTCACGAGTATATTAACTTTCGTCGGAACGAAACTTTGTAAATGACTTATTTAACCAAGATTTTAATGTGTTAATAAACCAGATGTAAATAAGAGTTGGTGCTACAGTTATGATTACTTCTACATGATAATGATTTGCCGGATCACGACCATAAAGGTTAACATTGGCGTAGTCGGTAGGATCCCGACCTTAAAGGTTAACATTATTTATTCACATTTTGTGTATAGAGTAAAATATTGAAAATTTAAAATAACGGGGTTTTAAGTCCCTTGATCCCTTAAGAAGTTCAATTAGATACAGCCTGAGTCACATTTAAACATTCACACCATTTACTTCTGACTGACTCCATAGCCCATGGAATGAACATGTAGTCGTCTAGCTAAAGAATAGACATTTTTAGCTCATATATATCGGTAAATCATAATAAGTACCGCATCAACTTCAGGAAATAATCAAACTGGAATTCATCTGAGTAGAGGGAGAAATTTTGTACGTTTTACCTCGGTATTTCCATCGTTATTATCTTCATTCCATCATAAATTTAAAATCCAACTAACCTCTTACCGGCAATGAACTTCAAAAGGAATAATTTGTTTCTCAAAAATATTCTAATTTTATGCTAAAGATTTACTTCTATCTCATATAGCTTAATTTTTATTTCTCATTAGATTATTTTCAATTACAGCAAAACTCTACGAAGTTAACTATTATTAACACGACGATTTTCATAATATAGGGGAAACCCTTGTACCTAGGGCCATCGTGGACCTAGGGCCACCATGCTTTATTTAAATAATTATTATTTTACAGCATTTTTACTCATTGGAGTGAGTGACAACATTGTTTCAAATCATAACAGCCATTTTTAATGAAAGCAAGAGGAAGCTATAGTTAAATAGAAAAGAAAGTCTTGATTTGATGGTAAAAACTAAATTTTTTTCACTTCAATTTGAAGTCTTATTTTGTGAAATTAAGTGCAAACTTATGTTTTAATGTATAGCAGATTTTTTTTGTAATCATTAAAGGAAAAAAATGATGTAAAACAAAGTTTGGTTTCTGCAGGTCTTTGGCTGTGGAAGCCATTTTGGCAAAAACAGCAACATCTTGTACCTAGGGCCATGGCCTCTGGTAGAAAAGAGGTGGACGAAAACTTGGCAAGTGTAGAATTCTCACTGATACCCTCGAGAAAAATGAAAATCAAGCACAATTATTGAAAAAAGTAATTTGTAAAAAAAAGGTTACGAAATCTGTGTTTAAAACAGAAAATTTATGTGGGATCATTAAGAAGACAATGGAGAAAAAAAACATACATTAGACAGTGA
>OU015491.1:18143810-18198810 GCA_907164885.2 Dolomedes plantarius
AATCATAAATAAAGGAAACTTCAGTTCAATATGTTATCCCTAAGCTTTTAATTCGAAATAATGAATTATTATTTACGATTAGTTTACATTTTATGATGGAAAAATGTTTAATTTGATAATATTCAGCTGAATCTCAAAATTTTGGAAATTTTTGTCTCAAAAATTTTCATATAATCATATTGTTTAGTTTAAAATCTAAGATATGGGTAAAACTCGTGTTTTGTTTTCTCTTGATAAAAGATAAAGCAGAATTAATTCCTAATTCATTTAAACACATACCACCTTCTTGCAAATTTTGAGCTTTATTAATTTAAACTCTTCATGACAGTAACATGTTAAGAGCATAATTATCTGACGTTCATTCCAACAACAAAAATATGCAGTTGAATTATTATTATTCTTTAAAAATTTTAGTTGTCTGTTCATGACAGACTCAGTATGTCCCATTAGTTAATTCTTTAGGAAAGAATATTTCATTCTTCCTCCAGACTATAAAGTACCTTGATGATTTCCCAATTCGAAACAAATGTTGCTTTGAATTTCCTGCAATATAATTTAAAAGGGAAATAATCTGAAGTTAACTCATTTACCCTAGCTTAAAAGAAGAATGAATTCGTTAAAATTATATTCAAATGTCTCAAACTGCAGAAATATTTTCTCTCGCTGAAATTAAATCTTCGTTCAGAACAGAATTAGGACAGTCAATCGTGAGGGAAAGAAATGTTTT
Source organism: Dolomedes plantarius (assembly GCA_907164885.2). Taxonomy (NCBI): domain Eukaryota; kingdom Metazoa; phylum Arthropoda; class Arachnida; order Araneae; family Dolomedidae; genus Dolomedes; species Dolomedes plantarius. The sequence goes on from OU015491.1 coordinate 18,144,538, forward strand.
AATGTAAAAATAACCTTGGGACATTTTATAGTCAAATTCATACGCAAATGTGTTCGAAATATAATATTTTAAAAGTTGGCGAAATACATTCAACTATATTTCAAATGTTTCAATGAATTACAGTTAAGTAATTAGTTTTTAACTGTTTTTAATTAATTCCTTCTGAATAAATACCGGGTGGCCATAATTAAACTGACAGTGCTCACAGTGTTCTGTAGCGCGATCTATTTGCGAGAATGACGCCACATTTTGTAGGAAGATTAAACAAGACGGGGGACGAAGGTTTACGCGAAAAAATAAATTAGTTCCAAAAGTCACCGCTAGGGGAATATTTGGCGCTGTGTAATAGAAAATAGAGTGTTAACAAATGCAAATTAATACGGAATAAAATTACCTTTTATTATGCACATTTTCTTATTTAGTTCAAGTGCAATATGGCAACACTTTTAAAAAAGCGTAAAATCTACATAAACACCGATAAAGTTTCGTGATCTGCAATATCACGTACGCTGAGCAGACGAAAAAGTTCTTTATTCAAATTTCACGTTACATCCATTGGCACAGTGACAGCTGCTTGGGTTTTAAAAGGCAATGTGTTACGTTTCGAATCAATCGGATTGAAAGTTTATGTGCAATGTCTCCTTCTTTAGTCGAGCGTGCGTTACTGGTCAAATTATTTTACCTCAACCAGTGCAACGCGTCAGCCGCTCTTCGTGCTTTTAGAACGCACAAAAAAATGCGTAAAGGTAACGGTCCGGTGTCAGTTAATGGGCTAAAAGCAATGGTTGCAACGTTTGAGAAAACAGGTTCTCTGAAGGTTCAGTCAGGCAGAGGACGAAAACCTGTACCACAGGATACAATCGAAGCAGTTGCCACGGCGATTGTCGACAGAGGACCAGACAATATTGCTGCCCCCTCTAGCGCTCGTGGATTAGCTCGGAATATGGATATGCCTTACAGTGCGGTATGGAAAATCTTACGAAAGATTATCAACTTCTATCCGTACAAGATCAGCCGTGTACAGGAGTTACTGTACCCCGACCATGATAAGCGATTGACTTTTGCTCTCACCAATCTTGCAGGAATGGAGGTGGATGATGCTTGGCCGTGGAAAATGTTTATGGGGAGACGAGGCCCACTTTTACCTGCATGGAACTGTGAATACCCAGAACTGCCGAATTTGGGATGACAAATCACCACATGCAGTCACAGAAATTCCCTTACATTCACCAAAGGTAACTGTTTGGTGTGGGTTCACAGCGGAATTTATCGTAGGTCCATTCTTCTATGAGAACATTACCCCGACAGGACCGGAAACCTGTTCTGTTACCGGAGAGAAATATCGCCACATGTTGAACAGCTTTGTCATTCCGGCACTTCAGCAAAGACAATGCCTGGGGGAAATCATTTTCATGCAAGATGGAGCCCCTCCACACAGCTGCTACGACAGAAATTCACAACAGAAACAGTCATTAGCCGTTACTTTCCAACTGCATGGCCACCTCGGTCGCCTGATCTTACCCCATGCGACTTCTGGCTATGGGGTTACCTTAAGTCCAAGGTCTATCAAGGAGTGGTACAGGACCTGGCTACGTTGAAGGATAACATATCACGGACTGTACGGGAGATTCCTGCAGACATGTTACTTTCTGCTGTTGTGCATACTGTGCACAGAATGCAATATGTGGTCCACAACAACGGCAGCCACATTGAACCTCATTTGAATGAAAAATAAAAGGTAATTTCCGTATTGATTTGCATTTGTTAACACTCTATTTTCTATTACACAGCGCCAAATATTCCCCTAGCGGTGACTTTTGGAACTAATTTATTTTTTCGCGGAATCCTTCGTCCCCCGTCTTGTTTAATCTTCCTACAAAATGTGGCGTCATTCTCGCAAATAGATCGCGCTACCGAACACTGTGAGCACTGTCAGTTTAATTATGGCCATCCGGTATATTTCCTTAAAGGAGAATTAGTATAGCCATTGGAAAATTGTGTATTCAGAATTGCCTTATTAATTAGAAATTTGAAATTTAAAAATCAAATACTATAAAAGAAAGTTAGAGATTTTAAATACAAGCCAAGTTTAAAATTGCCGCGTGAAAACTAATTTGTTACTCGTTTTATGAGAAATTTTGTCAGATTTGAAACGGCACCTTTCAATAGCATATTAGTGCTAATGAGGAATACACAAATTCATACATTTTTCGTTAAATATTAAATCTTACAATGCTTTAATGTATGAGCATAAGGGATACAAATATTGCAAAGCACATAGCGGAAAAACGGGTTCTAATTATATAATCGATCCACCAATTATGAATTATATTGTTTTATTTTTTATTTTAATTTTTGATTGCGCCGATCTTACATAATGGGTGTCTTAGACGAATATAAAAACATATGCTATGATAATAAAGCAATACTTTGGTAATAAAACATGATCAATACTATGATAATAAAACAGGAATTGCAAGGAATGTACATGTCAGTAGGATTTTAAAGAACATACGTTAATTTTCGTTTCCCCCAAATTCGCAGGAGTGCAAATAATGCTCCCGGTTCGATTCGACTTCTTTTATTTTTTTTTCCTTCATTCTTCCAAAAGAAGCGCCAGTAACTTTCATCCTTTTAACAGTTTCCCAATTCACTTTGGATGGTGTAGCCAAATGCCTCATTTTGGTGTATCGTTTATTGGAACTGTCATAATCGAGAACTCAATCAATACAAGTATATTTAAGTTTACAGATAGTTACGTGGATCAAGGAAATTGCTGTTTTTTAAATATTGTATCAGAAATACATTATTTAATGTCTAGCGGTATATGGGAATTGTATAAAGTGCAGTAACCCTGGAATAAAGAATTTGCATTGGGAGGAAGATAAATTTTCCAAGAAATTTAGTTACATTTCAAAATAAAATAAGACATAATGACTTGTAAAGGATTTTCTCAAAATACTATAAAATTATTTCCAAATTACATATATTTAAAAAATACTACTAATTTTTTCTAACTACATCAATTTTCACACGGTTGAGTTTCGATTTCTGGTCAATTTAATCTCTAAAATCTTTAGCAATAAAAAGCAGTAATGTCAATTGATATTTAGCCTTTTTAAAAGAAGACAATCATTGCTATGATAAATGTTAAATGCATTTTGAAAAGTAAATTCATTATGTGAGAAATCAAGATTTTTTTAATACGAAAAATTCCTTAAAGAGAGCTAGCTAGGCAGAACCAGAGATTAATCAGTTCAAAAGGAGAAATAATTTTTATATTTTAGATTAACTTAAATTTTAGAAAAACGCTAAAAAACACTTGCTAAACAGAAACTTGCTAAAATGCTAAAACAGAAACCAACAAAAGCCGCTGATTGCAAATACTCTTCAAGTAAATGTTACATTTTATGTCTCTAGATCAACAAATGACTTGTTCATCCTGATTTTGCCCTTACTGTTATCGTTTATAGATTTACAATTTCAGCACAACCTTTCGGTGTTGAAATTAATTCTCAGTTTAGACAAGAGGATAAAAGGCTTAGTCACCTCTAGAAGGGTGGATCACAACGAGCGAATGAGGTTCCTTTGTTCTAAATGTTGGTTCTCAGGTATGTTCGTCATTTACGGTTCAAGCAAGAAATGCGCCAGATATAAAATTTCGAAAATCTTTCGAAAATCTTTCGAAAATCTTTCTGAAATAATTTTCAAAAACTAATATACCCCCTTTTAACATAGGATTACGTTCCTCTATAATGGTCCTCCGGAAAGAAAAATTTCAGACGCTAAAATCGTCCGTCGTCGCTAGTTATGATTTTGGCAGCGCGCAAAACCCAGTCTGTATCGTTTGGGCAAGCAGAAAACAGTTGAACAGAGAATTACCAAAATGCGTCAATATATATATATATATATATATATATATATATACAAAAGATGTAAGCAACGATAAGTAATCCTACGTTAATAACCCGTGGTAGTTTCATTAGAAGCGACTACCTGAATTTTTTTTAAATAGTTCACTTTGCGCCACTATGCCTATACGACAGACTTTCATTAGAACCTGTTTTTGAATAGCGAATAGAGGATAGCGAAAAAAGTTTTCCTTTCTCAGCATGCAACAGGAAGCATTCGACAGGATTACTGACTTCCCTCTGCTTTAAAATGTGTCTATAAGCATTTATACTTCATTTGAATGTATTTGAAGCATTCGATCACAGTGTAAGTCGCAAGGCATGAGAAAAGCTTGCGAGAGCTCATATTTGTTATAAACATGCGTTTGCATATTTACTAATCATAAAAGGGGACGTAATACAACGGTTCGATCACTGTGATAAAAGCAAAAGGAAAAAAAAAAGGCTTCAAATTACCTGCAGTTCGTACTGTTGTCGTAGAAAGATAGGATCTTGAAAGCTATCGTAGTTTTATACTGATATACATACTTGTATATTGCAGTGACCGACTTCCTGGACCCAGTATTGAAATGGCGATCGTCCGAATAAAAATTTATACACCACTGAGTAATTCTACCATGCCGATGAGAGAAAGTCTCATGTTGAAATCTATTATCTAGTACTATCTGTTAGTGCTAATTTATGATTTATACGTTATTTTGGCAGGACTTGGTAAGTTATTCTTTTTTCCGAAGCGGAGGTACTTGTTGTCAAATATTCGCCTATACTATGCCGCAGTTTACTGTTCATTTTATTATGGGGACACCATATAGGCGGACAGAATTACCCCCTATGAAGGGACAACATAAATGGAAACATTTTTCTTGGATCGACGCCGGGAATCGATCCGAGCACCCTCAGCACCGAAAACCAACGCGCTGTACCACAGGGCCGCCGCAAGCCCTGTGGTACAGCGCTATGGTAAGTTAATGTATGAAAAATGACATGCGAAATGTTTCATAGGAACATTTAATTTTCGGAAAATGGGAAGACATATATTATAATTTACTGTAATATCTAAGACAAATTTGTTATGTCTTTCTAAGCAAACCTGATATTTGAATTATACAATGTAATTACTTTCAATTATCTCTTTTATTTTATTACACGGTTGAATTCAATAACATATATAAGTATAGTCTTTATAAATAAATATTGCACAATTAAATACTAATATTGAGTAAAAGAAAGCTAAAAAAAATATTTCAGATCTACTTTTTATTTATTACACGTACAGGTGTCATATCGTACAGGCTACCATTCTTTTGATATTTTCTTTCTTAAATTTGTGATGAAACAACACAAAATAAAATATACAACGATCTGACTTGGAAAGAAAGATTTAAAAACACGAGAGGGAAAATTGAACCTTTATACTATGCATGTATGTCATTCAACACATATTTCATCGCATGCTGAAAAGTATATTCAAAAGTCGGACCCACAAACTTTCCTTCCTTATTTGAATAACAAAGCCTACTTCTGACGTGAAAATACAGCCGTTATTATTTTGTTTTCTAAGAAACTGATTTTATATTTTCAGGTCTATTCAGGTATATTTTAAGAAACATTCAAGTTAAGCAACCTCAGTATTGATGCGGTATTATGTAATAATTCTTTTTAAATCACGGAACACTGATTGAAATATGCTCACTCCATTTTATTAAAATATAGACATTGGTGTCGTAAAACAATCCTTTTTTTATTAAAGATAATTTTTTTCGCTTTGCCAAAAAATCCCCAAAAAATCAGTACATCTTCAAATGATCTATTTATGATTTAAAAGTTTGAATCAAACGTATGAAAAATAGAAAAATAATTAAAAATTAGACACAGGGAGAAATATTTCTTTTCAGTGATTCATTTTTTAATGAGAATTACGCCGTAAAGCATGGCGGTTACATTTTGTTCGGTGGAGTATGCATTTAGAATTGAAATATCTGTTAAACTAATAAAGTAACAGAATAAGTGTACGCAGAAAAAAATATCAGTTTTTAAAGCTCTTTCCAAATATGTAACATTTATGTATTTTCGTGAAAAAAAAAACCCATCGATTTCGACATTTTCAAACATCACCATACGGATCATATTCCGGTATGGCATCATAACGGAATCCATACCGGAAACGGTCTACCCGGAATTGTTCCCCGACGACCTACAGACAAAGGTTTTCTTTTATTTATATAGATAAGATTCTTCCTTTGCATTCTGCAGCTGCTAACACCGTTGTGCAGCTTCATGCGAGTATTCAATATAAAAATCCATACGCAAGCGATTTATCAAGCTCAGTGAAGTGACAGATAAAATGCTTACAAGAAGAAACTGTTGCCCCCTGGTCACTTACTTTTTTTTTGATTCTCTTATTTTGAAGGGGGCTTGTGGCGGCCTTGTGGTACAGTGCGTTGGTTTTCGGTGCTGAGGGTGCTCAGATCAAATCCCGGCGTTGCGCGACGAAAAATGCCTCCGTTCGTGTCGTCCCTTCATAGGGGGTAATGCTGTCCGACTATATGGTGCCCCCATAATAAAATGGGCAGTAAAATTGCGGCGTAGTATAGGCCAATGTTTGATTACAAGTGCCTCCACATTGGTTAAAAAAATCTTATTTTGAAGGATGGGCTGATGCATGAATTAAATTGCCTCAAAACTGGCAATTCTTCTGGCTAAGATGGTATTTCTTCCGAATTCCTTAAACACCCAGGCTCAAAAGCATGTAAGATCCTTTTGAAGTTGTTTAATTGGAACGGTGAATAAGGCATTAGTCCTTCTCAATTGCGAAGGTCGGTTGTTATTCCATAAAGAAAGGCGAAGATTCCTGAGACGATAATCATAGACCGATCTCGTTGACAAGTATAATAGATAAAACCATCGCGAGAATTGTTACTAAACGTCGACAAAACTAGTCAGATTCTAGTGGAGGGGGAAAATAGGATTTAGTCTATTTAGATCTATTAAACATCATGTAGATCTTTTCAGAGAGGAAAAATATTATGCTGTAGATCTGTGATGCGCAAACTGTTTTTGACGACGATCCACTTTCATTAAATAAAAAAATCTCTCAACCCTAAATAAAAATTTATTGCTAGCATTTTTTTTTAAATTAGATAAATGTTAACAAAAAATGGAGAAAAGAAATAAGCAAATTTTGACAAACTATTTTAAAAATAAATAACTGTAGATTTGAGGTATATATATATATATATATATATATATATATATATATATATATATATATATATATATATATATATATATATATATATATATATACATACATATATATATATATATATATATACATATATATATATATATATATATATATATATATATATATATATATATATATATATATATATATATATATATATATATATATATATGAAGTGACCCGAATTGGGTCATCTCTTGAAGAAACACAATGGAGGCCGAAATTAAATGCAATTCCAAAACACAAGAACAACTTCCATGCAATTTATTCCATGAAAACAGAAACATGTATTCGCATCCAAGCCAACCCGCGTCTATCGTAAAAGCGCCAAAATACAATTAGCTCAGAGAGGTTGCCAAAGTTTGCCAGAGGAAGTTAGTGTGTGGAAAGGCGAGGCGTTTTCGCCAAAGAGTAGAAAAAGGGGTTACCAGAACAGAGAGAAAGTTCATAATGAGCGATTATAGGTTGTTAGTAATATCACACACACACACACACACACATATATATATATATATATATATATATATATATATATATATATATATATATATATATATATATATATACTTTGAAGAATAACAAAAACATGCGTCGTTTACTTCCTGCACATGTTTTTGGCAAATTTCATATGACTAAAATTTTATTTATATGTATTAATGTGTACTTCAATTAGGTAAAAATTAGCAAAATTTGAAATTATAAAACAGCGTAATATAAAAATTATAAGTGACGTATTATGACATTGAAAATTAAAAAACTTAATCTATCTATATAATACTAAAGCATTAAAAAGTTAATGAGAAGGGTGAGGCTGGACCTCAGACAATATTTGCTCAGTATTTGGTGAAATACGTGAGAGTTCTACTCCCGTATCATCTTCCGAGTTAAGTTTTGATCGTTGTTCTGATTTTACAGCTAATAATTTTGAGCACCCAGTCTCCTGCATAGGTCGAAGCAAACAAAAGCAATGGAAATATAGCATTTCCTGATGGAGATTTCATTGTAAAACTTATTTGACACCCTATTTAACAAAACCATATCATATTTTTAACGTATAAAATATAATTTAAAATATTAAAAATGTGCAATTATAGACAGCTTAAAGCATGTTTTTTAATTAAATAGTTCAATCTATATATATAAAATAGTTCCGTAACTGACTCATTCATTCACTGACTGACTGACTGACTGACATACAACGCACAGACCAAACCGCTGGACCTAAAGGGCTGAAATTTTGCATGGCGATTCTTCTAATAGTGTAGGGGTGCACTAAGAAAGATTTTTCAAAAATTCTTCTTAGATTTTTTAAATTAAATTTTTAAGCTTTTTTTAAAACTTTTTTTACGTTTGCATTTAAAATAATACATTGAGGGTTATAAAATTTATATCACGAGAAAGATCATAAAAATTCCTTCAAAATGAAATTTTTTTCGAATTTTTACCTCTATTTCCTGATTTTTGGTGAATTTTTAAAGATTAATTTTTAGAATTTAATTTATTAAATGCCGATCACGTGATTTCTTTTTCTGGTACTTTAAATAAATTTATCGTCACGTGCAAAAAAAATAGACAAAAAAAATATTTTTTTCTTGCAAATGCGGCAGACGATTGGACTTATCTATAAAAATATCCCTTACGATTTTTTTTATAAATATGTTTTTTTTACATCAATTGTATACATTGATCGTCGTATTTATTATAAATATATATATATATATTTATTTTTTTTGGAATTAATTGCATACATTGACAGTTGTATTTAATTTCAATGTACTCCGTAGCGAAGCGCGGGTTTTCAGCTAGTATGATATAAATTTACTTCAGAGTATCCGCGACTCCACCAATTTTTTTTGCCAACCCACTGTTTGAGTACCACTGCTTTAGATAACCGGCATATTTTGACTGCTGTCTTTATTCACTTGAAATCTGGTTATGATGTTGTTTAGAGGGAGATAATCTGCTGAACTTAGAATTAAATTCTAGGCTGCTTAATTGGTTAGCTGGTTTACTCTGCTACCTTATGTGTAGAGTTAGAGATGGCAATTGTCCATCAAAACCTTAAATTCTCAAAACTGGTCTTCGGAAGGGAGATTTTTAAAGGCGTTTTCTATTGAATGTACACAATGATAACCTGGCACTTGTTGAGTCAATTCCTGGGGTGAGGGGCTTCCTTTATGCTGATTATTTCGTTGTTTTGACAGAATATCCAAAGAAAAGAGTGAAAATATTATTGAGAACATTTTGGATCAGGCCTTGAAAGCCCTCGAAGAATGGTGTGATGTAAACAATATGAATATAAGTTGTAAATAAAATAGACTCACTGACATGTTCCCTCTCGTATCAACCTTTACATTCCTAACATACTTCCGATGAACTCGTCATACCAAAAATCAATAAATTCCTCTAATTGAGCTGGACTTGATCGCAAGTTAACTAAGATACTTGACAGGAGATTTAGATATGTCCAAAAAAATGAAAACAGGAAAAAATGCATTCGGAGGTAAATAGATTAGAAGTACATATTTTCAGCAGAATACGTATAACAGAACAGTATAAATAATATCTGAAAAAAAATCATTGCAAAAACAAGTGGCTGGGGTTTCGTGATTCTTAAAATTCTAAAGTGTGCTTTAAACTAAGAATATTAAAAGGGGCTTTGAGAATTTTGTATTCCCGACACCTTTAAGTTGACCCAGTCTTCATTTTTGTACTAACAGCAAGGGAATAACGATATTTCCTAAATAATAACTGAATATTCTATAAAAATTTCAAAGACAAATTAAAATCTTCAAATAAATATGAGATGAGAAAATGACTATATATATATATATATATATATATATATATATATATATATATATATATATATATATATATATATATATATATATAAGTATATATATATATATATATATATATATATATATATATATATATATATATATATATATATATATATATGTATGTATATATATATATATGTATATATATATGTATGTATATATATATATATGTATATATATATATATATATGTATGTATATATATATATATATATATATATATATATATATATATATATATATATATATATATATATATATATATATATATATATATATATATATGGAAGTAGTCAACATGAGGTTCAGTGGTTAAAAGTTTCTAAATCAAACGACAAAAGAAACGAAAGTCAACAGAATTAATATTAAGAATAATATTTAATGAAAATAGAATGTGCTCTTTGTAAGAAGCACCCTTTCGAAGTGACAAAAATTTACTTAACGCGGGAATCGAAATGTTGAAAATCAATGCGCATGCGCGCTATACAGGAAGTGATCTATTTATAGAAATCTTGCGCTAAAATTCACTACAGCAGCTGTTAGTAGAATTACATTGGGAACAGTTTATGATTAAAAATAAAAAAAAGTTAATATAATCGAAGAAGGAAAAGTCCGGAGATGATCAGAGTGGAACAATATATATATATATATATATATAAATATATATATATATATATAAGTCAAGACATCGAAAAAAGATCCAATGTAACGGTAATGTATAACTTTTAGTGGATTTATCATTTCTCTTTAATCGTATTTTTATAGGTCTTTTACCCCACTGTGTACTGGAAATGATAGTAATCAATACCGCAAAAAATAACAGGAAGGCTAAGGAATTCTTTGTGAAATTATATTCGTGGAATATCAAGAAAGGCCATATTGACTCCAGTTTATACCACAGCTATTCTCTCGAAACAACTTGTGAAACCTAGATTCAGAATTATCGAGTTGTGTTTTCGATTAGCTACCGGCACGTGTTTTCAGTTATAATTGAGCTAGCATTTGTTTTTTATTTGGTCTGTACTGATACATGCTTTCTCAAATGATCATCGTCATAAATGTAAATGTTATTTTAAAGTTGCCATATTTCGAGAGAAATCTTTGCCAAAAATGTGATAAATGCTTGATGAGTGTTTAATCTTGCAGGTTTCTGAAGACGATGGTTATACAAGTCTATTGCATTCAGTAACGTGAAGAATATCGCCTTTTCTCCATTTCTTAGAAGAACATTTCAAAAGTTATTTTTAAAAATTATATCATGAAACTTACCTTCAAATAGTTAACAAGCAATTTCACAGCTGACTGAAGTACTACTTTCTTATTTCTCTTAGACACTGGCTGTAAATTCTGGTCATCTCCATGACGATTGCTTTCGTCGATTGGCTCCTTCAATGCATTGCAGTCATTAGAAGAAATTATGATCTCTGGTACAGAACATGGAGTTGAATTGTTTATTTCGTATACACGAGGTAATCTGGGGAAACTTTTAATTTTCAGAGACATCGTTCTCGGCATCCTTACTGCATGGTTTGGAGAAGTAGGATACATATTTGATATACTTTTATGTGATATTGTAAAGAAATAACCGTTGATTTTACTGTGAGCTGGTAGTATTGAAATCACACTCTGTTTAAACCGTTCTCCTACAGTGAAATCCTATTGTTTTAACTCCATATTGTTTCTTTTCACGGTATATTGACATATCAAACAATTAATCAATTTAGCAATTTATTTTAACTGTATAGTTGGATTTTGTATCACAAGAATATACATTCACCTCTGATAAAGTAGTAAATTATTTCACAAATTTCGCTAGAATTTACTCTCATACAAACGCATAAATTGTCATAGTCTCAAAATTGAGGAATTAAATTAACTGAGTAGAATATACAAAGAGTTAATTAAATAAAAGCAATTCGTGATATTTTAGCAAATCCAACTCAGCATCAAAAGATTAAACTAAAATTTGCTGCACGTCAGAAAGCACAGCTTAAACCTTTCAGTTTTAATATTAACCGCTTCGAAACTAAAATTATTTATCCTAAAAGAAAAAATGAAAATATATGGGATATACTTTTCAGAGTTAAAATAATCATGATGTGTTAAATATAATCAACGTAAAAGTATCAAAAATAGTTATTATGTAGAGTGTTTCTGCAGTACCACAATAGCGTAACAATTATTATAAAGATGTTTAAAATTTATGCCGCTTGTTAAATACAGGTATTTTTAAAAATATTTGGAAAGGTTATGAATAATTAAAAGGTTCATTTTAAATTCAGCCATATGTTACATAAACTTCTCTCAGTTTTAAAAATCGGCTCCAAAAGAAAACAAACAATATTAATTTATATAATGAAAGTATATCAATGTAGCATAGACGAGATGGCATTTTTTGAGCTTTCAGAACCTGATGGATATCAAATAAGTTAACGTGCCAATAATACCAACAAAATCTGGGACTTATTTAAACAACATGCAATATCCATTACGCTAATTAAAGCAGTAATTTCTTGATATTTTTGAAAACTGTATGTATCGTCGAAACATTCATTTTAAAATGAGCTGCATGTTGCTAAATTTAACTAAAATTCTTCAGTTTCCCTTTTCAGGTAAAGAATACCTCATTGTTTATAAATTTTTAACTGCACATACATTAACGTAGAGTAAAATTGATACCTTAAATTTATTAATATGTTCTCTTTTCTCATTTAAAGCTAAAACTCGTCTATTATATGAACTAAATTTAAGATTTCATAAAATATTATGCAAAATTAAGAGAGCAAACTAAATGCAGGTATTTTTTTTTATATTATTTGACATAACTCTATAATCAAAGGTTTCTTTTTAAATCCAGCCACATATTGCCATGTAACGATTAAATTCTTCAGTTTTAATGCCAGTCTCTTCAGGAAACACTATTTTATACGAAGAAGGTATAAATAAATCAAGAAATAACGTAATTATTTGTTATGGTAGGCACAAAGTATTCTTTGAGTTTCATCCTCTTTATTTTCGACACTTTCTTGGAACACTACACACAGAACCAAGCCGCACATTTGAAATCAGAAATTACATTTAACTGCCGTATCGTAAATTCCACACATGTTTCGAACACACTCCATTTCTCGGTCACAAATATTCTTCAGGGGATATTTTATTTTCGTAGTATCGTAAAATATTCGTTTTCAACGTATACTGATATTCATCAGATGAACGTGATTCGTACACAAAATTTCAGGATTCATCCATACGTTATCAGGATCCCATTAAATGCAGAATAAGCGAAACTCGCACCGCAACGACAATAAAACGACATGAAATAGCATTTTTTTTTCTTTATCAAAAAGAGACTCCTTTCCAAAATCTAATGTATGATCTTAAAGTAGAAGTATATAGTGACGTCTGTTTGCAAAGTCAGCTTCGCGAAGGTGTGATGAAATAAAGCTTTTACAGGAGCTAGACAATAGGGGAAGAGTTGAGGTAACAAGTGATGACAGTCAGCAGTTTTTTATTTCGAAATCAGTGAAGAGAATATATTAATCTTACTTATTAGAATAACAATGTCTTCTCAAGTTAATAAGTCAATGATTCTGACCCGGATGATGTTATCTGATTTGAATGCCACATTCAGTTTTTCTCCTTGTATTTGTTCATTAATATTTGTTTTAGTCTAAATATAGCATATTTTTGCATAAAAAAATTAGTCGTCTATATACAAAAAGAGAGCTATTAATACAGGGTTGTCGTAAAAAAAGCATTGCCGATATATGGACCTCTAGCCAGTGGCGTAGCGAGCATAACTGGCGCCCGGGGCACGATACCTTTGTGGCGCCCCCCCCCCTTGAAAAACATATAGTAATATAATATATAGACCCTATATTGGCGCCCCCGATAAACATATAATAACATGATATATAGACCTTATATTGGCACTCCCCCCAAAAAAGCATATAGTAACATAATATATAGACCTTATGTTGGTGCCCCCCCCTAAAAACATATAGTAATATAATATATAGACCTTATATTGGTGCCCCCACAAAATAATATAGTAATATAATATAGAGACCTTATATTGGTGCCCCCCACAAAATAATATAGTAATATAATATATATACCTTATATTGGCGCCCTCTCCGAAAAACATATAGTAATATAATATATAGACCTTATATTGGCATCCACCTCGAAAACATATAGTAATATAATATATAGACCTTATATTGGTGCCCCCCACAAAATAATATAGTAATATAATATATAGACCTTATATTGGCGCCCCCCACAAAATAATATAGTAATATAATATATATACCTTATATTGGCGCCCTCTCCGAAAAACATATAGTAATATAATATATAGACCTTATATTGGGGACCTCCCCTGAAAAACATATAGTAATATAATATATAGACCTTATATTGGCGCCCTCCCCGAAAAACATATAGCAATATAATATATAGACCTTATATTGGCATCCACCTCGAAAACATATAGTAATATAATATATGGATCTTACATTGGCGCCCCTCTGCGAGTGGCGCCCGGGGCATGATAGACCCCCTTGCCCCCCCCTTTGCTATGCCACTGCCTCTAGCGGCTGTTTCGTTCAACTGATCGAGATGACATTTCAGATATAGTTATTCAGATGTGTGAGCTCGGGATTCTGTGAACGGCAACCAAGTGGCACCCATTGTTACTGTTATAGGTACAGAAACTCGAAATTTTCAAATGGCAACGCCCACTTTTTCCCGTCGCAAAATGTTCAGCGCATGCGAAAACCCTAAAGAGCGTTGAACAGTACGTGTATCAAAAAAAAGCGAACGCGTTATGCATGCACAAAAAAAAAAACTCTGCGAACAGCCAACAAAAACACGATCGGGGCGCACGGAGGAAATTTGCATATGACAGAGGCAAGACACCAATCACTGATGACAACATAGATCGGACAAAAGAAAACTTTTATTTGGATTACAAATTTTCCACATGGGTGCCATCATAGGACTTTCGCAGAGCTGTTTTTTGTGCGTGCATAAAGCGTCCGTTTTTTGTGATACACGTACCGTTCCAACGCTCTTTAGGGTTTTCTCATGCGTTGAGCGTTTTGCGACGGTAAAAAGTGGGTGTTGATGTTCGAACCTTTCGAGTTTCTGTACCTATAATTGTGACCGTGAGCGCCACGTGGTTGCAAATTCACAGCATCCCGAGCTCATACCTCTGAATAACGATATCTGAAATCGCATCTCGATAGGTTGAACGGAACAGCCGCTAGAGGTCCACTTATCAGCAAAGATTTTTATGACCACCCAGTATTTTTTCATACATGGAAGACACTTAGAATTCACAAATAGTTATTTTGTCGCAGAATAAGGAATAATTTTCAAAAATTCTTCAAAAATGCCAGCATCTTTTTCAAAAGGCTCCATACGCATTCCATGTATTTTAAAAAACCTAAATTCTTTAATACAAGCTTACCATATAAATATAAACGTAACTGCGTATTGAATATATTTTTTTTTTGTATAATGAGAAACCATAAATATTCTTTTTTTAATCTTCCTGTTATCTTTTTATGTTTTTGCATTTTTTTTATTTCATTTTATAGTCTATAAATTTGGAAAATATTTGTGGTTTCAAAGAATGATTCACACAGTTTTGTGACAAACACTTCAGTTAACAATTCTGAGAAATTTGGAAAAAATCAGATGGGAATTAATTCTCATAAAGCATTTTGAACTATGTTAGCATTTAAAAAAAATGAAAATGGGCCAAAGTACTTATTTGAGAATTAATTGTCTTAAATCTCTCTATTCTAAAAAAAAGTAACTCCCGTTGCCGCTTGTCAAAAGCTTCTCACGCTATCTCATCCAAAACCGCTGGGGGTGTGGGGCCGAGAGCGATACCAATGGATGCAGAAAACGGGGGGACCAAAGTAAGACATGTCTCATCTTCGTCGGACTTTAAGTTTTTTTTATTTTATATTTTGTTGGAAAATATTGACTCTTTCATCTTCAGATTACGATAACTCGCCAAAAAATGATCGTAGAATTTTGATCTTTTTACAGTCTAAGCCTACAGACATTTCTCTTTCAAACTAGACCTCATTTGTTTAAAAATATTTTAAAACAGGCTAATATTTTCATCAAAAAATGAAACACGGTTTTTCAAGAAATATCGTCCCCTATGTGGATATAATATCGATGCTCCTCGAGTTTTTATCTTACAAAGAAAATATTTACATCATCTGGAAGCTGAAAGCTTTCTTATTCACATAAACCTCATTTCAAGTCTACATCTTAAATTTTCAATTTTTAATTGAATTTTTAAGTTGATAATTCAACAGTGATGAAACGCCCTTCGCATTAAGGGTGACAACAGTAAATGGAGGGAAGCTGTTACATTGCCCGAGAATCACCCCTATATACCTCGCTATTCGCCTTGACAGAGGAGCGAGCGTAGCGAGCCTAGGGACGAATCCCCTAGTGTAGTAAAATAATGTTATTATTATCATTTTGTATGTAGAGATAAAAATTGAAAATTTTAAAAAACGAAGTGGATGGTCCCTTGTAGCCTTAAAATAAATGGAGACATCGCTCTTTCAGGAAGTTGGTTCGACATTTTTGTTAATAGTTAGTTCATCGTTAGTTTTGAAAAACTTAAATTTTCGAATGATCTTGAATTAACCTTTAGCTTACGGGACCCATTTTTCCGATTCCCTCTTTAGAACAGAAAATTTCATACCCCTTTGTAAGAACGGCCATTAAGAGGGTTTTGTGTGTATATATATATATATATATATATATATATATATATATATATATATATATATATATATATATATATATATATATATATATATATATATATATATAAAATATATATATATATATCTATATATATATATATATATATATATATATATACAGTTGGTTCTCTGTTTAACGACGCTCTACTTACGACGATCTCTATTTAAGGACGATATTTCCCGGTCCCGGTCACTCTGACGTAAAAAAATTCTATTTTAAGACGATTTTGTTTCTATTTAACGACGATTTTTTCTTACATGATAAACTTTTTCTTCAACATTTTATCTACAGGAGGGTTACTTTCTGTGGGGGAGTTTGGTTTCAATAACAGATCCGGAATTTCCTTTATGTTTGTTGCAATCATAGACTTGTTGCAGTGGAAAAAAACGGGGGAGGGGAGGAATCACTGTTTCTCGGAAGATCGAACATTCTTATCTTCCCTGGTGGATCGAATTTCTTAGTGCGGGTGTGGAATCACTCGGTATTGTACCTACCATGTTGTCATGTTATTTACAAACTGTCCAAAAGCACCCCTCTCTCACTCCTTCTGGGAAGCATGTGTTCATGTTTAGAGAAATCATGGTTGTGTGTAGGAGCTCATTCCAGTACGAATACGATTGAGCAGAGCAAAATGGCATCAAAGCGAAAGCATCTTAAGCTACACGAAAAAGTGAAAATTATTGAAAACTGGGAAGAAAGTGTTTGAATAACAAAAGTCCAATTCGCAAGACAATTTCAGCTACCCGAGTCTACTCTCAAAGGCATTTTAGCAAGCAAAGAGAAAATTCTTGAAGCAGCACAAAAATTTGGTTTGGGATCCAAATCCAACCGGCAGAAAATTCAATGTGGCCGATCAGAAGAGTTTAAGAAGGCAGTCCTGCAATGGTTTCATCAAGTAAGAGCATCTAACATTCCAATTTCCGGAGTGATATTTAAAGAAAATGCTATTATTCTGGCAGAAAAGTTTGGAATGCAAAATTTTCAGGCTTCGGCTGGTTGGCTAACAAAGTTCAAAGAAAGATACGGGCTTGTATTTAAAAACATATCTGGCGAAAGTGGCTCCGTAGATGAAAAAATAGTGGATGAATAGAAAATAGTGCTGAAGGGGATATTAGATGGATATGATGAGAAGAACATATTCAATGCAGATGAGACGGGCCTATTCTACAATATGGTGCCTAATAAAACCTTAACGTATACGGGCGAAAAGTGTTTTGGTGGAAAACACAGTAAGAAAAGATTGACTGTTTTACTGTGCACTAATTCGGATGGATCTGAGAAATTTCCACCACTAGTTATAAGCAAATCAAAGCAACCAAGGTGTTTTAAGAATATCACCAGGAAACCTTGTGAGTACCGCAATAACAATAAAGCGTGGATGACATCACAAATTTTTATTGACTGGATTAGAAAATTTGATGCAAAAATGCATCGAGAAAAGAGAAAAGTATTACTTTTAATCGACCGATGCACTGCACATACTCCAAATATCCCTGAACTTACAAATTTGACTATCCATTTCTTACCAGCTAATTTCACTAGCAAGTTGCAGCCATTATACCTGGGTATAATTCGCAGTGTGAAAGCATACTACAGAAAGTCTTTAATTAGGAAATTAATAAACAATTCGGCTGACAGTATAAAAATTAGAAAATTTACAATCTTGGAAGCAATGCACATGATAACATCAGCATGGAAACAAGTTTCTTCATCCACAATAAAAAACTGCTTTCGCTTTGCTGGAATTCACAAAGAACTTGTAGTGGGACTGCAAAGTACGGATGAAGAAATCAACGAAGATGACATTACCCCTGAAGAATGGAAAAGTCTTGTTGAAGATGAGGATGTTTCAATTCAAGATTTCTACAATTGTGATAAATATGTTTTAACAACAGATTTCAGAAATGTAGAACAAATTTATGAAGATATTGTAAACGAAAACACAGTGTCAGACGAAGAAGGTGAAGTTGAAGACACGGAAAACGAGACACTGCAACCGTCTTACACAGATGCAATTTCTGCTCTAGATGTTCTCCGACGCTATATTACATCGAAAACGGAAGTTGACTCATTTAACATTTTAGAAAATCTGGAGAAGAGAATAACGAAAACAAGGCGAATAAAGCAATCAACTCTTTTTGAATTTTTTAAAACGAAATTTATTGTACTGTTTGTACTCTTTTCTTTTTCAATGTAATTTAAAATAACTTTTTGTGAATAAAATAATGATGATAATAAAAATAATATTTTTAAACACGCCAAATATTAAGAAATATATTGACAGTCCTAAGCCTGTAAAGTGTGAAGGGAAATGATATTTTTTCACAAATTCTGTTTAAGGACGATCTCTACTTAAGGACGATTTTTCACGGTCCCTTGAAAGTCGTTAAACAGAGAACCAACTGTATATATATATATATATATATATATATATATATATATATATATATATATATATATATATATGTATATATTCATTCTTGGGCCCGCATTCTTGGGATACATGCTATCCCACCCCGTAAGGAAAGGGTTAATATAATATTCTTTCGGTCAGCAACTACTACAGTCTAATGCCCTGTATCGAAATAGATTTCTTAAACCCAGTTCATCACTTTTCCAACCCTCCAGTCCGTTATGGTTCAGAAATAAGTGTTGTCATATTCAGCAGTCTAAATAAAGAGAGGTTGCTGTTTAGATTAGATTTGCAGATAATCAGTAATTTAATGACGTTAGTTTGCGACAGTACTTGCTGACATGTTGTTGTTTAATAGATTTTAAGTCTACAGTTTTGATGGCTTGCCTTGTAAGCAGTTGCAAGTTACAACTTCCGTTTATGAGCTTCAAGTTTATTTCTGATCGAATATTTAAGCGCTTTAAATGCTGTTAAACATGTCCTGTTAATCATATGGCAATTTCTATTATGTGAATATTGGCCTTTAAGGAACAAGTTTGGTCCGGTATTTTTCAAAGTTGATGTGATTAACCCAAAAATGGAGATTTAGAAAATACTAATACCCTTTTGAACACGAACATACTATTTAAGGCCAGATATCGCAGAAAAAAGACATGGCAGCGTGTCATTGAATTACTCCCTTCATCAGACCTAGACCAAGAGAGTAACCTAAAAATCTTGAAACACACAGGATAATCACTTTACTGAAACAATGTATACCAGTTTATAGAAACGCCCGAATTTTTTTCGATTCATGGATCTCAACTGAACTATAGGTTAATATTATATAACTAGAAGGTAACCCGTCATTTTGACGTCATAATACTAATAATGACGTCATAATGGAAAAAGTATATGAAAGTTAAAAAATATCCCGCATTATCTAACAATATTGCATTTAATCTACACCTTGTAAAAGCAAACCCTTTCATTAATTTTTATTTATTTAGTTTTTCATGCGATTGGAGTAGTAGACTGCCATCCAGTTTTTTACAGCTCACTACGCGAAATGAATACTTGAGCTACTTGATTCATTCAAATTCAAGTTTGTTTACTTTCAGAATTCATCGCAAAAGTAAACAGATTTTTAAAAACTGTTAAATATACAGCTAAAAGCATCCAATTTTTTTAGTTCTGAATGTTTTATAGAAAAATAGGCTGAACAAACGTGATTTGATGGAGAAGATATTAGTTTTTAGGTAAGAAAAAATTCTGATCCTCATCTAAAATTGAAATTAAGCCTAACCGGCCGTTTGTTTACTGAGGGCTTCAATTGAAAGATGAGTACAGCCCGGAAGTGTTATACAGAGACAACGGCTATTATATATATAATTCATAATAAACAACTGGATTCGCATTATCCAGGTGGGTTTAAACAAAAATTCTGCTTACCTTCAAAGGGATATGTCTATATCGGTGAGACGTCCCGCACTTTGGGGGGGGGGGGGGAATTTTTATACTCATTGGCTATGACACCGTTTGTATCAACGGAAGAGTGGTCAATCAGAGGTCACGAAAGAATTTAAGAGAACAGTACGTTTTAAGAAGGTAAAAAATTCAATTTATTGTTTTTTATATTAATTGAAACCCGAATTTATTTTAAACAATTTGGCTACCACTCTTTTTGTGATACAGCAATTACATTATAAGATATAAAAATAAAAACATATAAATAAAAAAGAACTTTTTATATGCCATGTTTTTAAATTTTCTGTTGAATCATATAAACTTGACAATTCTATGTATTAATAAATAATTTTTAAAAATTTTTCTGATGAATTATCCCATCAACTTGATAGAAAATGAAGTTAATTGGAAGTTAACTTGCGATTAACTTTTCGTTCCCGTCCCGGCCAATACATGGCTGCACCAGTATACAAAACAAAGTTAACTGAAAATAACTGAAAATGAATTTAATTCTGCTTAAAGATGGCTAAAAGTATTAAAATAGTGTATTGTCATCGTGTTCTGAGCTATTCTAAAAGTTTCAAATGTCTAGCTAGTCGGGAAGTTAGTTAAAAATCGATTGCAAGATTTGTACTTGACAAACACACACACACACAAACACACAAACAAGAAAGCAAGTTAATAAAAACATGGTAAAAATCACCTTTTTTTTACTTAAGCCCTTTATCCCATAGATATACCAAAATAGGATTTCCTGACTTTGCGCGCGTGATAGCTCAAAAACTATTCGAGATAAATACTTAAAATTTTCTACACGCGTTAAAGTTAACCTTCTACATAAAATGACTTAAAAGTTTAGAATTTTCTAAGGTAATAAAATTTTACGAAAGGCTTTATGCGAAAATGTTTCCGGCAAAAATTCCTTTTAACTAACTGTCATTTATAAATATTAAAAAGGAAGGTAATTAAAATATTTTAGGACAATATATCAAGCTAAATGTTATCTTTTTAAAATACAACGTGTTGCATGTTAATAAATTAAAATGGCACTTTTCCGTTAGTTGGGTGCCAAACAAAAACCTCCAAGCTTAAAAGTTGGCCGTACCATATTTTCCGACTGTTCGAAAGGATACGAAAGTGGAGAACTGAAAAAATTCCGGATTTGGACATTTTACTGTCAATCACTCGTATAATTTTCTGGACGCAAAAACTGGATATCAGACCCAGACAACAGAGCGGTTGTAAGGTTCTGCGAAACACCAGCGTGGAACTACAAGGAACCATTTAGAGTCAAATTTAATTGAATTTATGCGGCGACGTTTGCATGCTAAGACAAATTTATTTTCAGCAATTGTAAACGAAATTTACAATTTCATGCCTGCTGTGTAAATTGATCTTTTTTTGAAAATTTCATTATTATCGTTTTATATATGTTCCAATTTATTAGTGTGAATTAAATGTAATAAAAGTCCACCAGGATCAAATATTCTTTTCGCGTGAACATTTAGGTTTGGCGATAACTACGCCAACTTTTAAGCTTGGCGGTTTTTGTCTGGTACACAGCTAACGAAAAAGGACCATAAAAATTAGCAACAGTTATCATGCGCGTAGGGACAAATTGTAAGTATTGAAAACAGCCTCTTAGTTAATTAACTGTCACTTAACTAGCCTGTTACTTATTTAGTTTCCCTAATTAATTTAAATAATTTACATACATCTGATATTTGTGTTACAACACGTTATGTGTCTTCTAACATTCCTTTAAATTTTCATTGCATTTGTTCCATTGTTTAATTTGTTAAAAGTTATGAAAACTTAGTCAATTTTCTAAAATTTTTCGCAAGTCAAAATCTACTGTCCCCTTAAATAAAAATTAAAGGTATCTAAAAATCATATTCAAGTTTAAAACTTTTAATACGATTAGATATAAATATGCTGACATTTGTCAGAGGTGTGCGTTTATTTTCATTTTTTTGTAAATGTTCTCAAACATTTAGATTTGACCTAAAGGAGAATTATTCTAGCACCAATTCTTGAGTCCTCTTATCCAATGTTTATTATCGAATAAGGTTATCGAATATTTTCTCCAACACATAGATAATATTAGAAAAACTAGTTTATTTTTTCTCATCATCGATTTTTTTTAAAGTAATGATGTTCATAATAATTATAACACCGAATCTTGAAAATTCAGTCATAAATTATCGTATACTTTTTGACTCTTACAAGAACCTAGAAAAGGCTAAGTTATCTGTCTTCAGTAGTTATTTATCTATCTGCGGAAAATTAAAGGTCATAGTAATTACTTACACAGAAAAAGAAAATGTTCAATTAATATAATAAAATGTACAATGATTATGAAAAACAAGCTGAAAACTTGCGCTTCGCTACGGAGTAAATTCAAATTAAATACAACGGTCAATGTATGCAATTAATGCCAAGAAAAATAAATATGTATATTTATAATACATGCGACGATCAATGTATATAATTGATGTAATATATATATATATATATATATATATATATATATAATATTTATAAAAAAATTGTAAGGGATATTTATTGTTTTTGGATAATATCCAATCGTCTGCTGCATTAGAAAGAAATTTTTTTTTGTCTATTTAGTTGTTATGCACGTGAAGATAAATTTATTTAAAGTACCAGAAAAACAAATTACGTGATCAGAATTTAATAAATTAAATTCTAAAAATTAATCTCTAAAAATTCACCAAAAATCAAAACATCGAGGTAAATGCTAGAAAAAGATTTCCTTTTAAAGGAATTTTTATGATCTTTCTAGTGATATAAATTTTATAACAGTCAAATTATTATTTTGAATGCAAACTTAAAAAAAGTTACAAAAACAGCTTAAAAATTTAATTTCAAAAAATCTAAGAAGAATTTTTCAAAAATCTTTCTTAGTGCACCCCTACACTATAAGAAGAATCGCCATGCAGAATTTCAGCCTTTTAGGTCCAGCGGTTTGGTCTGTGCGTTGTATGTCAGTCAGTCAGTCAGTCAGTCAACTACGGAACTGTTTTATATATATAGATAAATAAATTTGGATTACTAAAGGCAAAAATATGCATCTCCAGGTTACCTAGTAACCATAATTCTTCGTTAAACCTTTAAAATAGACGCTTTTTAATTTTATTAGCTAAATGCATAGCGATGGAACATAAATGTTCTGTTTGGCTATGTCATTCTGACGATCTCATCACGATTACGAAACTCGGGTTTATAGCTGATGAATATACTGGAGATGAAGATTTTTTGATTTAATTTGGAGAAAGATAAACGGTGACGTGATTTCATCTC
Organism: Dolomedes plantarius; assembly: GCA_907164885.2. Classification (NCBI taxonomy): domain Eukaryota; kingdom Metazoa; phylum Arthropoda; class Arachnida; order Araneae; family Dolomedidae; genus Dolomedes; species Dolomedes plantarius. Next base: position 18,168,531 of record OU015491.1, read on the forward strand.
TAGAGTTTTGACAGTTTTGGGAGGTATATAATCGGATTTAATAACACGCCGATGTCATATTGAAAGAAAACTTGCTTAGAATAATTCTTTATAGAAATAAATCGTCACTGTGTTAAGTTTTACGTTAAAATTTAGTATGAAACACAGTTTCATATCACATGCTGGTAAGCAACAAAATTAAATCATATATTCTGTTTTCCATTGCATATATAAATGTATCATTTCTACTTAAGCTTTTAAAATAATTCACTTATTTAAGCGCATATCACGTGAAAATCAAACTTAAAATATATAAATTTGTTTTAAGATATTTAACAGGTATGAAACACAGTTTCATACCTGTACCTGGTATGAAACACGGTTTCATATCAGGTACATGTAAAATGCTCAACACATTGTGTAATACGACGTAATTTTCCAATAGTGAGCATACACATTTAACCTGGTATCGCATGAAGGTAAGCAACAAAATTAAATCGTATATTCTATCATTCTGTTTTCTATTGTATATATTAATGTATCATTTGTACTTTAGCTTTACAAATAATTCACTTATTTAAGTGTACATCACGTGAAAATCAAAATTAAATTACATAAATTTGGTTTAGGATATTCAACATTTGTACTCATATAAAAATTCAGTTTACAAACTAAAGAAACTTAAACTTTGTTTACAATCACTTCACGCATCGCTTTTTAAGTATTTGTTTTAAGTATAACAGGAAAACTGTCATAACCATATTCTTAGTGGTATTTTCCCTTTTTAAACAGTTGAAAGTTAATACAGTTAAGAGAATGGAAATTAAAACTTACCTTAAACTGGTTTTTAATCATACGGGTTGTTATTAAAAATCTACGAAATTTTAGATAGCAATAAACTCAAATCTAAGGAATTGAAGTAATATGGGAAAATCTATGTCGAACTCATTTTTTTACTGGAAGCCATCTTATTTTTAAATCATCTATATGTCTTCTGCACACGACATATTTAACGTTGTAATATAAACATTTGTTCTTACCTAGTTTTAAAAGAATTCACAAATAGTTTTCAATATACTCACCTAAAATAGAAAAAAAACACATTAACATTTAAGTTACTAAAATTTCAAATTTTTACTACTATCAAAAGAAACTTAAAAAAAAAACATATATCGATAACATATAATTTCTTTTTCTATGAATTGATAGAACCTGTCAACATAATTTTATTTCAACAGGTGTTTCTGTTTATACAGCAATTAAAAAATTAAGCAGTTTTTGAAAGTCATTGGAAATGAAGCCTTATTTTATCAAAAATATTTTACATCCTCCAGTCAGCATTTTGCATGATAACAAAAAATGCACAAGTGTTATGGCACATATTTTTTCTTTCTTCTCGTCAAAAACTGCTTAATTTCGCGAATCAGCACAATGTAAATTGCAATACAATTCAACTTTTATACCAATATGAAATGGTTTATATATTTCTGGTGCGATCTGGTATAAAATACAAATAGCTGACATATTAAGCATGTTATAAAATGGTGCATATAAATACTTATAATTATAATACTGCATTGGTTACATTGAATAATAGCGTGTGTTTTAGACTAGTAACATTACCCGTTGAAACCTAAATTCTCAATTAAACGTAAAGCTTAAAAACAACCAAAGAAATATTATTAAAGGTATTGCACATTTGCTGAGCAATTATATGATCAGTCGAGGATAACAGTAAACGGTGTAACATCATGTTAACTTTGAGCTACATAGGGAACTCTGTGATGTTAGAACGCCTCCAACAAACATTTACAAATTCTTATGCATTTTTTAAATAAAATTTACAAAGATGACACTGGAAAAATCCCCATTTACCTTTGCTTGTAATCACATAGAGTTATCAATAGTCTTATATGTGTGTGTACATACATAATCAATCTATATCTTTTCAGAAACCTCTTTATAAACTGAAAATAAAGTTACTACTATATCGTCATAAAATATACAACACGGGATAAATTTATGTTTTAGTTATGCCACCTCTATTATCAAAATTCAAGTTTTTTTTTTCCTCAAAATTGAAATATTATATTCACAAATATTCCTCTGTACCGTAAATTTATTACCAAACAGAGATTCGTCATCTAAACATGACGTTCTTTAAACACTTTTTGGTCTGTGACTCTTTGAAAAGTTATTCCTCGCACCTTGTATTCTGTCAACATAGCATATTTAGGGATAATATCTCATACCTGAAAATGCCCAAAGCTGTCAACTATCACGTGTGGAATATTACCAAAAAATTTCAAGTTTCGCGTGACATACAGGACTTTAACTAGCACATGTCTCCCGTCCTAAGCAGCGCTGGTATAAGATATTAATGAGATAACATCAGTTATATGAACATTCGGGGATAACTTTATCAAAGTTTGGAGAAAGTTAGATCTTTCTTATTACTTAACAAGCTTAAACCTGTGTACATTCTTCCTTCACACTAAGTCTCAGAGAAAGTCATTATTAAAGGTAAAAGTTCACTAATGAGAGGACGAAAAAGTATTCACAACAAGTAGTTCAAGAATTTGTTCAACACCATTCACTTATTTAATCAGAAATTTTAATCCTGATTTTTATTGGCTAAACTTCTAGACACTCAGTGTGACCAAAAGTCTTAAATTGTAGTCTAAAGAAGCATAGGAACAAATCAATATTCAAACAAATCTCTAATTTGCTGCACTTGTTTTTAAACTAGCTGAGAGGTACGGGATAGGTAACAAAATATCCTTGAATATTGATATAATCCTTGAATATTATTGCTTGAATATTATTGCTAAATAAATAATATAATTAATATAAGAATATAATTAATATAAGAATTAATTATATTCTTATATTAATATTCTTATAATAATATAATTAATATAAGAATATTAATTATATTATCCTTGAATATTATTGCTTGAATATTGATTTGTTCCTATGCTTCTTTAGACTACTATTTGAGACTTTTGGTCACACTGAGTCTCTAGAAGTTTAGCCAATAAAAATCAGGATTAAAATTTCTGATTAAATAAGTGAATGGTGTTGAACAAATTCTTGAACTACTTGTTGTGAATACTTTTTCGTCCTCTCAGTAGTGAACTTTTACCTTTAATATAATGACTTTCTCTGAGACTTAGTGTGAAGATAAGTTATTGTTACACAATAATAAATAATAACCTTATAGATTCTTTGGACTAAAATTTAGTGTTTTTAAATGTGGCAGAGAAATAACACACTGATAAATTAAATTTCGTTTAGCTTAATAGATGCAAAAATAAAAATAATAATAAAAATTTTTAGACATAAAATAATAATTTTATGTCTAAAAGGAATATTTGTGTGTCTTTGGAAGAAAAAACAAATATAACAAACTATTAAAATATATTTAATATAACAAACTATTGAAATTAATTAAAATGATTTATATATTGTTAATAAATAATTATTTATACGTCTATCATGTTTGTTATATTTTAATAGTTTGTTATCTATAAGGCTATCTAAGCTCTGTTTTAACTGTGTTACCTATCCCGTACCTCTCAGCTAGTTTAAAAACAAATGCAGCAAATTAGAGATTTGTTTGAATATTGATTTGTTCCTATGCTTCTTTAGACTACAATTTAAGACTTTTGGTCACACTCAGTCTCTAGAAGTTTAGCCAATAGAAAACAGGACGCGAGTTACGTATCAATAAGAGACAAAAATAAAAGATATAGCGCTCATTCAGTAACAAATATACTTTTACATTCATTTATAAAATCTAAAACAAACTATTAAAATTAATTCATTATATTATGTATATTCTTATGGCTATTAATTTATGCATCTATTAATCTAAACACAATTTAATTTATCAGCGTGTTAATTCTCTGCCACATTTAGAAACACTAATAATGTAAGATAAATTTTAGTCCAAAGAATTTTTTTTTGGACTAAAATTTCCAAAGTCTTCCAAAGACGCACAAATATTCCTTTTAGACATACGTAAATATTATCTGTTTAGACTCCTTTCCCAATTCAAAAATACGAAGTATAAACACAATAATAAAAGTTATTTGTTTTTTTTAACTTTATTTAAACCGTACTCCGCAAATTAAATACCGTTCGGAAATTAAATATAATGAAACCTCGTTTATCCCGCCATCGTTGATCAGAATCTCCGGATAATCCGAATCAGATTTGCAGACTGTATGAGCCAAATGTCATACGTTGCACTGATAACAATTTTATTTACTAAAACGAATTATCTACAATACTAATGTATGAACAAAATCAATACATGAAACATCGACCATACGATGTGCGAGCGTAACAAAGTTTTTGATGAAGCAAGCGATTTTAAACAAATTCTAATATCTTTAAGTTTACGATGCCAAAATAAGAAACAAAAACTATGATACCTATATTTGTATTCTTTCAAGGGCGCGTTTGGCGATTGCTAACATAGCCATTGGCGCCAACACAGACAATATTTTTATTTAATGTTCACGTTAGATAATAATTTTTAACTATGATAGCAAGAACGTAACTACAAGTACACCAAATATTCGCTTTTTAGTTTGATTCCGATGTACAGTTCCAGCATAGAATGTACAATAAATTATCGTAATAAAATGCTTTTTGTTGAGTTTAGAAAGCTTTACTAGACTTGCCATTTCTTTGTTATGAAATGATGTGAAAAGTTATTTTTATATTTTTTAATGTCTTGTAAACAATAGTATGTAATTTTGTTAAAAAACACAATTTTTATCATATTAAACGGTAAGTCTGCTTAGTTAAGGATTTTGTTTTGCTTATTACCCATATTACCCGAATTATCCAGATTTTCGATTCTCCGGGATGCCTATGGTCACAGTTAGTCCGGATAAACGAGATTTTACTATACATCATTTCTTGAACCTCCTATTCGTATCCTATTCGTTCTTGATGGTTCATAATTAAAAATATTTGCAAAACTCCTTATTTTTAGGCATTATCATTATTATAGCATAAACATCCTTATTATTATAGCATAAACTTATTATTATACCTCCTTATTATTATAGCATAAACATCTTTTTTACCGCTCACTTCAATATTTTCACGCGCTTTATTCAGTAAAAGTAGAGAATTTGTAAGAGCTAATAGCATCTCACACAATACTCTGAATACTTATTGCATAAGATTTCTTAGTACAAATAACACTGAAATAAGGTAAATCTAATTTGGATTTTCTTAAAAAGTTCTTCCTAAGTACATAAGTAGTTCTATATTTGTATAAACGTTCTCACATTTTACTCATTCAAGTACTATCATAGAACCTTAAGGGGACAATGGACTTTCAAAATTGTAAAATTTGTCCAAAAATTTTATTTTTTAATTTTATTGAATTGTGAAACTACGGATGAGTAGGAATGGGTTGCAAAAAGAATTTTTAATTTCTGTGAATACTTTCCTAGTTATAGGCTTTTGTATTTAATTTAGATATTATGTGGTTACTAATAGCAAACGAATATTCAAACGAATATTCAAACTGCTCCAGGTGCATTTCCAACTATCGTATTGCTTTGAAATTTAAGTTTTATATACTTAACTGTATATCAAATAAATCTTATTGAAAATAAATTATGCTTCGTAGCTCAGAATTTCTAAATTTTGTACATGAAAAGATGATTTATAGGAATTTTGCGTAAAAAAAAGGGTGTTTTCGCTATTATTATTTTTTTATCTTTATATTTTTAATGAATACTTAAAATAAGCAATTAGTTTCATTGTTAGTTCTATAAGGTATCTTGTAAATAAATATTACCATATTATATGCAAAAGAAATGCGCATGGAACATTTTTAATCAGGCCAATTTTTTTATATAATTCATAATTCATAATTCATAAATTATTAATATTTCATCTTTAAATTTTAACCACTTTTACATATCTATGTTACTAATCACATATTCAAATTTAACCAAATCCATTCAAAACAAATAAAGTTAGGTTTGAAGGTCCCCTGTCAAACGTTAAATTAAAGTTATTTCATCCTTTACACATACACAACCAACCACATGTGTGTGGGGGGGATGGGGTTTCCCCATTTTCTAGTAGGTCTCAATAAAGCACAAAGTAGCCCATTGTGCCTCGGAAGGTAACAATGGGACAGTCACAATGACTAAGGACAGCCAACAATACCGACTAAACAATGACGGATAATTACGTATGTACATGGCAAAGAGATGTAAATACGAAAAACAAGGCTGTGATGTAGCTCACTTGCTTCATATAGCTTACTATAATCCTGCTAGGGGATTTTAGGAGTCATTTGAAGCCGAAATTGGGTGATTTCGTTGGCATAACTGTATTAAAATCTTACTTGAAAAATATTAACTACGCAATTAAGTTTGAACATCAGAGAGGGACAATTCTAGAGGGATTTAAGCTATCTCAAAAAGTAATCCACGATAAGATAAATTCATACGTAAAGGGTTCCTCGTATACGCTATACAGTCAAGCCATTTAAGGAAAAACAAATCCATAGCTAACAAATACACATACGCTTCTTTTCAAACAACGAACACAAAATGCAGACAATATTAACATGACAGGTGAATCATAAAAAAAAATTCCCGAAAGTCGTTCTTCATTTCCCCTCATATACGGAGCTGAAAAAAATGTTTCAGTGCAGTTACGAAAGGACTGCGTGCCTAAAGTGTTTCAAGTCCGATTGCCCAAAGTGATCTGAGTATAAAACAAAAGTGGAACGGATAGTCGCTGGGGTTCCGTTACAATTGCGTTTCTATTTGCCAACCATCTAGAACAGAAGAGTGGAACAGCTTCGATATAGGACCCCAATGGCGATATTTTGTATTGGCGACATTTTTTTTTGTCACCTACCCAAACATCTCCTCGTTAATATCGTTTTAATTACATAGGAATTTAATTTTGTAAAATATAAATTAAAATATAATAAGGTTAATTCCCAATACACGGTGCCATCGCCAATTTGGCGCCAAAATCCCGTTCGCAGACTTGTTAGGCTTAAACTGCAAAATGTAAACAAATGTCGCGACCAAGAAAGAACAAATAAATTGGAAAACAAACTTACTGCTGGCTTTATGAAACTCTTAGGCGCACACAGGATCTTCGCTTCGCTCAGATACCCTTGCTTCACATCCGCTACGCTACGTTACGCATCCGTCCGAAAACATCATCAGAAAACATCCGTCAGAAAATCCCCAACTGCTGGCTTCGCTACGTACCGCTGGCTGTAGTACATTAAAAAAAGCTTCCGCTGTCTGTAGTGGTCAGTAAAACAAAGCTTATCCCACAAAAATTCAAAATATATCATCCGATCAGAATGTAAGAAGCCATGGACTAGTGCGTCATTTACAACCCCTTATGTATGTCTCCCTCGCGAAAATCTACATCTAACACTATCCAAAATCCTACCCTGATATTTAGAAACAACATATTTAATCAACATAGCAATAGACGGCTAACTGAAAAGCATTTAACAAACACAACCCATATTTGGCATTTTATCGCCAATTTGGCAAAAATGTAAAAAATATGCGGCACCGTGTATTGGGATTGAGCCTATAAGGGTTGTTATAAGGGGGGTTGTTAATATAAATTTAAAAAATAATAAAGAAAGTAGCTTAAACTTTGTAGATCCAGAAATCATAGATAAATCTACACGGAAAGGCATGGTTCAATCAAAATAAAAGATAAATAAGAAAAAAGCGTTACAACCAGGTTTACGTCACGCGACTATCGCAGGGTTGCCGAAACGAATTCTGTGTATATCAAATTACTAATATACGAATTCTACTATCCTAAAGCTGTTCCAACGGGGTAAGAAGTTGAAAATGACCTATTCCATCGGGTTACAATCTGGAAAATGGTTTATTTCTGTATAAAACAAGGCGCGACTGTGGCAGAGTTGCCGAAACTATTTCTGGGATACCATGTGCGCCAAATGTAAAATGTAAAAAGTCGCCAATACAAAATAACGCCAATGGGGTCCTATATCGTAGCTGTACCCAGAAGAGTTAATAGCGCAGTAACGGTTTAAAAATAAGGGCTCCGGGATTAAATATATTTATTACATTTCAGAAACATACAGTCGAATCTCTTTGAGATAACAGGTGTGAACATGTATTTAAATTTATATATGTCCTTATATCCAAAAATAGTGTTTAAAAATTAAAAACACGTAAAAGTTACCGAGATCTTTTTCTAGCGTGAAAAGTTTTCTTCCTTACATCCCACCCTATGGGTGTACGAGTTTATCTCAGCAGTGTCTGATGTTTTTCCGCGCATTTAATGAAAGTATCACAACATACTTTAGACAGAATATTGATTTCGTAGGTAGTAAACAAAATTTCTCTCCTGCGTTCGACAGCTGTAAATTATTTGCAATATCTATGAATATAAATTACTTGCTCTGTGCACTTTTGTTGACACTATCTTTAAGGCAACACCGTGTCAACTGCTTTATTAGTTTGGTGCCTAATTTACGCTCAATTAAATTTTTCGCGTCGCTGTTTCAAGACCAGTTATTTATTATAAAATTATTCTGTTGAAGATGGCGTGTTATTATTTTATAAATACTGCTGCCTTATCTTTTAAGGAGACTTGGTACCCTTATATTGATTAAAATATCGATTTTTCAATTTTTTGTTCAAAATATACTCTGACACCTCTAGTATATTGGTACAAAGTTTTGAAATGATCTGACAAGTGTATCAAAAATACCTTTCATTATATTGGCAGCCCTTTAAATGCCACGCCCACTTCAGTGTTTACATTACTTTTACTCTGAAATTTCCTCCAGTTTCATTAAAATTATTAAAAACTATTCACGTTAACAATTTCAAGTTCTCCCCATACTAATCTATATATATAAAACAGTTCCGTAACTGACTCATTCACTGACTGACATACCACGCACAGACCAAACCGCTGGACCTAAAGGGCTGAAATTTTGCATGGCGATTCTTCTAATAGTGTAGGGGTGCACTAAGAAAGATTTTTCAAAAATTCTTCTTAGATTTTTTAAACTTAAATTTTTAAGCTGTTTTTGTAACTTTTTTTAAGTTTGCATTTAAAATAATAATTTGAGGGTTATAAATTTATATCACGAGAAAGATCATAAAAATTCCTTCAAAATGAGATCTTTTTCGAATCTTTACCTCCCTTTTCTGATTTTTGGTGAATTTTTAAAGATTAATTTTTATAGAATTTAATTTATTAAATGCTGATCACTGGCTGATTCTTTTTCTGGTTTCTGATGCTGATTCTTTTTCTGGTACTTTAAATAAATTTATCGTCACGTGCATAAAAACTAAATAGACAAAAAAATATTTTTTTCTTGCTAATGCGGCAAACGATTGGACATTATTTTGTCTATAAAAATATCCCTTAGTATTTTTTTTAAATATTTTTTTTTACATCAATTGTATACATTGATCGGCGTATTTATTATACATATATATATATATTTATATTTTTTGGCATTAATTGCATACATTGACCGTTGTATTTAATTTGAATGTACTCCGTAGCGAAGTACGGGTTTTCAGCTAGTACCTGTATATTTTGCTTTTTCGGTATCATAAATAGTGTGAAATTCCCTGAAAATTATAATCACTATCCCTCGCAAAGCATCCTTCGCAGTATTTTAATAACTTCTCATATAATATGATATTCCCAACTTATCTCACTCGAGCATGCATGCTGTAAAGAATAATGATTCAATTGGGAATCTATTTGAGTGAATCTAAATAGATTCCCGGAATCGCTCGATATTAGTTTGGCTGTAGGCTATTAGAAAAGTGCAGTTAAATATAATGAAAGGAAATATCGAGTTAGCTACGCGTAATGACTACCTCAAAGTAGGTGGATCAGAAAATGTTTAACTTTGTAAAATTCTCTAATCCCAGTCAGAACTTTAAATTAAGCTCCATTAAAATTACCTTAAGGCGTCAATGGACGTTCAGATTGACAAAATTTGTCTCCAAAACGATTCAGAAAATGATTCTGCAACTCATCAGCTTTAAATTAGAAAAAAAAGTATGTTGATCTGATCATTATTAATCGAGTTTATTAATGTTTTAGTATTTTTTTTTCAAACGTAAACAATGGAAATGTTAGTCAAATTAAATCTTTAAATGTCATTTTCTCAAAACAAGTTTTCGTGTCGTTTCGCTAAGTTCAAAATGTTCCATGCGTCATAATTTTTTTGAATTTCATAAAATTTTATAAAATGATTATTTATATATGTTATAATAAAACTTAGCAATCAATTCATTATATTATTTTAAAACAACTTTTAAAATAATATAATGAATTTTTACAAAAAAAATTTTTTTTGATAAAATTTTGCATAAAATGACCTATTTTTATCGATTTCTTTTCTAGTTTTCATAAATATGACAGTAAATCAAATATTGCTACTAACTTTTATTATAACGATATAAAGCTAGCTTAAGAGAGAAAAATTAGATATCTGAGACAAAAATTAATGCGCATGGAGCATTTTTAAATAGAGTAATTAACAAACTGATTCTAATTAATATCTTAATTAATTACATTCTGATTTTTTTACTTTAGAATTTCCATCTCTAAACAACACTGTATAAGTATACAAAATTTCATAGCAATTGGTTAATAAAGGAAAAAAAAGTTTTTCATGGTCCATTGTCCCCTTAAAAAATATTTTTTTTTTCAAAACTACAAAGTCGCATCAACTTCCTAAATTATTTTAAACAGTTGGGATACCAGTGTGATACAAGCGTCTCCAAACAAGTATTTACACACTTTGTTAAACTAATTTAATTTATGAAATTTATATAATATGCATATATATATATATATATATATATATATGTTTATCTATATGTATATGTATATATATATATATATATATATATATATATATATATATATATATATATATATATATATATATATATTTATTATATATATATATATATATAATATATATATATAGATATATATATATATATATATATATATATATATATATATATATATATATATATGTATATATATATATATATATATATATGTATATATATATATATATATATATATATATGTACATATATATATATATATATATAGATATATATATATATATATATATATATATATATATATATATATATATATATATATATATATGTATATGTATATGTATATATATATATATATATATATATATATATATATATATATATATATGTACATATATATATATGTATATGTATATATATATATATATATATATATATATATATATATATATATATATATATATATATAAATATATATAATACCCGGAAGCTGTAGGCATTCGTTCTGTAGTCGGGTCGAAATGAGTCTCCATAGATTTTTAGAACTGTCATTATTATGGACACACGGTGACGGCATTTTGCAGGACATTACAGCAGACATCAAAGTACAGGTAACTTCCGGACCTGCCAAAGTATTTAATTACTTTACATCTTGATGGACGGAAAAAGGACGCGGCGCACGGCGATAGAGCAAACAAGAATGCGGAGATGACACAAAGCATGGACGGGAAAACATCAACATATGAGGACAGTCACGAAAAAAGCCGCGGAGAACCCTTGCTCTCGCTTATAAGAAGGGTTCATGACCTTCTACACCAGGGGCCAACACTTCTAATTGGTTATCGGTGACCATTTGACCTCGTGTGTCAAAAGTCGTATGATTTTTGAGAAGGTGCGAGAAAAACTCGTGATGTTGAATTATGTTGTTTTGAAGACAACTCTGACTGTTTAGTGCATGTGCTTTAAAGGACAATTTATTTAGTTAGTTTGTTTATCCTTAGTTTATAATTTGAAATAGGGGGCTATACTTTATTGAAAAGTTAACCGGAAACTTTAAAATATGCGTTAATTAATAAAGGTGGAACGTTATTATTACATATATATATATATATATATATATATATATATATATATATATATATATACATATATATACATTACATCATGTCCTTAAAATAAAACCTGAAAAGGAAAACTAGCTTATATTTACATGGATGGAGCTAGACTTAGCCTGAAAGGAATAAAATTATGGTACAGTCTGGCCGAGTCGTTTATTAGAGTGACAAAAGTACATCCGTCCATTTCAGAAGACGGCTTGGAAGCGAATATCCCCTGTCAACCTTACACGCGAGAGGGCGAAAAAAAAAACATGTAGCTATTATTTTGTAGGGTCTCATTTGATACTTGGTCAACATGTTATCTACAAAACAAATTTTGTTGTGATATCTCGTGTCTTTCTTGGTGTTGCAATTTGGGTGGCCAGCAGTGTATATATATATATATATATATATATATATATATATATATATATATATATATATATATATATATATATATATATATATATATATATAAATTTTCGGTAACGCTGACCCACAGCGTTTCAGCCATTTCTTGGCACCACAGCAATTTTACGGCTATAGTAAAATGAAGGCAAGCTGAAATATCGAAGTTATCATAGGCTTTTATGTTTGCAGTTAATTTTTCTTTAAATTAAAGTTAAATTTACAATTGTTTATTTAATAAAAAGATTATTTCTAACTTTTTATTAAAGATTTATAACAGAAATAGTTTGTTATTCATATAATAAAACCCATTTTTCCCTCTTAACCCTTTCAGGGGCTGCAACCTCCACCATTTGCACGGGGCAGATTTTTTCCCCAATGATTTTAACCTAATGACATGATGTAATGTATATATATATACATATATATACATTACATCATGTCCTTAAAATAAAACCTGAAAAGGAAAACTAGCTTATATTTACATGGATGGAGCTAGACTTAGCCTGAAAGGAATAAAATTATGGTACAGTCTGGCCGAGTCGTTTATTAGAGTGACAAAAGTACATCCGTCCATTTCAGAAGACGGCTTGGAAGCGAATATCCCCTGTCAACCTTACACGCGAGAGGGCGAAAAAAAAAACATGTAGCTATTATTTTGTAGGGTCAGCAAATATTGGGGCTCGCGATGCGAACCCACACCTCTGAATACGGAGATGTACACGAGTAGAAATGAAAAGGCATGCGATTCATGGGATAATGACATGATGTAATGTATATATATGTATATATATATACATTACATCATGTCCTTAAAATAAAACCTGAAAAGGAAAACTAGCTTATATTTACATGGATGGAGCTAGACTTAGCCTGAAAGGAATAAAATTATGGTACAGTCTGGCCGAGTCGTTTATTAGAGTGACAAAAGTACATCCGTCCATTTCAGAAGACGGCTTGGAAGCGAATATCCCCTGTCAACCTTACACGCGAGAGGGCGAAAAAAAAAACATGTAGCTATTATTTTGTAGGGTCTGATTTGATACTTGGTCAACATGTTATCTACAAAACAAATTTTGTTGTGATATCTCGTGTCTTTCTTGGTGTTGCAATTTGGGTGGCCAGCAGTGTATATATATATATATATATATATATATATATATATATATATATATATATATATATATATATATATATATATATATAAATTTTCGGTAACGCTGACCCACAGCGTTTCAGCCATTTCTTGGCACCACAGCAATTTTACGGCTATAGTAAAATGAAGGCAAGCTGAAATATCGAAGTTATCATAGGCTTTTATGTTTGCAGTTAATTTTTCTTTAAATTAAAGTTAAATTTACAATTGTTTATTTAATAAAAAGTTTATTTCTAACTTTTTATTAAAGATTTATAACAGAAATAGTTTGTTATTCATATAATAAAACCCATTTTTCCCTCTTAACCCTTTCAGGGGCTGCAACCTCCACCATTTGCACGGGGCAGATTTTTTCCCCAATGATTTTAACCTAATGACATGATGTAATGTATATATATATACATATATATACATTACATCATGTCCTTAAAATAAAACCTGAAAAGGAAAACTAGCTTATATTTACATGGATGGAGCTAGACTTAGCCTGAAAGGAATAAAATTATGGTACAGTCTGGCCGAGTCGTTTATTAGAGTGACAAAAGTACATCCGTCCATTTCAGAAGACGGCTTGGAAGCGAATATCCCCTGTCAACCTTACACGCGAGAGGGCGAAAAAAAAACATGTAGCTATTATTTTGTAGGGTCTCATTTGATACTTGGTCAACATGTTATCTACAAAACAAATTTTGTTGTGATATCTCGTGTCTTTCTTGGTGTTGCAATTTGGGTGGCCAGCAGTGTATATATATATATATATATATATATATATATATATATATATATATATATATATATATATATATATATAAATTTTCGGTAACGCTGACCCACAGCGTTTCAGCCATTTCTTGGCACCACAGCAATTTTACGGCTATAGTAAAATGAAGGCAAGCTGAAATATCGAAGTTATCATAGGCTTTTATGTTTGCAGTTAATTTTTCTTTAAATTAAAGTTAAATTTACAATTGTTTATTTAATAAAAAGTTTATTTCTAACTTTTTATTAAAGATTTATAACAGAAATAGTTTGTTATTCATATAATAAAACCCATTTTTCCCTCTTAACCCTTTCAGGGGCTGCAACCTCCACCATTTGCACGGGGCAGATTTTTTCCCCAATGATTTTAACCTAATGACATGATGTAATGTATATATATATGCATATATATATATTACATCATGTCCTTAAAATAAAACCTGAAAAGGAAAACTAGCTTATATTTACATGGATGGAGCTAGACTTAGCCTGAAAGGAATAAAATTATGGTACAGTCTGGCCGAGTCGTTTATTAGAGTGACAAAAGTACATCCGTCCATTTCAGAAGACGGCTTGGAAGCGAATATCCCCTGTCAACCTTACACGCGAGAGGGCGAAAAAAAAACATGTAGCTATTATTTTGTAGGGTCAGCAAATATTGGGGCTCGCGATGCGAACCCACACCTCTGAATACGGAGATGTACACGAGTAGAAATGAAAAGGCATGCGATTCATGGGATAATGACATGATGTAATGTATATATATATACATATATATACATTACATCATGTCCTTAAAATAAAACCTGAAAAGGAAAACTAGCTTATATTTACATGGATGGAGCTAGACTTAGCCTGAAAGGAATAAAATTATGGTACAGTCTGGCCGAGTCGTTTATTAGAGTGACAAAAGTACATCCGTCCATTTCAGAAGACGGCTTGGAAGCGAATATCCCCTGTCAACCTTACACGCGAGAGGGCGAAAAAAAAACATGTAGCTATTATTTTGTAGGGTCAGCAAATATTGGGGCTCGCGATGCGAACCCACACCTCTGAATACGGAGATGTACACGAGTAGAAATGAAAAGGCATGCGATTCATGGGATAATGACATGATGTAATGTATATATATATACATATATATACATTACATCATGTCCTTAAAATAAAACCTGAAAAGGAAAACTAGCTTATATTTACATGGATGGAGCTAGACTTAGCCTGAAAGGAATAAAATTATGGTACAGTCTGGCCGAGTCGTTTATTAGAGTGACAAAAGTACATCCGTCCATTTCAGAAGACGGCTTGGAAGCGAATATCCCCTGTCAACCTTACACGCGAGAGGGCGAAAAAAAAACATGTAGCTATTATTTTGTAGGGTCTCATTTGATACTTGGTCAACATGTTATCTACAAAACAAATTTTGTTGTGATATCTCGTGTCTTTCTTGGTGTTGCAATTTGGGTGGCCAGCAGTGTATATATATATATATATATATATATATATATATATATATATATATATATATATATATATATATATATATATATATATATATAAATTTTCGGTAACGCTGACCCACAGCGTTTCAGCCATTTCTTGGCACCACAGCAATTTTACGGCTATAGTAAAATGAAGGCAAGCTGAAATATCGAAGTTATCATAGGCTTTTATGTTTGCAGTTAATTTTTCTTTAAATTAAAGTTAAATTTACAATTGTTTATTTAATAAAAAGTTTATTTCTAACTTTTTATTAAAGATTTATAACAGAAATAGTTTGTTATTCATATAATAAAACCCATTTTTCCCTCTTAACCCTTTCAGGGGCTGCAACCTCCACCATTTGCACGGGGCAGATTTTTTCCCCAATGATTTTAACCTAATGACATGATGTAATGTATATATATATGCATATATATATATATTACATCATGTCCTTAAAATAAAACCTGAAAAGGAAAACTAGCTTATATTTACATGGATGGAGCTAGACTTAGCCTGAAAGGAATAAAATTATGGTACAGTCTGGCCGAGTCGTTTATTAGAGTGACAAAAGTACATCCGTCCATTTCAGAAGACGGCTTGGAAGCGAATATCCCCTGTCAACCTTACACGCGAGAGGGCGAAAAAAAAACATGTAGCTATTATTTTGTAGGGTCAGCAAATATTGGGGCTCGCGATGCGAACCCACACCTCTGAATACGGAGATGTACACGAGTAGAAATGAAAAGGCATGCGATTCATGGGATAATGACATGATGTAATGTATATATATATACATATATATACATTACATCATGTCCTTAAAATAAAACCTGAAAAGGAAAACTAGCTTATATTTACATGGATGGAGCTAGACTTAGCCTGAAAGGAATAAAATTATGGTACAGTCTGGCCGAGTCGTTTATTAGAGTGACAAAAGTACATCCGTCCATTTCAGAAGACGGCTTGGAAGCGAATATCCCCTGTCAACCTTACACGCGAGAGGGCGAAAAAAAAACATGTAGCTATTATTTTGTAGGGTCAGCAAATATTGGGGCTCGCGATGCGAACCCACACCTCTGAATACGGAGATGTACACGAGTAGAAATGAAAAGGCATGCGATTCATGGGATAATGACATGATGTAATGTATATATATATACATATATATACATTACATCATGTCCTTAAAATAAAACCTGAAAAGGAAAACTAGCTTATATTTACATGGATGGAGCTAGACTTAGCCTGAAAGGAATAAAATTATGGTACAGTCTGGCCGAGTCGTTTATTAGAGTGACAAAAGTACATCCGTCCATTTCAGAAGACGGCTTGGAAGCGAATATCCCCTGTCAACCTTACACGCGAGAGGGCGAAAAAAAAACATGTAGCTATTATTTTGTAGGGTCTCATTTGATACTTGGTCAACATGTTATCTACAAAACAAATTTTGTTGTGATATCTCGTGTCTTTCTTGGTGTTGCAATTTGGGTGGCCAGCAGTGTATATATATATATATATATATATATATATATATATATATATATATATATATATATATATATATATATATATATATATATATATATATATATAAATTTTCGGTAACGCTGACCCACAGCGTTTCAGCCATTTCTTGGCACCACAGCAATTTTACGGCTATAGTAAAATGAAGGCAAGCTGAAATATCGAAGTTATCATAGGCTTTTATGTTTGCAGTTAATTTTTCTTTAAATTAAAGTTAAATTTACAATTGTTTATTTAATAAAAAGTTTATTTCTAACTTTTTATTAAAGATTTATAACAGAAATAGTTTGTTATTCATATAA
Organism: Dolomedes plantarius; assembly: GCA_907164885.2. Classification (NCBI taxonomy): domain Eukaryota; kingdom Metazoa; phylum Arthropoda; class Arachnida; order Araneae; family Dolomedidae; genus Dolomedes; species Dolomedes plantarius. The sequence goes on from OU015491.1 coordinate 18,186,133, forward strand.
TAAAACCCATTTTTCCCTCTTAACCCTTTCAGGGGCTGCAACCTCCACCATTTGCACGGGGCAGATTTTTTCCCCAATGATTTTAACCTAATGACATGATGTAATGTATATATATATACATATATATACATTACATCATGTCCTTAAAATAAAACCTGAAAAGGAAAACTAGCTTATATTTACATGGATGGAGCTAGACTTAGCCTGAAAGGAATAAAATTATGGTACAGTCTGGCCGAGTCGTTTATTAGAGTGACAAAAGTACATCCGTCCATTTCAGAAGACGGCTTGGAAGCGAATATCCCCTGTCAACCTTACACGCGAGAGGGCGAAAAAAAAAAACATGTAGCTATTATTTTGTAGGGTCAGCAAATATTGGGGCTCGCGATGCGAACCCACACCTCTGAATACGGAGATGTACACGAGTAGAAATGAAAAGGCATGCGATTCATGGGATAATGACATGATGTAATGTATATATATATACATATATATACATTACATCATGTCCTTAAAATAAAACCTGAAAAGGAAAACTAGCTTATATTTACATGGATGGAGCTAGACTTAGCCTGAAAGGAATAAAATTATGGTACAGTCTGGCCGAGTCGTTTATTAGAGTGACAAAAGTACATCCGTCCATTTCAGAAGACGGCTTGGAAGCGAATATCCCCTGTCAACCTTACACGCGAGAGGGCGAAAAAAAAAACATGTAGCTATTATTTTGTAGGGTCTGATTTGATACTTGGTCAACATGTTATCTACAAAATAAATTTTGTTGTGATATCTCGTGTCTTTCTTGGTGTTGCAATTTGGGTGGCCAGCAGTGTATATATATATATATATATATATATATATATATATATATATATATATATATATATATATATATATATATATATATATATATAAATTTTCGGTAACGCTGACCCACAGCGTTTCAGCCATTTCTTGGCACCACAGCAATTTTACGGCTATAGTAAAATGAAGGCAAGCTGAAATATCGAAGTTATCATAGGCTTTTATGTTTGCAGTTAATTTTTCTTTAAATTAAAGTTAAATTTACAATTGTTTATTTAATAAAAAGATTATTTCTAACTTTTTATTAAAGATTTATAACAGAAATAGTTTGTTATTCATATAATAAAACCCATTTTTCCCTCTTAACCCTTTCAGGGGCTGCAACCTCCACCATTTGCACGGGGCAGATTTTTTCCCCAATGATTTTAACCTAATGACATGATGTAATGTATATATATATACATATATATATATTACATCATGTCCTTAAAATAAAACCTGAAAAGGAAAACTAGCTTATATTTACATGGATGGAGCTAGACTTAGCCTGAAAGGAATAAAATTATGGTACAGTCTGGCCGAGTCGTTTATTAGAGTGACAAAAGTACATCCGTCCATTTCAGAAGACGGCTTGGAAGCGAATATCCCCTGTCAACCTTACACGCGAGAGGGCGAAAAAAAAACATGTAGCTATTATTTTGTAGGGTCAGCAAATATTGGGGCTCGCGATGCGAACCCACACCTCTGAATACGGAGATGTACACGAGTAGAAATGAAAAGGCATGCGATTCATGGGATAATGACATGATGTAATGTATATATATATACATATATATACATTACATCATGTCCTTAAAATAAAACCTGAAAAGGAAAACTAGCTTATATTTACATGGATGGAGCTAGACTTAGCCTGAAAGGAATAAAATTATGGTACAGTCTGGCCGAGTCGTTTATTAGAGTGACAAAAGTACATCCGTCCATTTCAGAAGACGGCTTGGAAGCGAATATCCCCTGTCAACCTTACACGCGAGAGGGCGAAAAAAAAACATGTAGCTATTATTTTGTAGGGTCTCATTTGATACTTGGTCAACATGTTATCTACAAAACAAATTTTGTTGTGATATCTCGTGTCTTTCTTGGTGTTGCAATTTGGGTGGCCAGCAGTGTATATATATATATATATATATATATATATATATATATATATATATATATATATATATATATATATATATATAAATTTTCGGTAACGCTGACCCACAGCGTTTCAGCCATTTCTTGGCACCACAGCAATTTTACGGCTATAGTAAAATGAAGGCAAGCTGAAATATCGAAGTTATCATAGGCTTTTATGTTTGCAGTTAATTTTTCTTTAAATTAAAGTTAAATTTACAATTGTTTATTTAATAAAAAGATTATTTCTAACTTTTTATTAAAGATTTATAACAGAAATAGTTTGTTATTCATATAATAAAACCCATTTTTCCCTCTTAACCCTTTCAGGGGCTGCAACCTCCACCATTTGCACGGGGCAGATTTTTTCCCCAATGATTTTAACCTAATGACATGATGTAATGTATATATATACATATATATATATTACATCATGTCCTTAAAATAAAACCTGAAAAGGAAAACTAGCTTATATTTACATGGATGGAGCTAGACTTAGCCTGAAAGGAATAAAATTATGGTACAGTCTGGCCGAGTCGTTTATTAGAGTGACAAAAGTACATCCGTCCATTTCAGAAGACGGCTTGGAAGCGAATATCCCCTGTCAACCTTACACGCGAGAGGGCGAAAAAAAAACATGTAGCTATTATTTTGTAGGGTCAGCAAATATTGGGGCTCGCGATGCGAACCCACACCTCTGAATACGGAGATGTACACGAGTAGAAATGAAAAGGCATGCGATTCATGGGAAGTTCTGTTGCTAAGGGTTTTAAAGCGATAAAGTAATATTTCTGGGGATTGGATTTAGGAAAGGGAATTGAAATGCTAGAATGGAGGGAATAATATTTAATTTATTACTTACACACACACACACACACACACACATATATATATATATATATATGTAAAGGATTTAGTGGGAAAAGAATGATTATTCTAAATTTAAAGGGGGCTTGGGAATTAAATTATATTCGTGGCGTAATTCGCCTCTAATTGTTCGTATTCAAAGACGCGAATTGGGAAAGGGAAATTCCCTTTTTATTATATAATCTTCGCGCGCCTCTGAGTTCTGCGGTCGAGGAGGAACGTTTACAGTTTAGCCTTGAAAGATGTCTGATTCGGGCTCTACGCATGTCCAAGGAGAGTTGGCGCGCGGAGATGCCCGCGAATTTGGTAAAAGCACGGAATAGAAGTCTATGCCATCAGACGTGTTTCGCCGCGGCTCTAAAAAAGAAATGGCGAATAACTAAATGCGTAGATCTGGAGAGGTGGTATTATGACAAAGAATAAAACTGGATTAAATTGAACTGATGCCTGCTCAATTATTGATTGGATTTTTTTTGCTACACCACCGGATGCACCATGACTGCCATAATTTGTAAGATGACGGGCGTAGCCCTACGCGTGTCATATATATGTTTATATATAAGTCGGAGAGTTCATCCGAGCTAAGCAATGGCGAGATTACAAGTGTGAGAAAACCTGAGACAGTGAGAAAGTCTGAGCCGCACTTGAAAGAAAATCCGGGTACATTTCAAAAGACAAATCTACATCTTTTAAAATGTCGATCGATAGAACTTAAAATTTGTTTTCGGGTCTAAAAACCCCAAAACAACTAACACCTCATAATATTACAACGCGGGACCTCTCTCTCTATTTCTGTTACACACACTTCCATCATTTCAAAATTACGAACCATTTAAGGGTTTAACTTTCGCCTTTACACTGAATGCAAAAATTTCCATCGATATAAAAGCTACTACGCGTGGCAGCATTAAACAAGAGTTTCTAAGCACAGAGTGTATCAGGCTTAAATAAGTGTTAGTCTACATGACACATTTCAATTTCCTTTCTTACATAATCATGTTTTCCTGAAGTTCGTACACTCGAAATTGCGTGAACTGGTAATGAGTGAGCAGATGTCAGCATGAAGAAACACGTTTGACGAAAAAAAAAAAGTTTTTAAATCATCGCGCCTGAGAGAGACGTTAGGTTTGTCTTCTGGTTGAAAAACTCTTTTAGGGTAGTAAAAAGCGTCTATGAAAACTAAAAGAATTAAAGTTCTGAAGGAAGTGTAAGAGATCAATTGTGTTGTACGATGAAAAAGATTTCCACGAAAAACTATCCTTTTTTTTACATCCAGGGAAAATAACTCATTCGAGCCATTTAAAAACTCATCCAGATGAAAATAATCTTTTTTAATTATCAAAAAGATATTGTCCGCTTTAAAACGCTGGTAATTTATATAATCGCTGTGACTTTTCCTCTAAATGAATACACCTGAATTATTAAGGGGACTGCCTACGTTAGAATGCCGATTTTTGGTCAAAATGTCGAAATTTTTATTATTATTTTATGTTATAGAGCATTCTTTTAAGAATCCAAAACCGTCTTAATTTTGTTTTTATGATAATTAGAACAGAAGTTATAGCCAATTTAGTAAACCGGAAGTGATATTTTCAAAACCGGAAGTAGCATTTAAAGGGCCAGCAGATATGTAAACAACACCGTTTTTTAGCGTTTTTGTACTATATTTATATTCAATTATCAATAAATCTTATAATTTTTAAATCTGGATTCATTTATTTGCACCTGGCAACAGTTTTTCTCACTTTGTTTTTCATAAAATGGCAATAACGGCGATTTAGCAATGCTTGTTTACATTCTTTCATGTTTGTTCGACGCTTTATTCTACGCTTCATTTTTGATTATATTTTACATTGATCTTCACTGCTTTTGTATTTAAATTCTTTTTAAACTTACCAACAAAATCTACTATCTATTGTTTCAGACCACAATAAATATTTTATTTTCAAAACCTCTTTAGGTGTAGCACTGTAAAAACCTAACAGCAATCTTTTTTTTCGGCTAACATTAATATATAACTTTTTTTTATAAAACAAGAATCAATAAGAAATTTCTCATATGAGTTAACTTATTATGCAAGGAATAAAACATTTATTGATGTTTAAAAGGTGTTACTAAAATTTTTTACTATAAAAAAGGCAAACAGTTACTCTACACAAAGAACTACAATATTTCAAAGATAACTATTATAAAAAGAAAATTGCCCCGTTAAAATAAACGGGAAACGATTTTAAGTCAAAAAATTAACTAAGCAAGATAATAGCAATCCAATATCGGAAATTTTCGTAATTTTCCTTTAATTATAGACAGTCGAACTCTTTGATTGGGGGGCAAACTGTATGTTTCAGGCATCTTCATAGAACTAAATAAATAGCTTACTTAGCTTATTTACTACGACTTTAAGTTAAAATTAGCTCCTCTTTGACAGACTGAAGCCTAGAAGTTTTGAACAATGATACAGTGGCTCAGTTTTAGGATATTGAGTATCTTATTACAGTGATTGTATCTAAAGTAGTTACTTTAGGTATTAGTAAAAGCTCAAAATATTCACTATAAGTAATTGTAAATTAAACTCATTTAGCGAATTTCAATATCGAAGTTAATATTTCCTCCTCAAGAGTTTAAAGAACGCCTACTCTTAACCTTTTCAGGGTCATCAACCTCCACAGTTTGCACGGAGCAGATTTTTTCCCTATTTTTTTAAGCTAAAAAATCTTGAAAATTTTTCCAACTAAAGGTTGCAAAATGTTTTCACTTCTTCAAACTGATAACAGATGACAGAACTAACCATTTTTCTGCTCATTTAACTGGAATACGTTGAATGCAAGTGAAAAAAGCCTAGATTTGCGCGTTTGCACTGTGCAAACGGCGCCCCTCCAAGGGTCAAAGCTCTGAAGGGGAAAACGTTAGAGTTGCCTAAAATGTGTAGGGAATGGTTCGACAAACCCTTTTTCTCCTAACACTAAGCCCGAATCAAATCAGTTTTAGATGTATTACTTCGGACATTTGAAAGAAACTGTTGTAACGACATGAGTCACCATTACAATTGTCATTCACATTCGCGTTTGCCAAATGTTAGAATCAGACCCGCAAACTTTTTTACCTTTGCAGTCAGGTAACTACAGACTGAAAACAAGCATGTATCACATGAAACTGTCTCATGTTCCCCGTAGTAAGAGTTCTAATTTTGTTTATCGGGGGGTCCGGGACACGTTTAAAATTTTTTTTTATTTATTGAGTTAAAATTTTGAATTTTTTTTGTGATGGTTAACCATATAATTTGTAAGCAAAATCACATCATAAAACTTCTCAAAAAGTTTTAAAAAATTTTAAAATTTAAAATTTTTAATAAAAGTGGGGTCATTTAAAATCGTTATAACTCGAAATATTATTAGTCGAATTTCAAAATTCTTTCATTTAACTAAACAAAAATATATAAGTTTTAATTTTGAATCACCATTTTTAAAAATATTAATTTTTTAAAAAATTAAAAATATTTAGATGAAAAATTACAAAAAAAATGACGTAACTTATTTATAAAAAATCATATTTTCAAAAGTAAATATTTTTTGTCAAATTTGCTGAATCAAAATTAAAGTAAAATAGTTGAAAAAGACATGTTCCAAGTTTCAGCCATTTATCTTTAAAGGTTCTTGACTTATAACAATTTAAAGACGAGAAATGGGGAAAAAACACATCATGCAGCAAAACGCACTTACAGGTTTAAATAACGATTGACTACTATTAGAATGTTGCAAAAAAAAAAAAAAAAATTCTCCTGTTCTAATTAAGATAGAAACATTATTTAACCGTCATTTTAAGCGTAAAAGAACACAAAAATTTTTAATGCAATAAATTTTTTTTCGAAAATTCGAACAATTTTGTGTCCTGGAGCCCCTTATACTCAATTACTCTAAACGCTGCAAAATAAAAAAAAAACATCTTAATGCAATATATGCAACCGTTTATGATACATTTTTTCCACTGATCTCCATGCCCATCTAGAGAAGAATGAAGAAGTAAGAAGTAAGAACTTATGTGACTAATATAACTACATCGAAATGGCTGCAGTTAGAAAAATCGAGTGGTATTAGTTTCTAGGTTCCTGCTCGAATGTTCAGACCAGTTCTTTCCTTGGAGATATTGTTCTCTTCCAGTAGTCATATTTAGTGGTTATACTGCCATGGTGGGAGGTTCCTATGCAAAATTTGTGCTCGGATCATTAATTGTTGTACACGGAACCGTGAATACGGATCTGTATCAAGAATTTCTGGATTCCGCGCTTAATATACTATAGTAGTACTATGTAAGTATTGTTACCTTTTTTCAAAACAATATAATTTGGAACAATAGGACCTAATGCATGAAACAAGCCCTTGTTTGTCTGGTGGAAAATGAATCCCAAACACAAAATTTCTCTGAATTCTCCAGTTTACTTGTCGGTATCCCTGCTGAGAAACCCCATAACAAGGTCAAGAACTATGACCTACGGGTACGCAGGAGATGTATATCTTTACATATCCTTCCTATTAACGGAGAATAAGATTACGGAGAATAAGATTGAACTGTTAAATTGGCGTTCAGTGACTAGATCTGAATTTAACACCTTTAGTATGAACTAGACAGAAAACGGTCATTTCGACAACAACGACTGTCACCAGCTAAAGACACTTAGAGCTAAGTCAATCTTCTACCTTCGAGTGTTCCTAGTCCTTGGCCAACAGACGCTGCCAACCTTACCTACTGGTCCTAGACATATCTTAACTTGCTTAAATTTATCTAGGATGGACTTTATTGCCAATCCTCGCCATTTGATGGACCTACTGAGGATATATGGATTCATGGACCTGGACTCGTGCCGCTAAATAAGGAGGGAGTCAATCTTCTACCTTCGGGTGTTCCTGGTCCTTGGGCAACAGACGCTGCCCCTTACCTACTGGTCCTAGACATATCTTAACTTGCTTAAATTTATCTAGGATGGACTTTATTGCCAATCCTCGCCATTTGATGGACCTACTGAGGATATATGGATTCATGGACCTGGTCTCGTGCCGCTAAATAAGGAGGGAGTCAATCTTCTACCTTCGAGTGTTCCTGGTCCTTGGGCAACAGACGCTGCCCCTTACCTACTGGTCCTAGACATATCTTAACTTGCTTAAATTTATCTAGGATGGACTTTATTGCCAATCCTCGCCATTTGATTGACCTACTGAGGATATATGGATTCATGGACCTGGTCTCGCGCCGCTAGATAAGGAGGGATAAGTAACAACAACAACAACAACACAACGACTGTCAGATGCTCAGCAGGAAGAATAGAGGGAATAGTATCTGGATTATCTGTACTCTTCGAAGACTAGTGGTGTAAGGGAAATAGTCGTTGCCTTTTCCGATACAATAAATCGTCTAAAACGGGTCAGGACATTGAAGTTGGATTGGCCATCAGATACCATGTCTGAATTTACACCTTTAGCAGAACTCGGCTGAAAGTGATATTTGACACTTATTGAGCAGGAATGATGGGCGTTCCAGTGATGATTCCAGAAAATAGTTTTAGGGAGGGCAGGAGTCAATGTGCATGACAACATTATTAACCCTTTCCTTACGGGGTGGGATAGAATGTATCCCAAGAATACGGGCCCAAGAATGAATGAATATATATATATATATATATATATATATATATATATATATATATATATATATATATATATATATATATATATATAAATATATATATATATATATATATATATATATATATATATATATATATGTATATATATATATATTTATATATATATATATATATATACCCAACAAACACAAGACTGACGGCAACTTGACGGGCCGGTTCTGGAGGCGCCGGTAGAACGATAGGCTCGGGGAAAATGATCCGTACCGTTGCCGGGTGATTTACGAATCTTCGACGCGGAATCCCGTAGCGTGTACCCGTTTGAGGGCCGGTGATGATTGGATAGGAATCTACCCGAAAACGCTCACCCTGTAACGTCCCGGAATCGATAGTCCGATTCGTAACCACAAGTAACAGAAATCTGCATCAGAATTATGGATTTGAAAGGGAAGGCGAAGATTAGATTAAACAGACTTTTCATAAATATTTATTTCACTTTTGTGAACTTTCTCAACTTCTTTTGCACGAAAAATTCACATAATTTTCCTTGTATGAAAAGATTGAATTATATCAGAAGTATACGGCTGACATAATATAATCTTTCGGTTATACTATGTGATATATGCATAATATATATCATCTATATATTTAATTTGCTAAGCCGACTTTTTGGGCAGTCCGTGAGAGAAAACTACTGCATCAATTTACTTCATTTTGGTCTTAAACGAAAGATTGTAATCTGTAGATTTGTTAAATTTGGTTTTTGTGACAGCAATTTCCATTAATTAGAGATAATTTACAATTGATTTTTACGCATGCTCAGTGGCATGTTTAAATCTGTCTTTAGAAACTCACTGTTTCCGCGCACGCTCAGTGACATGTTTTAATGGTAAACACGTTTATTCCGAGAAGTCTCTATCTCTGCCTTATTTATTTTTATGATAATTATATTTGTGAAATACAACAGTAAACCTCATGGAAATTGTTTATTTCATGCTGTTTAATTAGCGATAATTTACAATTTAAAAAAATTGCTTTCTGCACATGCTCAGTGACATTTTTAAATCTGTCTTTAGATACTCACTAAGCGCGAAGCCGCTTAATCACAATTTGTTTCTGCGCATTATTATGATTTTCAACATTTGACAATGATGTGTTGAATATAATTTGTGTATTAGTACATTCATTTACTATCTAGCCGTCGTGTTTTGACAGACATCAACTATTGTTAGATTATATTAATTTATTTTTGGCTTTTATATAGAAATGAAATAAACATCCACTTACAAATGGATAATTTTTTCGATCAAGAGTTTATGCACAAGAGAGTAAAGAGTAGTACCTGCCTAAATTTGTTTTTCATTTTGATTAAGACGGACTTTTCGGCAGACTCTCTTGGATGCCAAAGCGGGTATCTATCTGGCGCTTCATTTCATACTCAGGTTCTCTGCGATTTACTTGGCAACCCTACCACCAGTTGCATTGGGCCAATATCAATTTCGTTAGGCGAAACATTTCGTTTTTTGGTAGACCGCTGGGTTACACTTATTTGGACTTCAAATTTTTCGGTGATGGTGTTGATAATTATTTCATGATTTAAATATTTCGTGACGCAGGAATTGGAGCCATTTTTTTATAGAAACATGACCATTTTAGCTTATTTTCGGCACTTTTTTTTCGCGGGGGGGGGGGGGGGGTAAGTATATTGATTTTGTAATGAATAACATGACCGTTTTTATTTATCAGAAGATAGATATATTCATAGCATAAAGTAAAATACTTCGAGTGACAGTTCTCTTTTAAATGAAATTGCGTCCGAATGCATTTCAATAAATGTTTAACAGATTAAACACTAAAAACATATCATACATTTTTAAACCTCTATACAGTCATAATATTGTTATTAAAATATTGAGGTACATTGAATTTTATTTGTCATTTTTACAGTATTTATTCGCATACTTTATAGCTAGTGATGTATAGAACAATAAAGAATGAATCTAGGAAATGAAATAAAAATAATTGATGACTGAAAATAAATTTCATATAGCAGACCAACGTATATGTAAATGTAGGTACAAATACTTTATAAGTTTTAACACCCATTGATATGAACTGTATTTATATTTTTCGAATATGCTTCATAAAAACAAACTCCATCTCATCAGAGATAAAATTAGAAAGTGTGTGTTTGTATGTATGTAAATGTTGACAGTAATTTAGTAGCTTTTAATGTGCTAGTAAATACAGGGCAGTTTCTAGGGTAGCTGCCATACGTGTGCGAGAATAATTCCCCCCCCCCCCCTCATACCGTATGGATTAATTGAAATTTCTCTGGAATATTTTTACCTTAAATGAAACAACGAATTACAGAAAATATTATAAATTCAGTTTATTTTTTAATTTTATAACCTAACATAATAATTATTAATGTATTGATATAACAACTAAATGAATACGTTATATTAAATACATACAACACATATCTATTAATACATATACTTAATAAGTCAGTCAAAAAGATAATCTTTGCTTTCCTTGCTTTTTTTAATGCAAATTCTGTTATAATATCTGATCATCTATATCTTCCGAAATGTCCTTTTCGATGCTAATAATAGATAAGTCTGAAAGCCTTTCTTGTCCCATTGTAGACCTCAAATAATTTTTTATTATTTTAAGTTTTGAAAAGCTTCTTTCCCCGCTAGCCACAGTCACAGGCAATGTTAATAAAATTTGTATGGTAATCACTAAATTTGGACACAGATAGATGAGGTTGTTTGTAAATAGGTATTGAATCACATTTAACGCGTTCATTTCAAGAGAAATATAGAGGGCAATGTTGTCAGTTTCATTGCATAAATCTTCAGCTATAATATATTTTTCATTTTTAAATGGATCATGTAACATACTTTCCACATATTTACATTTTGTAGACCTATTTGATTTATCTGTTTCAAGGAAATCTGATATTGAAATAAATCCCCCAAAAATGCTCCCTAATTTCCATTTGCTTTGATTTATTACTTAATAGAACAAATCTTACTACAAGAGTAAGTCGGTCTTGGTTGCTTAGATCAGGGGTGGAATCTAAAATAGTAGAATAATATTTACAAAATTTTAAGAGTGATATTATTTCATGTCTTATTTTTTGTTCCAAAAGGGAAATAGTTCATTTTGAATATGAACACCTACAGTGGCTCCAAAATGTGTTCGTACACTTACGATTTTCAATGAAATAGGGATCTATCCATTAATTAAAATGAATATTACAGAATGGGCATTTAATAATAAGATTTATAATCTATTCTTAACAAAACTATATGAAATATTTTGAAAACATAGTAAAACTTTATTTTTAAAACACCAATAATCAAAAAGTAACAAAAACTATCTCACAAAAGTCATCGTACACAGAAATATTTTCGGATAAATTCATAACTAAAATTATCGCCTGGCGCTTTATTTTTATTTTTGAATTGTGGTGGCATTTAAAATATCAATTGGCTTTAATTTTTGCTTGCCTATTCCGTAATATTCTATTTATTATTTAAAAATGGCTTGCAAAGAAACAACAAACAGCATTGATCGAAAATTGATTATTTTTCATCATAGTTGTGGTAAATCAGTTCGGAGTGTTGCTAAATTACTTAATTTATCCCATTATACTGTGCAGTATGTGATAAAACGCTTTAAAGAAGAAAATCCGATCAAAATCAAGATAAGAAAAGGTCGTCCGGCAAAGTTAACAAAACGTGATGAGAGATTTTTAATTAGAAAATTTGTGAAAAATCTACGTTTGAGTGCTGTAAAACTTTCTGCAGAATTTAATGAAACATTTTCTACTTCAATTTCACCTGAAACTGTTCGACGAGTTCTCAGAGCAGCTGGATTATATGGGCGTTCTGCCCGTAGAATTTTTTTTGTGAGTGAGAAAAACAGAAAGCTCGGGTTTTCCTTCGCACTATCAATGATTAATAAGCCCCAAACCTATTGGAATAATGTCTTATTTGCCGATGAAAGCAAGTTTATCATTTTTGGTTCCGATGGGCGTATAATTGTATGGAGAAGAAAAAATGAGGAACTTAATCCCAAGAACTTAGTAGAAACAGTTAAGCATGGCGGTGGAGGTGTCCTTGTGTGGGAGTGCATGTCAACATCAGGACTAAGTAATTTGGTATTTATTGATGGCATAATGAATC
>OU015491.1:18203810-18206310 GCA_907164885.2 Dolomedes plantarius
ATTCATAAATATTAGACGCATGAACTAATCCAGAATAATTTTACACATCAACTCCAGAAACCGTTTACCTGAACAATTAAAAGAATTGTTTTCTCTCGTTATTGAAGTTAAATGGATTAGTCATCTTTTTAATTCGCGAAAGTTTCAGAGTTTGACAACTTTAGTGATGACTTAGAGAGTTTCGTAGTTTTAGATATTAAACGACTTAAACGACAGTGGGTATACACTGAAAACAAATTCTTCGCTCCTTTATATTATATGCATTAAACATATGCATTAAAATCCTAGAGAAATTAAAGTCTCGAAACTTTAAAGGAAATTCGAATAAATGGTAACATTGTTCAATATTAATAAAGAAAGGATTGTTTGTTTGTTTGTTTTTTACTTTTTCTATGAAAAATAAATTAAATTGAAAATCATTTACACCACTTCCCCTTTTTACACCACTTTAGTTTTTTCACAAACGCATTCATGGTACATTTTGTATTTCTTGTCGACAGAGTTTAAGAGACTTAATTTATTGAAATTATATATTGAGTTCAAGGTCATGATGGTTGTATCAGTACGTGTATGTTATACGTTATTTTCTGAACCTTCATGAAAAATATTTTGCATAATCAATGTTTTCTAACATTTCGACAAAACGGTATTCATAATGTGTTTGATTAAAATAAAGGTTTTAAAAACCTTTGTACACGTTGTACAAATATCGAAGTGTTTATGAATAGTTATGTAAAAAAATCCTGCCTTTTCTCCTTATTCACATCCCATCGACACTTTTGTATAAATTAAACACTAACATATCGAAGTAAATACATGGCACATCTTACGGGGAATCAATTTGTAGTGCCAATTTAAATACACAGAGGGATTGCCGATAATACTTTAATCTAATGCTTCGCCATAAGCAGTATTTTGGATTTTTTTTCTTGCGGTCGACAATACAACCTTTGTCCAGAAGGTTCGGTGAATGTGTCTATAGTTACATTGGATTGTTGTCTTACATGAAACAGCTGTTACTGTCCTTCGAAGTTGTCCCCGTAGGCGGTAATGCACATCTGGGGTTTCCAAGACTTGTACAGAATGTAAAAGTCTTGGAAACTCCTGGCGTAGTCGACTTTACGGATGGCCTTCAGCTGAGTCGTAGCATTACGTTGGATGTCCAACATGTCCGAAAACCTGTGGCCCTTCAGTGCTGATTTCAATTTGGGGAACAAGAAAAAGACCAGGGGAAGACAAATCTGGGGGGTAGGGGGGTGATTCAGGGACACGCCTTGCCTCTTGGCCAGAAGCTGCTGCACCAGAAAGGTAGTATGTGGCCGGGCATTGCCATGAAGCAGGGTCCAGTTGCCTTGCTTGACGAAACTGGGGAAGTACCCGATTGATCCGTTGCAGCAGACGTTTCAGTATATCCACGTACTTAGCGGCATTTAACGTGGTGCACCCAGGGAGGAATTCTTTAGGGATGAGACTATAAGAGTCTAAGAACACCACGAGCATTGTCTTGATGAGGGATTTCTCACTTCGCACCTTCTTGCATTTCGGTGACCCTGGACCCCGCCACTGCATACTCTGACGCTTGCCGTCGAGGTCGTACTTCCAGGCACCAGATCTCGTCACCCGTGACAATGGTTTTCAGGAAATTTGGATTGAGATCCGCCATGTCGATCCGCCAAGTCTCCACAGGCGTCAAGCCGAATTTTCATTTGTTCCGGCGTCAAAGTGTGGGGCACAAGTCGGGAGCAAAGCTTGCGTTTACCCAAATCCTGGGTCAGTATGAGGTGGGCTATGTCACGACCGATTCCCACTTCCTCCGCTATCACTCGCACTGTCACACGAAGATCCTTGTCCAACAATTCCTTCACTTTCTGTACGTTGTCTGGGGTGCGTGCAGTTGGAGGCTGACCACTTCGGAGAGAGTCTTCAAGGGTGCCCCGCCCTTATCGGAAGCGTTTAAACCACTCATACATGCAGTTCAAGGTGACTTCGAAAATTTTAGCAGCATTTAATGAGTATCTTTCGCTGATTTTAGAAGTTTGAAACAGAACAGCATATTTGTTCGCTGATCCATTTTGGATTTCGACTGAGCGCACAACACCTTCACTCTACAATGAACTGTTTCCACACGATAAGCTAACTCGCAGCGCCCCCGCTCAGGAACTAGTTCAGACCAGTCTTCACCTGTTCGGCACGGTATGCGCCGTTTGCAAATTCTTGCGACCGTGAGCACTATGACGTCATTCACCGAACTTTCTGGACAAAGGTTGTACATATTTCAGCCAACTTTGGAGCAAGCAATGTACAACTGTCTGAGGGAAGGACAGGGGTTAAATTACGCGTCTGCTTCCATCTCTTACAATCCCTGAACCTTAATGTAAATGCTAAACGCGCTGATTTCATAATCACTTTAATGTCGTACTTATGTTTGGGGATATGAGAATTTGTAGAGAAGATACATTCTTTAACTTTGCCACATCAATCACTTTTAGCAAAGTCTTCT
>OU015491.1:18211310-18306310 GCA_907164885.2 Dolomedes plantarius
CGCATACTGCTTCACACAGTTTTTAAACAACGTGCGTAATTTCTAAAAAATATGATATGACGTTGAGTTACTCCCTAAAATGGAGTTCATATGCATGAAACGTGAAATTACTGAATACATTTCTTATTACATCAAAACAAATAATTATTTCGAATTATGAATACCAACTAGAATTCTACTCCGTACCCCTTAGCATACGAATTAATTTCCTGTGAATTTCTTTTGTTTATTCTGTATATCCCATTTTCACTTCAAGCAAGTTTTTGAGTCTTTTTAAGCAATAAATATTTTTAGCATGCAAAGAACATTTGCATCACTCGTAGTGGAACGTTCTTTTTCCGGCCTCTGTTTATGAAGTTTTTTGTGTCAGCGACTGTTTATGAAATTGTTGCAGGTATATCCTTTGATACGTGATATGATTAAAAAAGCAAGAGGGTTTTGACCTAAACTGAATATTAATATTGGTGTTAAAGTAGAATTCAACAATTAGTAATTACTATTTTTCCGTGTCAAGTGTTTTAAAAGATATCACTATTATGTTTTCCTCTTTAATGTGTTAAATTAGTTATATTTCATTCCTTATGTTTTATGTCATCGTATGCATAGAGTTATGATATAAAAAAAGAAATTTGTTGCTAAAAGTAAATAAATAACATCTCGCGCAAATTTCAATAGATGCTAATTTTATACATAATATGTTGGTTCTAATAATTACTTCGGAATTCATGTTGATTTCTGAGTATTGACGATATGAAGAATCGTATACATTCAGAAATAAATAAATAAATAAATAAATAAATAAATAAATAAATATATATATATATATATATATATATATATATATATATATATATATATATATATATATATATATATATATATATATATATATATATATATATATATACACTGCTGGCCACCCAAATTGCAACACCAAGAAAGACAAGAGATATCACAACAAAATTTATTTTGTAGATAACATGTTGACCAAGTATCAAATGATTAAATTTATAGACTTCTGTGAAGTGTGGTTCCTGCCAAAATCAGTAGCCAGAGTAGCCGCCATTGTTGGAGATCACCGCTGCCACACGCCTCGGCATTCATTCAAAGAGACTTTGGATGAGTTCTTGGGGTACAGCAGACCACGCAGCTTCCACACGTTGCCAAAGTTGATCTGCTGTGGCAGCTGGGGATGGAATCTGGGTCAATCGTAGAGCAACCATGGACCACATGTTTTCTATCGGCGAAAGATCCGGAGATCGAGGCGGCCAGGGAAGCAATTCAATCTGGCGATTGACGAAGAACCGTTGGACAATGCGTGCCACGTGTGGTCGCGCATTATCCTGTTGAAATATGGCTGTGGGCAAGCCCTGAATGTAAGGCAGGACAACTGGCTCCAACACCTCGGAGATGTAGCGCTGGCTGTTTAAAGTACCGGCAATGCATACTAGAGGTGTGCGAGAGTGATATCCAATACCGCCCCATACCATAATACCCGGAGCAGGACCAGTGTGGCGGTGCATAACGCAGCTGTTCAGCATCCTCTCTTCACGGTGTCTCCAGACTCGAATGCGACCATCGTGGTGTTGCAGACAGAAGCGTGACTCGTCAGTAAAGACAATTTCATTCCATTCTGCCGTCCACATCCTTCTGTCATTGCACCATTGGCGGGGGAGACGTCTGTGGTTCTGCGTCAAGGGTAGACAAAGCAATGGACGTCTTGCGAACAGACCACTCTGCTGTAAACGGCGTCGAATGGTACGCGCAGACACTGGATGATGCGTTACAGACTGCATGTGCTGTGCTATGGTTCGTGATGTGACTGAGCGATCCGTCACTGCCATGCGCACAATTTGCCTGTCATCACGTGAAATGGTGCGCTGAGGTGGATGCTATCGAACACGCCGGTCCGTCGTACCCTCCTGCATCCAACGATCACATATCAGCATTACAGTTGTTTGGTTTCGTCCAACACGCCTACCGATTTCCCTGAAAGATAATCCACAATCTCGCTAGGCCACTATCCTTCCTCTGTCGAACTCGGATAATTGATCAAAAGATGATCGCTGTTTTCGACGAGGCATAATTGATCGTTTTTTTTGAAAAAACCACAAGAAAAACACAATTGCGGAACTTGAAATCGTCAAAATCTCCAATCCTTAAATAGCGCTTTGAAGTGGCGCCACAGGCGCGCGTGATGTGCGTCTGCGCTGAAATTCTAATCATTTGCATATCTCACCTCCGCTAATGCATGTTGTAAATTTCATGTTATTTGCATGTTTCCTTCAGGGTGTTGCATTTACAGTGGCCAGCAGTGTATCTATCTATCTATCTATCTATCTATCTATCTATATATATATATATATATATATATATATATATATATATATTTATTTATTTATTTATTTATTTATTTATTTATTTATTTATTTATTTATATATTGTGCATAATTCGTATGATGCCCCTGACTGTATCAAGAATTCTTTGACATTTTAATTTGTCTATGAAAACAATCGCACATAATGCTTTGCTACCTGATTTATAACTAGGCCTAATAATCCATAGCTAGTTATTATTTTCATATCGTAAATTTTAAGAATCTCTTTTAAAATATTTTATTGTTCCACAGTAATAACCTCATTAACATTCGTAAATACCTTACGAATAATGTTTGTAAAACGATGTTATTGGTTTTATAATTATAACATATTTCTAATTTGTGAATAACACTATAGAAGGAAACAAATTTTGCTGTACAGGTAACTGGTCATTTTAATTACTGATACGGAATTACTATATTGTGTTTACGACTTTATTATTAACATTAAAAAAGCATTATTTGCTCTTATTCATGTCTAAGGAAAATAAAAATTTGTTGTTTGCAAATCAAAAGTATTAATGTAGGTTTCCTAGTATTCCAGTGACACTCCAATTGAGATGACTCCTATGTCTAAGGTTTCTTATCCCAAATTAATGCAGCTTTATTTTTTTGTCTCATTCTTTCAGCTAAGCACCACAAAGAAATTCAGTTTTTTATACAGTTTTTTTTATCCAAATAAATCCTTGCAAGAAATTACGTACTGCATAACTAAAAGGCTTGCAAAAAAAAGCAAAATGAAGATAACAATCATTCTTAAATTATGTTCGACTTTTTGTGTAGAAGGAATAGAAAATAACAGCAAACGTTATAATCCTCCGTATTTTCAAAATAGAGATAAAGGTTAACACTTCACTTGCATTCAACCTTAAGCCTTTTTGACATTTTTTATATCTTTCCATTCAAATATCTTGAACAAAGAGTTCTTAGAAATAGGGCCTGACAAGAAAGGTTAATGTAACTAAGGCGTGCTAGATATAGTGCTGGCGAAAAGCCAGCTTAAATAACGGAATACACAAAAAGGCCCTTATGTTTTAGCAATTTCAAATATTTATGAGGCGAATTATCAGGATATTTTCTTCCTTAAGGCTGAAGAGTTTTAAACAAAACGCAAAAGTTTTAAACTAAAAGCAATAGGGCATACAGAACACACATAATAAAGCTTTCATGTAATTATATATTTTTTGTGTATGCCCATACATATAAGAATAGGTTTGGACACAGGCCAATTTAAATGACAAAAGGCACTCAAAAAGTTTTGATATAGGAGTTGAGAACAATGAGTTTTTGGAACGAGTACATATCCACCATTTTTTTTCAGAATTTAAATGAGAAGCAAGTTCTAGAAGATTTTAAATGCAATTTTTTGCTGAATTTCACTGGCATTTATTCATACTCAGCGAGAATAACGATTTTCGCTTAGTACAACAACGCATAGAAAGTCTGAATTAAGACCAGGCTGAACGAATTTCAGCCAAATGTACCTCAGAAAGAGGTAGGGGATATTTAACTGCGAATTTCTACGAATATTTATAAAATATCGAAACAGATCGAAATAGAGTGAGGTGAATAGTGCAATCCTACTTCTCCATCGAAACTTGCATCTGAAACATAATAGCAGAAAGCACACACTATAATTCAACTAAATATTAGCTATTTTAACCGATATTAAACTAATTTTTTTAAGACAAATTATTTGTAAAAAAATTAGATGTTGTTATTTTTGTAAACCAGAAATTTTCTCTCAACGAATGATGATAGATAATGAGAAGAATTATACAGAAGCTCAAAATACATTCAAATATTAAAAGTAACAGGTATGATTGTCTGATTGACATGGAATTCTAAACAATATAAATGTAAATACGATGACATGCAAAAAAAGAGTATATAAAAGTCTTCGAAGAAAAGATTAATTTTTCTGGTTTAAACATATACAATGAAACCCTTGATAAAATCGATCTTTAACTTTTATAAAATGTCATTGACATATGCATTCTCAGAAACAATAACGTTAAAAACTTTTATTGTGTTCTTTTTTAATATATTTTAGCTCTCGTTCTGCGTAATATAGAAAAACTTTTTTTTTTTACGTTTTAAATATTTTAAAAAATCCTTAGTTATCATATAAAATTGTATGGCTATGATGATTTTAATTCATGAAAAAATACATTTAATTACTACGGAATATCCATTCTCTAGCACGTAGATCATCTTAATATTGTACTGTACGGAGGAAAACGATGACCTTTATACGAATATAACTCACAAATATCTGTCACTCCTTTTGTACCTACTTCAAAACGATATTTATTTTAGCAAAGTACATCGTAAATCATAACAAACTCAGTGATTTCGAGTGGAAAAATGTTCCCTCTTTCATAGGATATCTCGAAAACTTTCAGTTATCTCAGATTACTCTATGTGTATATCGTTTGTAATACAATTGTATTATGTATGTAATGTAATTGTTTAATGCAATAGTGAGTGTAATTATGTTTGAAATTGCATCTTAAATGTAAAATTGTAAGAGTAAGGTAATTAATTGTATTGAAATGTTACCTTGAATGTAATTTGTGAGTATACAATGTAAATCGTAATTCAAAATTGCAATGTATCCATAATGTAGTGGTAAATGCAATTGTAATTGAAATGGTGATTGAAATTGCATCAAAAATGTAAAATTGTTAGTATATAATGTAAATTGAAATTGTAAATCGTAGTATGTTATTAATGCAATGGTGAATGTAATAGTAACAGTAAGAGTAATTGAAAGAGCACCGTGAATGTAAAATTGTATGTATATAATGTAAACTGTAATTGTAAATTGTAATATGTTCACAAGCGACTTTAAATATGCCGTATAAGCTTATCGCTGTGGTCGGCGGAACCTTTAGAATTGACTTGAAGAATGAGAGGTTCTCTAAATATTCTTCATTCCACATGAATAAAACTTAGCTGGGAACTTTTCTTAGTGGGATTTTTAAAGTCCCAGAAATGTAAATTATTTGTGTAAAATTTTCGTGCTATAGCTCAGAAAAGGAACATGGGGGCACGAGAAAACAAAGACCGTAGGCCTCAATGAGTTCTATACTTTTATATCTGAATCGTCATTTATATTGTAGCCGTAATCAAACGTATTGTCATTTGAAAATTTCGAAAAAAATTCAAGATTTAAATTTTGTGCATTTGTAGCCGTTTTTAACTGAAATATTAAAGGGATCAAATATTATTTACACCAGTTTGAATAGCATTCCGTAATGAATAAATTCTAGACAATGGCATCAGAAATAAAATAACTGTTTGAATATCTAGATCTTTTAAATAACTGCTCGTTCTCAGCTCACTCATTTTGCAATCCAAGCAACATGCAGTATTATAAATATGTTAAAGCAACATACTGTTATTAGTTTTTAATACGAAAGAAAATACTCAACACATATAATAAACTAGCTGAAAACCCGCACTTCGCTACGGAGTACATTCAAATTAAATACAACGGTCATTGTATGCAATTAATGCCAAAAAAATAAATATATATATATATATATATATATTTATAATACATACGACGATCAATATATACAATTGATGTAGAAAAAAAATATATATTTATAAAAAAACATAAGGGATATTTTTATAGACAAAATAATGTCCAATCGTCTGCCGCATTAGCAAGAAAAATTTTTTTTTTGTTTATTTAGTTGTTATGCACGTGACGATAAATTTATTTAAAGTACCAGAAAAAGAAATCACGTGATCAGCATTTAATAAATTAAATTCTAAAAATTAATCTTTAAAAATTCACCAAAAATCAGAAAATAAAGGTAAAGATTCGTAAAAGATTTCATTTTAAAAGAATTTTTATGATCTTTCTCGTGATATAAATTTTATAACCCTCAAAGTATTATTTTAAATGCAAACGTAAACAAAGTTAAAAAAACAGCTTAAAAATTTAATTTAAAAAAATCTAAGAAGAATTTTTTAAAAATATTTCTTAGTACATCCTTACACTATAAGAAGAATCGCCATGCAAAATTTCAGCCCTTTAGGTCCAGCGGTTTGGTCTGTGCGTTGTATGTCAGTGAGTCAGTTACGGAACTGTTTTATATATATAGATAACTCAATAAAATGAATCTCTCAATAATAAATAACCGTTCGTATTCAGCTCACTTATTTTGCAATCCAAGTAACATGCAGTATTATAAATACGTTAAAGCAATATTGTGTGAATACGGAAGTTTATGGTACGGAAAAAATACTCAAATTTTATATATGTGTATGAATATGTTTTTAGCAGTACATATGTTGCAACAGTTTTTAACTGATTTATACCACTTTTAAACTGAAATATTAAAGTGATAAAATATTACTTTCACAAGTCTGAACAGCATTCCATAATGAAAAAAAATTACGCTATGACATAAGAAATTCAATAACTCTTTGAATATCTAGATTGTCTAAATGACTGTTCGTATTCAGATCACTTATTTTACAATCCAAGTAACATGCAGTACTATAAATAAGGGAATGCAACATTCGGTTATTAGATTTTAATAGAGAAGAAAATACTCAAATTTTATATATGCGAAAGAATGTGTTTTTATGAACATGTATGAATTTAATTATTCTTTTCAAGTATCTCGAGGAGCTAAAATGCCTTATTTTAAAATTTTAATGTGAATTTGGCGTGACTTCCATTGCTTGAATTTTGTTGCAGTACCAGAATATTACATTCACTCGCCTTTATTTCACTGTGTAAAAATGTAACAAACTTATAAATACTTCAGTCGTTATGGTAATATGGGTTTCGGCTGTCACATTTGGCATTCTCGGAGCGAAAGCAAAATATTTTTCTGCCTATATTGAATAGTAAATTCCGCATAATATGATAATAATTTCATGATATAACATGAGTTGGAGAAACGTTCGCAGATATCACATTCTAACGTCATAAATACAGTCTGCTAACTTTAATTATCCAGCATTGTTCGGGTTTCTTGTATTTAGAATATTAGCATACAGTGAAAAGAAAAAGAAAAGTATTCTAAAAATAATTTATTTCATAATCATGAATACTATTATTTACAAATTATTTTTCTGTATTACTTTATTTATTTATGCTAATTACAAATATTAATTCTCAAATTGATTTAATTCATAGTGATGAATATGATTTACAAATTATTTTTTTGTATTGCTTTATTAATTTATACTAAATACAAATAAAATGCATCTAAAGTTAATTTAATTCATAGTGATAAATATCATTTACAAATTAATTTTCTGTATTATTTTATTCATTAATACAAATTACAAAAATGCATTCTAAAATTAATTTAATTCATAGTGAAAAATATTATTTATAAATGTATTTTATGCATTACTTTATTCATTTATTCTGATTATAAATATGCATTCTAAAATTAATTTAATTCATAGTGATAAATATTATTTACAAATGTATTTTCTGTATTACTTTATTCATTTATACTAATTACAAATATGCATTCTAAAATTAATTTAATTCATAGTGATGAATATTATTTACAAATTAATTTTCTGCATAATTTTATTCATTTATACTAATTACAAATATGAATTCTAAAATTAATTTAATTCACAGAGATAAATATTATTTACAAATTAATTTTCTGTATTATTTTATTCATTTATACAAATTACAAACATGCATTCTAAAATTAATATAATTCATAGTGAAAAATATTATCGCAAATTCATTTTCTGTATTACTTTATTCATTTATTCTAATTACAAACATGCATTCTAAAATTAATTTAATTCATAGTGATAAATATTATTTAAAAATATATTTTCTGTATTACTTTTTTCATTTATACTAATTACAAATATGCATTCTAAAATTAATTTAACTCACAGAGATAAATATTATTTACAAATTCATTTTCTCTATTACTTTATTCGTTTATTCTAATTACTAACTACAAGTATGCTTACTGCAATCTCTCGGTTTGCAAGTGGCCACTTGAGGTGCCTAAAATTTGATAGCAAAACAAAAAATTTACTGCTTGTAAATAGTGTGATACTGAGCAGTCTTCCATTAGCCACATCCTAACTTGCTTAAATTTATCTAGAGTGAACTTTCTTACCTATAACCGTCTGATAAAGGAACTCCCGATGATTTATGAGCTCATGGACCTGATCTAACTCCGCTAAACCAGGAGGGATTAGAAACAACAACAACAACAACATATATGCATTATTCAAACTTGAATAACTTATCATGCTAATGTTTGGACATACACAATATTTTTGGGTTCTCCATTTCGTGTTAAAATGTTTTGATGGTGGGAGAAAAAAAATTTTGGCAAGAACTTAAAACGGAGAAATCAAAAAGCAATTGGGGAAAATGATTTGAAAACAAAAGAAGAATTTAATATCGCGGACGCAAAAGTCCAGGGTGTCAAAATGAATGTGTAGATTGAATATGTTTTAAGGTAGTCTAAATTTACAGCAGGATCCTGTGGGTATATAGTGTATGTCGAGATTATAAGTAGCAACACAGAGTTTATCATCATAAACCTAGCCATCACTTGACCCAATGCAAAAATCGAACTCAAGTAATCAGAAAGCAATGCCGAGAAAACAACTTAAATAAGAATAGTTTAAATAAGTAAACATCTTAATTAAGTATAATAGTTTATTCCTGAGTATAATAATTAAGATAAGTATTTGATAGGGATACTGAAAAAAAGAGACGGCTAGAAATTATTGTAGGGAAGTGACTGATTTAACGTAGTTTATATTTTTCGCAGAGTACTAGAAAGTAATCTTTGAGTATCTACTCAAAGAATGGTGGGGTTCTGTCTTAGATATTTAAAATCAATATCAATCATACAGGCAAACAAAGTTTCGTGAATAACCATTATTTCTTTTTTGAAAAGGATTCATACAGTTTAGACAAGAATCGTAAAAAGGAATTACTTTTTCTTTCTCCTTCGAAGAGAGATTTTGGGTGATTGTACGTTATTATGATGAGTGTAAATAAACTTTCTCATATAAAGA
This sequence comes from Dolomedes plantarius, assembly GCA_907164885.2. NCBI lineage: Eukaryota > Metazoa > Arthropoda > Arachnida > Araneae > Dolomedidae > Dolomedes > Dolomedes plantarius. The sequence continues at coordinate 18,220,736 of OU015491.1, forward strand.
ATGACTTATGTCTTATGTAGAAGTTTAATGGACCCTTTAGAGTCACACATATAGCTTAAAATGCACTCGTCTCTTTCAAAGCTGCAAGAAATTCTAATTCTATTTTAGTATTCTATTTTAGTATAGTTTCTATTTTTTCTATTTTTCTAATTCTGTGATATTCAGACTATGACTTAATTCTAATTTCATTTTGTTTTGTCAGGGAAAACGAAAAAACATGCACCTCAATCAAATGCGCTCAGTATGCTAATGATAAGGCGTAGGTAATATTATAGTCCGGTTTTTTTAAACGGGCGAAAGAAATGCATCTTTATATTTTTATATCTTTTTCATGGTTTTCAAGGATCCTATGAATAGCGAAAACATTTCCATTTTATGAAAAAGCGAGCGTATTGCTCGCCTACAAATTTTTTACATGTCATAATTCTTAATCGCTTTAGAGAAGTAAGAAAACAACAAACCCAATAAATGTAAATTTCTTGCAAAATAAAGTAGAAGAATTCGTAACTTTGAATAACGAAAAAAAAACTTAGATGTTAAAGCGTTTTTGTGAATAATTTTGGGCTTTTTGTTCGTTTGATGTATCATACATGTAATGAATCTGAAATTAACATTTTTCTACAAAGATTTTGACATCCTGCAACTTTGAAATATGGGTATGTTTTGAACTCATTAGCAAATACAGCAGTTTACAAAGGGCGAATTCGTATTTTGATGAAATAAATTCAAACTCTAATTTATATGTGTCAATTATTCAATTCAATTCAGTATCTCAAATTTCCGTAATCATTTTTCTATGCTTGCTCGTAACCAATTATTTTTTGCAGCTTCCCTCATTTCAAATGAATTTAAGGGAAAAAAAAGAGAGAAATGACAGTTTGGAAAATAAAATATCATAAAAAAAAACTCAACTAAGCACAGAAATAAATGTTTGATGCACATCCTAAAGTAATTTAACTTGAACACCGGCAATTTTTGAATAAAACTCGATACTTTGTGAAAAGAAAGGACAATGTCTGGCGAAAAAGAAAATGCTTGTTCGACAAGTTTTCCAACGAAATGAGGGTTAAAATGGAACATGCATCCGTTCCTTGGCAAATGTTTTGGCGCTTTCATCCTTTTTATCTTATTATCTTTGACGGCAAGTTGGAGCAGAATTTTGCCTGAAAAGAAAGGCTAATGAAACTTGCCCATCAGTGAGGGAATATGGGCTGGCGACGAGCCAATTTAAGTGGCGTAATGCTTTGTTTTTATTCGATCCTTTTAAAAAAATAGTTTGAGGCAGAATTTGTCGAACGCTGTTTTAATGAATTTTTTTCTGACTTATGCAAATTTAAATAAACCACAAAAAATTCATGATACAGGTGTTATGCTTCTCATCAACTGTCGGGTATAGGATGCATACTTTTTTTAATAAATTGTAAATTAATCTAGCAGGCATTGGACTAAAAACTAATGCTTGAATATTGATGAAACGGAAATGTTTTGTCTGATGCAAGAATTTCTTAGAAAGTTAGTTTCAAATAATGAAGTAGCAAATAGAGTTGTTTCAAGTAACCTACAGATGAGATTTAAAAAAATAATAATAATTTGTTATTAAAACTACCTCTGGAAGTTCTTTTACTTTAAAAAATACCAATATAAACAATATTTCTAACTGATTTGTTGGTAATAACGTTTAATGTTGAATTCGGAAAAATGCAGAAGAAAATTTTAGTGGTAATAATACAAGCACGCATTATTTATATAAATAAATATATATATATATATATATATATATATATATATATATATATATATATATATATATATATATATATATATATATATGTGTGTGTGTGTGTAATATATCCATTACATATATATATATATATATATATATATACAGAGGCTGTTCGCACATTTTTTAGACGATTTTGGTAAGCGGTAATAAAAAATTGTTTGCTGTAAAAGAAATAATTGCAATTGTACTATGTTTTTAAAAGTCAAAATAATCTTCTGCGGCTTAAAAGTTTTGTTTTTATTCAAAATGGCGTTTTTAACAAAGCAGTGGTTCGAAAGCTACATTTATGCTCTTTCCGAAGAGAAATATGCATACTCCGTTATCCAAAAACGATGTGAGAGTCATGGTTTTGCGATATCTAAAGCGTCGATAGGTAATATCGTCAACAAGAAAGGAAAAAAAACGTCAAATTGGAGCCTCAAGTGGGACAAAAATTCCAAACAAGTATCCAAGGAAAAAAACGGACATCTTCGACTATTGCAAAGGTACGTTGTTTAATGTTAAAAGAAAATCCCCCTAGTCAAAGGACAGTTGCAAAATCATTAAAATGCTCGGTCTCCACTGTAAACAAAATGATAAACGTTGATTTAAATCTTAAGAAAGCGAAAAAACGCAATGTGCACCGTCTTCTTCCAAATCATATCGCTGAACGCAGGACACGCTGCAGAATTCTATATGAGAAACACTCATCCAAAGAAAAATGGAAAACAATTGTCACAATAGATGAATCATGGGTGTATTTAAATGATTGCAACAAAAAAAGAGCCATTTATTATCATAAAAGGGGAGAAAAAAATTTAAGTACATGGTTCAAAGAATCGAAAGAAAGTTTTTCTAAGGGATTCATGATTGTTGCTGGTTTTTCTTATAGTGGGAAGTTAAAAATAAAGAGAGTGGAAAAAATGTCAAGATTAACTCCAAATACTATCAGGAACATATTTTATCGCCAATTTTTCTGAATGAAATACCATCGCTTTACCCACAGTGCCATCAATCTGTGAGACTCCATCAGGACAAAGCTAGCAGTCACACATCAAAATCCACTGTAAATTTCCTAAAAGAAATGGAATAAAAAACTGGTATCAAGGCCATACCCATCACTGATATCCTTACTAAATCTCCCGATGTATCACCTATGGATTTTTGTGCTTTCGGAAATTTCTCATATCGAATTCTGCAGCGTGTCCTGCGTTCAGCGATATGATTTGGAAGAAGACGATGCATATAGCGTTTTTTCGCTTTCTTAAGATTTAAATCAACGTTTATCATTTTGTTTACAGTGGACACCGAGCATTTTAATGATTTTGCAACATTAAAATGGGAAATTTTTGGGTTCGCTTTCTTAAGATTTAAATCAACGTTTATCATTTTGTTTACAGTGGACACCGAGCATTTTAATGATTTTGCAACATTAAAATGGGAAATTTTTGGGTTCGCTTTCTTAAGATTTAAATCAACGTTTATCATTTTGTTTACAGTGGACACCGAGCATTTTAATGATTTTGCAACTGTCCTTTAACTAGGGGATTTTCTTTTAACATTAAACAACGTACCTTTGCAATAGTCGAAGATGTCCGTTTTTTCCTTGGATACTTGTTTGGAATTTTTGTCCCACTTGAGGCTCCAATTTGACGTTTTTTTCCTTTCTTGTTGACGATATTACCTATCGACGCTTTAGATATCACAAAACCATGACTCTCACATCGTTTTTGGATAACGGAGTATGCATATTTCTCTTCGGAAACAGCATAAATGTAGCCTTCGAACCACTGCTTTGTTAAAAACGCCATTTTGAATAAAAACAAAACTTTCAAGCCACAGACTATAATTTTGACTTTTAAAAACATAGTACAATTGCAATTATTTATTTTGCAGAAAACGATTTTTTATTACCGCTTACCAAAATCGTCTAAAAATGTGCGAACAGCCTCTGTATTACATTTAATTTGAATATTTTCTTCTATATTATTTTGTCGATAAAAATATCCCTTACGATTTTCTTATAAATATATTTTTTTGTTATTTTACATCAATTGTATACATTGATAGTCGTATTTATTATAAATATATATATATATTTGGCATTAATTGCATACATTGACCGTTGTATTTAATTTGAATGCACTCAGTAACGAAGTGCGGGTTTTCAGCTAGTCTCTACATATAATAGCATAATTAGCGCCCAAGATTATAATGGTTTAGGTTGACAGAATATGCGGATTTCCTTTCACGTGACCAATGCGCTTTCAGAATTGATTGTTGGGAATAATTGAGAGTGCCCAATTCGAGACCAACAGAAATACTAGCACAAAACATCTTCTGTATAGTACAGATCATTTTCAGAGACTAGTTTCATTTCGACACTTCGTTGTTGTTTCTAAGGCCCACTGGCTAGAAGTATTCCAGACCAGGACCATATAGGCTTGCGAACTGGGAGTGCGAATATGGTTTACTAGCTGAAAACCCGCGCTTTGCTACGGAGTACATTCAAATTAAATACAACGGTCAACGTATGCAATTTATGCCAAAAAATAACTATATATATTTATAATAAATGCGATGTTCCATGTATACAATTGATGTAAAATATTTATCTATCTATATATATATATATTTATAAAAAAATCGTAAGTGATATGCATTTTTTTTGATAATATCCAATCGTCTGCCGCATTATAAAGAGAAAAAAATATTTTTTTGTCTATTTAGTTGTTACGCACATGACGATAAATTTGTTGAAAGTACCAGAAAAAGAAATCACGTGATCAGCATTTAATAAATTAAATTCTAAAAATTAATCTTTAAAAATTCACCAAAAATCAGGAAATGGAGGTAAAAATTCAAAAAAAATTTCATTTTGAAGGAATTTTTATGATCTTTCTCGCGATATAAATTTTATAACCCTCAATGTATTATTTTAAATGCAAACGTAAAAAAAGTTTAAAAAACAGCTTAAAAATTTAATTTAAAAAAATCTAAGAAGAACTTTTGAAAAATCTTTCTTAGTCCACCCCTACACTATTAGAAGAATCGCCATGCAAAATTTCAGCCCTTTAGGTCCAGCGGTTTGGTCTGTGCGTTGTATGTCAGTCAGTCAGTGAATGAATGAGTCAGTTACGGAACTGTTTTATATATATAGATAATGGTACCACAAGGGATGGAGTTCGATTTAGCCAGATTCCACCTCAATTGTGATCGAGCACCCGCAGGGTCGACATCTGGGGGATCATACCCTCTCCCACCCTCTCAAATCTCATGGAGTGACTTTCCGGTTTACAGATTTAACGTGCCCATACCCGGCCTATACACGGAGTTATGCATCTTCGGAGCCGAAAGCCGACGCGCTACAACAAGGCTACCTCGGACCCTCGATATTTCGTATTTGTAAAGATCACACTGCTATTGACGATTTTAAGAATTTGTTTGATAAGATCAGTTCACTGTATTTCCATGTTGTAAGTTTCACAACGCTGATATAAACAATGACTACAAGCTCTCAAAATTCTGAATTGGTCCGTCTTTTCATTAGAGGAAACATACCACGGGCCAAATGTATTCAAACATATTCCATTGAAAATAAATCCTGTTTACTTTCTGTGTCTAGATCCGGAACCGTCATAAAACATACAAAACCAAAATTTAAATTCGAGACTGATATTGATCTAAAGCATCTAAATATTACAGTCGCGTATTTTGCTATTCTTGCATTTGTCAAACATGTATACGGTCAGCATCTTTTCTGATTTTTAAAGTTTCAGGCGATTTAAAAACGTATATTTACAAGCCTGTATAGAAATGCAAAATTCTTATTCGTCTCTTGTTATGGAATTTGCATTCTACTTTAAATATTCGCATATTTTTCGCCCAAAGGGGCATACAATAACATTTCACTCTAAAAGGGAAACATTTTAGAGTGAAATGCTATTGATTTAGATAGCGTAGAACTAATATCTAAAAACAATTTTTTTTTTAGTGTAATCAAAAGCAACTTTGAGGAACATTTAATTCAGTAACTTTAATTAAAGCTGTCATCAAAGTTTTAAGTATATTAGAATCCCAGAATCTTCCCAGTTTTTGTAATAATGAATAATATCAATCGATAAGTTTATACTTTTTATATTATGGGATTAGATTCCATCTTCCTGCAACACCACATTTTCACGTTAAATCAATCTCATTATTTGTAGAGACTTTTCTCTGATTCAACAGTGAAATAAAAACTTTCAGAATTATATCAACACATACTTATGAATGGTATCTTGTAAACAAATACTAATAAAGTTTACAAGAAATTTATTCAATATCATAGTTTTAAAAAAGTCTTTTATCACTTAACAGAAATATAATAAATGTGGAGTTTGATAATCTGTATATATAAAACAGTTCCGTGTCTGACTGACTGACTGACTGACAGATAACGCACAGACGAAACCGCTGGACCTAAAGGGCTGGATTTTTACATAGCGATTCTTCTTACAGTGTAGGGGTGCACTAAGAAAGGTTTTTGAAAAATTCTTATATTTTTGAAAATTAAATTTTTAAACTGTTTTTGTAACTTTTTTAAAGTTTGCATTTGAAAACATAATCTGAGGGGTATAAAATTTATATCACTAGAAAGATCATAAAAATTCCTTTAAAATGAAATCATTTAAGAATCTTTAACTCCATTTTCTGTTTTTTGTGGAATTTTTAAACATTAATTTTTAGAATTTAATTTGTTAAATGCTGATCACGTGATTTCTTTTCTTTTTGTGATACTTTAAATTAATTTTTCTTCACATGCATAACAACGAAATAAATTGAGAAAAAAATAATTAAAATATCGTAAAAGATCAAATTTAACCACTAGACTAATTGAGATAGATGTTTTGTAAGAATTTCACTCAAATTAATCTGTTTTATGGATATTAAACATACAAATTTATTGCATACATTGAACGTTGTATTTAATTTGAATATTTTCTTCTATGTTATTTTGTCTATAAAAATTTCCGTTACGATTTTTTATAAATACAAATAAAGAAATATATATATATATATATATATATATATATATATATATATATATATATATATATATATATATATATATATATATATATATATATGTGTGTATATATATATACTACATATATATATATATATATGTGTGTGTGTGTGTGTGTGTGTGTGTGTGTATATTTGGCATTAATTGCATACATTGACCGTTGTATTTAATCTGAATTTTCTCCGCTCGGGTATTCAGCTAGTGTCCTATAAAGTTCTTTATTTCTCTTACCCTGAATTTGTTAAACCTGTATTTAATTTTTTTTACAATTTTTAAAAGAGTATTATTTGCGTAAATTTTGCCAGGGTCATACAAGTTCCTTGTTTTACGCGAAAGTCCTAGCAAAGTTTATAAGGCAAACTTTAAAAAAAAAAATTCTATTAGTCTCCAAAGTAATATCATGTAATAGATCAGATTCATCTTTCAACTTATAAAGACAAGCTTTAAAATCTCCTCCCACCATTGGCTTGTTTTATTTTCATAGAATTAACGCACGATTATTTAGGAATCGCTTTTTCTCTTTAGAAATAATTAAAAAATCCCGTGGAATGATATCTTGTTTAACAAAATGATTTAGGTAGCTCTCGTATAAAATATTTTGTAAGGCATTATAGTGATGCATTTGTGGAAACAAGCAAGTTAAAACGAAATTTGATCCATATTACCTGTTCCTTACAAATGTCGATTTAAAATTTTCTTTTTGCGAAATGATCTCAATAATTTTGTGAATGTTTATGCATATAAGACGTAGAAAAAGGAATGTTTTATGAAACGACTTTATAACTATGTATCCAAATATCAAAAAAATGTTTTTGTATTCTTTTTCGAATTCTATATTAATTTTTCTTTAAGATTTCCTAGAAATGAATCAAAGTACTTTGTACAGTACTATACCTAAAACTTAATTTTATGTTTTTAGAGGAGAGATTTAATGACTGTAGAGTTTCTGATGTGCCTAATTTTATTCAACATAATACGTAAAAGAAGAAAGTTGAAAGCTAGCTATTCGTTATGTTCGACACAGGGCAAATTTGATACTAAATTTTAAAATAAAGTTACGTTTCCTGCCCACATATATTTTTACATATATTTTCAGGTTTTTTGCTTATATTAGTCAGGTTTAATTGTAGAGATTTCAAGAATCCTCATAACTCTCGTCATCACATTTATCATAATCACGGAAAAGAGGCTAAAAATATTTATGAATCATTAAACGTTACTTCCTAATAGTGAGGATAAATATTATTATTTTAAATGATTGTGCCTATATTTACTCCTTGTAAAAGAGAAGTCGATTGTTTTTTTATTGATGTGTAGACTCACAGTACCCAAGGTCGAAGGTTGGGGGGGGTGGAATAAAGAAACCACAGCTGCCTGAGAGGCAGATGTTCCCACCGAAGGGTTAAATTGCAAATTTTGGAAACTTGAATACAACTTTAATTTAAAAATTACAGAGATGAATGCTTATTTGTAGCCCTCTATTCATCCATTGTGTTTGATCATTTATAAAAAAAAAAACTTTTTGCAATTCTGCTTTCATACCCTCATTTATTTACAAAATTATTCACTAAGGTAGGGATAACAAACTTTTAGAATAATTCGACGAAATGTTTGTGTAAACAAAAAATACGCTTCGACCAAATTTTATTTTTCAAACGATCTGCAATAACATTTAATTATATCAAGAAAAATCTTTTTTAAATCAAAAAGTTTTGCCTCTAGTTTCAATAGAACTCGTATTATCAATGAAAAATGAAACAGCACTGAAGCGTTTCAAATCTTTTGGAATTGTTCGACGACGTTCGAATCTTCCGCTGTAACCCAGATAAATAGATTCTCGGTGTATACAGTTTTTCTTTTTTTGACAAGGCTTTTTAAATCAAAGAGACGATTGAAAAATTCAAGGGAGAACAGAAAAGTGCCGTAATCTGTTTCTCGAAAATAAATATATTCCAAAGTCTTCAACTGGAAATTGGTAAATATCTAAAGAGAGGAAATAGAATTTAAGCTTTCTAATACAAATACGGTTAGCATGTTAAGATCGTAACAGGAACTCAAGTTATAAATCAACTTAAACAAAGAAGAATCTAAACAGGTATTTGAAATTACTTTTTCCTGTTGTTCTTTGGAAAATTCCTTGCAATGAAGGGTGTGGATACCAGAAATTCTCTTGTCTATCTCTTGAAAGGGTCTTTAAAGGGATTTATGGAAGCCTTTGCTTTAGAAAAAACTTTTTGGAACGTAGCGATAAATTATCAAATAATTGACAGACTAATTGCTTTTACCCATCAGGATTGGCAATAGGTGTCTAAGATTCCCGTTTTTATTCATAAGTGTTTTAAAAACGTATTCGTTTTAGTTGATAACGTTGATTTCACTCAAAAAGTGATGGTATTTCTCTCTACCGTGACTTTTGCAGAGATATTAGTGTCATCATATCTGGTAGACCAAACGATCGTGTTAGGGAACATGAGTATTTTTTGGAGCTCTGTAATTTTGTGCCTATTTTGAGTTCGACGATTACTGAAGGATAATTTAGGGTCAATTTCTTTTTACGCTCTATTTCAGTAAGTAAATGCTTTAGAACAATATTCCATGTCCAAGAAATCTCTATAATGAGTTGCCATTTTGCGATTCTTCTAGCCTTTCAATAATTTTCAACTAATGTCCAAGTTTAAAGGAACTACCGGCCCGGTTGTCAAAGGCCTCGAGCCAGTGATCTGAACGTCCCTGATTCGATGCTCGTCGCTGCAATTCTATCGGCGTGTTCACTAATGGTGGCCGGAGCACGTAAAATAGGGCGTGGCTACAATGTCCTCCAAGTTCTCAAATTTACCTCTGGAGGTGCGGGGTCAAGTGTTCCAGTCTCGTCACTTGACTCGGTTCAAAATTACGGGACCGATGTTCTTTGAGGTCAAGTCAGACTTCAGCCCTTGTGGTACCTCTCCTTAAAGTGAAACTGATTACTACCCTTCGCCGAGGACCTAGGTCCTTTGGACTTGGTGTAGGCTTTCCTACACCAAGATGAAACTGATGAAAAAACAAGTTATTTCTTCACGAGAAGCAGTGCGTTGCTTTTGTGTAAGGACATAAGTGCACCATAACAGCTTTTTCCTATGGTGTCTGAAATTGTAGCAGAAGCAGCGTTGTCTCTTTCAGAAGTAGGGTCTCCCTCATAGACCTTACTTCACCAATATTCGTTTCCGTGACTGAGGAAAAGGTATTGGAAAGTCTCAGAAAGCTAAAGAAAGAATAAACAATGCCAAAGATTGTCGTTACTCTGCCTTTACACCTTTTTTCCTCTGAAGTACATATTCTCATTACACACGACATTGACTTTGGTTTTTTAAGGACCTTACATTCTTTATTCACCTGATTGTAACGCACAAAGTAAACTTTTTACCTTTATTAGTTATACAACATAACAATTACATTCACATGCAGCCGGGCTCCACTTTTTGAACGTTCATTTTACGCTATTTGGATTTGACGAAATACCTACATTTGAACCTGTTTTCCTGGACCGAAACAAATCTGAAGATTTTTGCTTTAATGGAAAATGAGTAAAGAAATATGTCCTGGGGAGATTTTTTTCATCTTAAACCGAACACTCTGAGCACCTTTCCTTGTGAAATCAGACCAAGATGAGGTGATGATAGTTTACTCTTTCCTTCGATTACTTAAAATAATAGAGAACACAAAGCAGTCAATCGAACACATGGAACAACGAAGCTTCAACTCCGATTGAAAAACATTAAGTCGAGGAGCAGTCTTCCTACTTTCCGCCGACTAAAAATAAAATAGTGAGGCTAAAACATAACTAAAACGTATTCACCCGCAACTGTACGAATTGTACAATCAGCAAAAAACGTAGCTGCGTAAACATCCACTATCACGCGGACCTTTAAATTAATGTTGACACAAACAGCTGACGTCAGAACAGGAAAATCTCAAAAGTGGCTTTTACATTTTTAATCATATCTCTTGACCTAAGAGGTGTATTTTAATGCGTTTTTTTTTAAATGTACAAAATTGTTCAGGCTATAACATATATTTTTTTCACAAAATCGAATTTTTTGAACATTTAAGGGTCGTGAGACCCCTTAACCTCTCGTACCAAAGTTAATATCACCAGCTACCTCAGCCTTCCGTAATGCTAGCTTGTCATCCGATTCTGTGAAATGTAACTGCAATCATCATCTGCTATTATTCCAGTCTGTATAAGCTGTGCACCTTATTATTTCTTCTTTTGATACATGTCCTTGTTATTTCAAGTATTTTGTGCTATTTTTTTATGTTTTAGTAACATAGAAAATTTTTCCACTATTCATTATACGCTTATCGCTTAATCATTTTGCGTCATTTAGTAAGGAATGTTTTATACAAATGCTCATTTTTAGACGTTCTGCTTCACAAATAACGAGAGGGAGGAGATTGCACTTTGAACCCTGCCACATGTGCACACAAAAATTTGACAGGACAGTAAGCATTAGTTTAAAACTTTACAAAATCGATTTTTGGTTTTTGCTATATTCTGATTTTTGGGACATTTCTGAACAATATGCAAAAAACCGCATAAATAAATTTGCATTATTTCTCGAGTTATGAGAGTTTATGTAAAGCTCACTCTGTTGCCATAGCCATGTTATTCCAACTTTATCTTCAGTTTTCTCAAATATGTGAATTTTTGGATTGCTCGCACTGTTACTCCCAAACTATGTGTGCTAGACAGACAAACTTTTATATAAATTTTTCAATTTAAACTATATTTTTTGTATATTTTTTGGTTTTACATTAAACTTGAGTGTATTATTAATTTAATTTGACCAAAAAATAGTTTCTGTATGCATATTTCTTAATTTTATGATGCGCGAAACATCCAATGATTTTTTTCCCTAGTAATGTGTACATTTAAAAATGAAATCTAAAAATTATTTATGGCTTTACAAGTTCTATTTTTGTATAAAATATAACTGAAGACTTGTAATTTTGATATAAAACAAAAAAATTATATATATATATATATATATATATATATATATATATATATATATATATATATATATATATATATATATATATATTAATATTATTGAAGTTTCAGTAGCTCGAATTTGATCATATTTAGGGTCATTTCCCAGTAGTGAAAGGTAGTGTGCCCCCTTAATAGAGTAATAAAAGCATGGTTCAAGATTTTAAATTAGCAACAAGGGTTATTAATTAAATTCATTTATTTTTCTCTCCTCTGTTTAACTTTGATAAGGCATTGCTACATGTTTTATTGGAAATTTTACGTACTGAAAGAGAGCAGAAACGCAAATCTGTCTAGGATAATAAAAGCATCTTAGTACTATTGATAATACGTCTGATATAATCAAGATAAATTAAGGTTATCTCAATCTGAAAAACTCTTATATCATGATAATCATAAAAAATAATTCTTCGCATCATTATTCGTTATCTATAGTGTCTTTTATTAAGCTCCGGCAAGTGAATTAATTAACTCCTGTTTCGAAAACTGTGGAGACATTGTTGAGTTATACAACATAAAAATTGCATTAGCTCTTATATGATCTTATACAGTCAGCTCTGAAATGTGTATGTTACTGATACTTACAGAAAGATGTTAAAAATATCAAGTACGGAGATTCATATACGTTTCCTTTTTGTCAGGCTTAAATTCTTAAAAGCTTTTTTTTTTTGCGTTACACTAGATTCTAGACGTTATTCTAGACAGGTCATTTAGCCATGTCGGACTCCGACCCTTGTGAGGCTAATTCAAAACAGGAGCCGCCCCTTTCAGCCCAATAGCCAATTAGGACCTGGTGAATGGAACCTCCAACCAGGGGGCATCAGCAACAACAAGTGACAAAATAGTCTGCGCTAAGATACCCATCGTAAATAGACTACGAGACAAAGTATTGTCGTGCTAATATTTCTAATTAAACAAAGCAACAAAAGAGCCACTCGTCAAGCCGCTATTTTCTATTTTCGTACTGAATAGAACTTATGAGTAGTTCTTTACTACAAATAGATGATCGAGAAAATAGCCGAGGGGGGAAAAATGGTTATTATACACAAACAAATAAACGTAAACAATAATATTTCAAATTTAGTCTTACACTTCAGATACCAACAGGACTTTATAATCAAATGTATCATTAAAGGTGAAAAATCGACTCCCTTGAAATGATTAGTTCGTGTGATAGACGACGGAAAAAATGTCTCAAGGATTAATAACAATGCGATGTTTATGACAAAAGTGCCATGAGAAGTAGCAATCCCCACGCTCTCTCTCGGAAGTAAAGCCTCAGATGTGAACTTTCACATGACATCGAGATCAATATATATCGTTTATAATTCCGATTTATAGTTTCACTGGCTCTTATTATCTAAGGATATCCGAAATCATGATTATGCCTCAGTTGTTGAATATCGAATGAAAAAGGTATTCCCTAGTAATCTAAATATTTATTTTGCTAAGCCGACTTTTTGGGCAGTAAATAAGAGAAAACTACTTCATCAATTTATTTCATTTTGGTTTTAAACGAAAGATTATAATCTGTAGATTTGTCAAATTTGGTTTTTGTAACCGCAATTTCCATTAACCTTTTCCTTACGGGGTGGGATAGCATGTATCCCAAGAATACGTGCCCAAAAATGAATATATATATATGCATGTATGCATGTATGTATGTATGTATGTATGTAGATATGTATGTATGTATGTATGTATGTATGTATGTATATATATATGTATATATATATATATATATATATATGTATGTATGTATGTATATGCATATATATATATATATATATATATATATATATATATATATATATATATATATATATATCCCAACAAACACAGGACTGACGGCAGCTTTACGGGCCAGTGCTGGAGGTGCCGTTAGAGCGACAAGTACGGGATAATTTTTCCGGCCCACTGGAGGATTGTTTACGAAACTCCGAAGGGGAAATGTTTTGCGTTTCCCCGTCCGAACGCGTGAGTGGGCCTGTGGCGGGTTTTCAGAATCGTGGCGACATCGATAAAACTTCATCGCACCGGAATCGGTCGTTCGATTCGTAACCATAAGTAACAGAAATCTGCGTCAGAATTATGGATTTGAAAGGGAAGGCGAAGATTAAATTAAAGAGACTTTTAATAAAAATTTATTTCATTTTTGTGAAAATTCTTTTACACGGAAAATTCACATAATTTTCCTTGTATTTAAAGATTGTATTATGTCAGAAGTATACGGCTTACATAATATAATCTTTCGGTTATATTATCTACACTGCTGGCCACTGTAAATGCAACACCCTGAAGGAAACATGCAAATGACATGAAATTTACAACATGCATTAGTGGAGGTGAGATATGCAAATGATTAGAATTTCAGCGCAGACGCACATCACGCGCGCCTGTGGCGCCACTTCAAAGCGCTATTTAAGGCTTGGAGATTTCGACGATTTTAAGTTCGGCAATTGTGTTTTTCTTGTGGTTTTATTAAAAAAACGATCAATTATGCCTCGTCGAAAACAGCGATCATCTTTTGATCAAGTATCCGAGTTCGACAGAGGAAGGATAGTGGCCTACCGAGATTGTGGATTATCTTTCAGGGAAATCGGAAGTCGTGTTGGACGAAACCAAACAACTGTAATGTGGATATGTGATCGTTGGATGCAGGAGGGTACGACGGACAGGCGTGTTCGATCGCATCCACCTCAGCGCACCACTTCACGTGATGACAGGCAAATTGTGCTGGTGGCAGTGACGGATCGCTCAGTCACATCACGAACCATAGCACAGCACATGCAGTCTGTAACGCATGATCCAGTGTCTGCTCGTACCATTCGACGCCGTTTACAGCAGAGTGGTCTGTCCGCAAGACGTCCATTGCTTTGTCTACCCTTGATGCAGAACCAAAGACGTCTCCACCGCCAATGGTGCGATGACAGAAGGATGTGGTCGGCAGAATGGAATGAAATTGTCTTTACTGACGAGTCACGCTTCTGTCTGCAACACCACGATGGTCGCATTCGAGTCTGGAGACACCGTGAAGAGAGGGTGCTGAACAGCTGCGTTATGCACCGCCACACTGGTCCTGCACCGGGTATTATGGTATGGGGCGGTATTGGATATCACTCTCGCACACCTCTAGTACGCATTGCCGGTACTTTAAACAGCCAGCGCTACACCTCCGAGGTGTTGGAGCCAGTTGTCCTTCCTTACCTTCAGGGCTTGCCCATAGCCATATTTCAACAGGATAATGCGCGACCACACGTAGCAAGCATTGTCCAAAGGTTCTTCGTCAATCGCCAGATTGAATTGCTTCCCTGGCCGCCTCGCTCTCCGGATCTTTCGCCGATAGAAAACATGTGGTCCATGGTTGCTCTACGATTGACCCAGATTCCATCCCCAGCTGCCACAGCAGATCAACTTTGGCAACGTGTGGAGGCTGCTTGGTCTTCTGTACCCCAAGAACTCATCCATAGTCTCTTTGAATCAATGGCGAGGCGTGTGGCAGCGGTGATCTCCAACAATGGCGGCTACTCTGGCTACTGATTTTGGCAGGAACCACACTTCACAGAAGTCTATAAATGTAATCATTTGATACTTGGTCAACATGTTATCTACAAAATAAATTTTGTTGTGATATCTCTTGTCTTTCTTGGTGTTGCAATTTGGGTGGCCAGCAGTGTATATATATAAAGGCAGAAGTCCTGACTTATTTACGTATCAACGCCCAGCAAAAACTATTGGAGATACAGATATCAAATTTTCGGAGATTATTACTTTTGTGCTGAAGGCGTCATTTAAGAAGCGATTTTTCAAAATTCGGCCCCCAAGGGGAGGGAGGGGGGCAAAACGTGTTTTTAACATATTCCTTCATATCTCATAGAAGAAAATTGATATCCATAAGATTCTTGCTTTAAAATGTAAGGAACATGAATACCTAAACATTATTTTCAGGATATTTTAAAATTCGGCCCCCAAGGGGGGGGGGAGGGGGGCTAAACGTGTTTTATCACATATTCCTTCATATCTCTTAGAGGAAAATAGATAGCCCTAAGATTCTTGCTTTAAAATGTAAGGAACTTGATTACCTAAAATCGATTTCAGGATTTTCAAAATTCGGCCCCAAGGGGGGGGGGAGGGGCTAAACTTTTTTTTCACATATACCTTCATATCTCAAAGTAGGAAACGTATATCCATAAGATTCTTGCTTTAAAATAAAAGGAAGACGAATACATGCCGAACGACAGCATTGGGGGGGGGGGATTATAATATGGTGATGGGTTGCTGAGAAGTGGGGAGAGGTATCGATTGGCATAAAATTACAAGTGTACATAATATACAAGTAAGCCTTATTAAGGGTACACCCGTGCAACGCCATTATAAAGCTAGTGTCATATATGCGTGATATATATCATGTTAGATTATATTATGTCAGAAATATAGAAGGTCTTTCACACTTTATGGAATCGATATCGTAATTTATTTTCGTCATCCTTAGGGAAACGGCATCCAAGAATACTGAACGGATTTTGGAAAACGGTCGAAGAGGAATGGGTAAAATTGACATGACAGTACTAAGAAAAAGTTTACTTTCGTGGAAAATTCGAGCTAGAGTCTATTGTCAAGAACCATGGCTATCAGATAGAAGCAAATCGCAGCAAAAAAATAAGAATTTATACTTAAAACTTAACTATTAAAATCGTTTTCACAAAGTGCGAACGACTTTCTGTATAGGGCTGCATTTATTACCTGAATATTTGAGCTCAACTTATTTTCTGATTTAAGATATGTATGTTTGTATTCCATATTATCTTAGAAATTGATGTTTGAGGGAATTTATGAAACGTGTATCCTTCTGATTTCCAATTCTTTAAGCTTCAAGACATAAGACTTCCTATTACAAACGCGCACACAATGCTTTTCAAACAGGGGAACGCAGTGGTATTATTACACAAGTATGTGCGTTTGTGTATGTTGTTGTTGTTGTTTGTGTGTGTGTGTGTGGAGGGGGGGGGGGGGGTCTGCGTTCCAAGCTCCGGTGAAGCTGAAAAAAACACAAAATTCCCTTGTACATTTTTCATCAACTCCTATAGAAATGAAATAAACATCCACTTACAAATGAATAATTTTTTCGCCTCTGTTTATGCACAAGAGAGGAAAAAATAGTACCTGCCTAAATTTGATTTTCATTTTGATTAAGACGGAATTTTCAGTAGACTCTCTTGGATGCCAAAGCGGGTATCTATCGGGGCTTCATTTCAAATCCTGGTTCTCTTCGATTTACCTGGCAACCCTGCCCGAAGATGGTTATCGCCAAGATAAATTTCGTTAGGCGCTTCATTTCCTTTTTCGGTAGACCACTGGGTTACACTTATTTGGACTACAGTTATTTTTCGGTGATGGTGTTGATAATTATTTCATGATCTAAGTATTTCGTGGCGCTGGACATTTTTTTACTTAAACATGACCATTTTCGTTTATTTTCAGCGCTTTTTTTTTTTTTTTTTTTTTTTTTTTTGGGGGGGGGGGGGGTAAGAGTACTGATTTTGCAATGAATAACACTACCGTTTTTAATTTTATTGATATTTCTTCTATTTTTTATTTCATCATTGAATGGGAATGACATGAATAATATTATATCCTCTGTTTTATAAATATCTTTAAATCTTCTAGAAACTCATTTCGTAACAGAGATATCTTATCAGCATATTGATCGCATTCATTTGAGCATATATTAAAAATTTGCTGCCATATTTTCAAATTGTTTTAAATCTCCTCTCCTCAATTGTGCTTCTAGGAATGTAAGTTTCCCCTTGAATGCATTAACATCGCTAACCATTTCAGTTAATGTTTTGTTCTTTCCTTGAAGTTGCAAATTTAATTCATTGAGCTTTCCTGTAATGTACTTATCTTCCAATTGAGGATATGATGTATTAACAGTTGCCATAATTATTTTATGTCAGGAAAAAGATCCAAGAATCTTTTTAAAACTTAGCACGGCTTAGCCAGCGTACGGCAGTGTGTAAAAGTAGTTCCCCGAAATCAGATTCACGTTCCTCTAGCAATGCTCTGAATCTGCGTCTTTGCAAACTTCTTCCACGAATAGAATTAACTATTTTAAATGCGAAATTCATCACATCTGAATTCAATATTTTTGAGCACAATGCCTGCTGTTGGATAATGCAATGGTAGTTTGTTAGACTTGGAATATCATCATCACTTTTACAAAGAGTAATAAATCCATTTTGATTCCCAACCAATTACATATCAGGCAGGCGGGCGACTGGTAATAGTTACACGGTCTACCAGTCGACCGCGGTCGCCGCTTTGGCCACCCCTGCTCTATACAGTCAAAATATTGTTATTAAAATATTGATTTACATTGAATTATATTCGTCATTTTTAACAGTATTTATTCGCATACTTTATACCTAGTGATGTATAGAACGTAAAAAGTAAATAATAGAAATAAACAAAATTAAAATTCAAGCATAGACTGCTAAATTACTATAACATAAAATATATCCTGCAAAGAAAACATTTTCAATAAAGGATAGCGCAGAAGCTTCATATCCCCATAATGAAAAAAACAAATAAATAATCCAACAGATATAGATAAAAAATTATACTAAAATAGACAAAAAACAAACAGAAATCAAGCACTCTAGGCATCCACGCACCAACGGCAAGATTCTGTATAAGTGCCGGAACTGAACCATAAAACAACAGAGGTAACCGACAGGTCTCGTCATCAGGGAGCCTAACCATGTCAATTACCTCAAGGGGAACTTCAAGGGGGATATTGTTGACTGCAAATAAATTTCACATAGCTGACCAACGTAGATGTAAAGTTCTAACACCCATTGATATGAACGGTATTCATGTTTTCCGAAAACGCTTCATAAAAAAAAATAAAAAAAAAAATAAAAAATGTCATCATAGATTAAATTAGAAAGTGTGTGTTTGTACGTATATAAATGTTGAGAGTATTTTAGTAGCTTTTAATGTGCTAGTAAATAGATAGTTTACTAATTTTTTTCTTCATACAAGGATTCTGCGTATATCTTGTTTGCGATGCAAGTCTTCACCTTTACAGCTGCACTTGTTTAATGAAAATAAAAATGCTTTTTACGATAATTTCATGGTTCAGTTTGAATAACAATTTTGCAGTCATATAATATTTTCTTAATTATTTGAAGTTAGAAGAAAAACAATATTTTCCTCATTGTTGATTATTTTTCATAAACAGATAAAAACATTCAGATTCAGATAAATATTTTATTTTTTTCAAAAAAATTACTAATAGCTTCGCAGAGGTAAAATTTAAACACCATCTGTTCCATTCACCCATGAGAAATGCCCACAAGAAATGCACTTTCTTTCACGTGCCAAACATCGGCATCTATTTAGTCTCTGATAATGCTTAATCACTGTCACCGAGTACAATGAGGTAGGATACTTAGTAGGGATACTTAATTTTCGTATTTACGAAATGCATGCGAATAAATTCGAAAATATTTTTTTACTACTTTTAGGCGAAAATTCGGGAATAAAAAGCTTTTAAGCGATATTAATTAATAATAGTAATAATTTATTCAGATAATTATTCAACTAAGACCATTCATGGTCTTTAACGGAGAGATTTCCCTGTTCGTCGGATTTCATCCGAATTTCACCCGAACAGTTTGCTCGTATACCGGAATCGAACTTAAAAATCTAACAGTAAAATCAAACGATCAGCTTGCTTTCTCGACAGCCTGTTTTTTTTTGTCATGAGTTTATTATCCACTCAGGGTCAGATTCTTTGTCAGGGTCAATTCTGGGGACTTAAACCTTCTGAGAAGTCGTTTTCTTTCTCTCCCGCCCAACCCCTTGTGTGGACACTCTTTGTTTGCAGGTGGCAAGTAAAGGCCCCTTTTTTCTCAGAATTGGGGCGAATAATTTCTTCCCTCGCATCTAAAACATATGGGGAATGCTTTCTCTCGCCAACACCCCCTCAAGTGAGAAGGGGGCGTTGCCCTCGCTCGGCAGTCCGTCAGGGTAAAGGTTGAGAAATTAGGTCTTATGGGTCGTCCAGATTTTTATTCATGGATTTAATTTAAATCATATTTTTTTAAGAAAAAGAAAAAAAATCTGTAATATCATAATAGTGAGCCATCCATTTTTGAGTAAAAAATTAATTAATTTCTTTAAGAACTGGACTTGTAAGATATTATTTAAGATTTTTGGCCTTAAAATTAATGAATGTAACTATTTAAATTTCCAAAAGTTAATAGTTTTTGGTGCAAGCCAAGAATAGTGATTCTCTTCAAATTTATCTTTACTTATTAGATCAATATATGCAGTTAGGTAACATACAATAATTATAATACATACTTTCGTAGTCGCTGATACGCTGAAAAAAAATAAATGATCGAGGCACTGAGTTTAATTACTGTGCATGAATCATTAAAAAAGTTTTTCTCTAGGTCAAGCCTAAGCAAGTTAAATCGGTGAATGATTTTATTAGAAGTATTCTTCTTACCCACCCCCACTCCTTTAAAACAATGGGAAACTTTTTGTCAATACGTAAGACTTAAAAACTCATTCTCCATTTTTAAGTCGAAAAACAGATGCCAGTTAAATAAAATGACTATCTCAATTATACATCTAAACTCCTAATATCAATACAACAACATTTTGATAAAAAATAAACATGTAAAGAACGCAGTTTTTTTTAATGATTTTTTATCTTGAAACGGTCGCAAATGTGCTTAATATATATTAAGAACAATGATGCTATTTACACTTGCAGATAATTTAGAAAATTTTGACAGATATAGATGTCCCCATGTTCCATAGTCATTCGTTCCATTTTCATGTACCTAAATATTTCCCATCTTCCTATTTCTTTCAGGCACTCTGTAGTCCCCCCTACACATGTATACATTCCAGAATGAGAAAATTTAATTCTAAGTTTCTTAAAAATTATTAGGCCAGTGGCATCCATTAAATCGTTTCAAGGGGTTCAGAGAGCCATCTATTAAAAGCTTTCAACGAGAAGTTACAAGAAATTTCAAAGCCTCAGGGAAAAAAAAAATCTTTATAATTTTTTACTAACCTAATCTTTATCTAATATGTATTTTTAACGCTTTAAGCTGATCGTCTACATAAAAGGATTTTTTTCCCGCATGAAAGTAGTATTTCACATTACTGAAATTCTGAAACATGGCTAATTTAGTCTAAAAAATTGATTTAACTTTTCATGTATTTTAAGCCGTAGCTGAAAATTCTTTGATGGAAGCTGAAAAATCAGAATCTAAGTATTTGTTTTAAAGCATAAACATTTTGATCACAAGAAAGCTGAAAGTTAAAAAAAATATATTTCCAGAAAATAAAAATAAAATTAATAAAGAAAAGTGTCTATGGACTCAAAAAGACTTTTATTCCAGAAGAGTTTTTTTCAGTCCCAGCCCCCCAAAATACTGTTTTAAATTTTTCGATGTCCGTGTAAATTACTACACATATAAATATAAGTTCAGCGATCTATTGACAAAATACGTTTGGCGAGCGTGCGATCATGACGTACACAGATTGGCGATTTTCCGTCATCTAAGTCTTTGGCGAAACTTTGGCGAAACTTTGGCGCACGCTATTTACACCAATTATATTTCGACACAGTTGCTGTCTTATTTCTCTACTTCGAGGTTGGACATTTGCGGCCATGGCGGGACTTAGAAGCGAACACCTCCGTAGAATGAAATTCGTGGAGGGGGAGAAATCTTTTTCTGTTTGTCATTGCTCTTTCCCCACTTCTACTCACAGAATGTATGGGCGTCTCTTTGAGACAGCTGTCGGTTGAGCAGGATTTTGTCTGTGATTCTCTTTTACGGCGGGATCTCTTGGACTCGGTGTATGCTTTCCTACACCAGGGAGTTATAATTTTTCATACACCAGGGAGTTCCTACACCAGGGATTAGAAACACCACATCTGCTATCTCTCCGCTGCTCGACTGTGTGGGATTTTTTTTATTTTCAACATTTTTTTAAATATACCATCATTGGACAATGACCGAAAGGTATGTTTAATTTTCAGTCTTATCATATTCAGCAATATGATAAGACTGTAGGATGACAGAATATTATTATTTTTTATTTCCAAAGAATAAACTTTTCAAGACCTATTTGAAGATGTCTCAAAAAAGATATTTCATGAACAGCTAAGATTTAACAACGAATCACTCTTTGATATGCAAAACAATGAAACATTTTTTTCACTTGTCAACTACTAAAAAAAAAGACTGAATAAAATTCATAAAACATTGAACTACATTCAATTTTAATTTTTAATCATTTTCAAATAAATTATATAAATTAAGATTATATAATCGGGTAATTCCTGATTTTCAGGAATTATTCTGAATAAAAATTTTAGGTAATAGCAGAGATTAATATTTACTATTACCTGAAAATACACGAGAAAAGGGGAACAGTTAAAAATATCAATACTAGTTATACATGGAGAGCCAGAAAAAAAAAAGTGAAAGGGTAGATATCAGATCATATTATATATAAAGGTTAAAAACAATCTCATTAATAAAAATAAAAAGCATGTGAAAGAAAGGGTTCTACAAAAAACTTTGAAAATCTGCCGGTATTCCGATTCCGGCTCACTACTGGCGAGTTGCCCTGATTCACGGCGCTTTGCTGGCTGCGAGATGGGTACTTGACGGCCTGTCGGCACCAATTATTGCTCCCGTAACCGGCCCGTCAACCTCCGGTTACGCGACGGCTTTCTATCCACATTGATGGCTTCGTCGCGGCTGTCTGACGGTTCGTAGTCGGATGAACGATGGTTCTATTCCTACCGGAAGCGGCCCAGAACTCGACGGGGTAGTCGCGGGCGAGAGGACACGACCGTGACGGAAACGATACTGACCTAATGCGCCGGCCCGGCAATGGAGAAATCGGCTAGCCGGAACCTTCCGACCCCGGCCCGATGCCTCTGTGTTTGTTGGGTATATATATATATATATATATATATATAACCCCCTAATGGCAGTTCTTACAAAACGGGTATGAAATTTCCCGTTCTAAAGAGGGAACTGGAAAAATAGGCCCCGTAAGCTAAAGGTTAATGAGCGATAATTTACAATTAAAAATTTATCTCTGCGCATGCTCAGTGGCATGTTTAAATCTGCCTTTAGAAACTCGCTGTTTCTGCGCATGTTCAGTGACATGTTTTAATGATAAACACGTTTATTCCGAGGAGTCTCTCTAGATCCCTCTCTGCCATTTTTATTTTTATGATAATTATGTTTGTGAAATATTAGATTAAACCTGATGGAAATTGTTTATGTCGCGCTGCTTAATTATCGATAATTTATAATTAATAAAAATTGCTTTCTGCTCATGCTCAGTGACACTTTTAATTCTGGCTTTAGATACTCACTAAGCACGGGGCCGCTTCAACACATTAATTTGATTCTGCGCATTATTATGATTTTAAACATTTGGCAATGATGTGTTGAGCATAATTTGTGTATTTGTACATTTATTTACTATCTAGCTGTCATGTTTTAACGGGTACCAACTAGTAATGTATTATATCCGTAATTATGAATACCTGTAATTATAAGATATGTTCTTTTCAGCCTTTAATCATTGCTCTTATGTTGGGTACACATCGAGAGATCCATATTTAAAAGCAAACTATCCTTTCTGAAGTAATCTGAGCTTACAAAGTTTGCGGTGAGAAATTTATTTAGATAACGATATACCGGCATTTAAGGGGATGGTGGAATTTTAAATTAAACAAAAATCTAGCAAAAATTGGAATTTTTTTGGGGGTTGTATTAATATTTTAAAAATATGTAAATATTAGAATAAAATGCATTTAAAATATGTAATGAAAAGTAAAATGAAAACTTTGTGACTTTAGAAAAGTAAATATTAAAAGTAGGTGAAAAAAATATCTTTTAGATGGCTTTTTATCAAAATGAGTCATTTCCATGTTTGCAAGTCTTTGAAATGCTCCTTGCGTCACAATTTTTGACAAAGTTTTATAAAATTTATAACAAAGACTCCTCTTATGCATAAAAATAAAGTTATGTATCCATTTCAGGTTTTGACATCATTCAGATTATCAAAGTTTAACTTAAGTGTAGAAAAGTACAAAAATTTCGCGAAAATTCAGAGTACAAGCATAAAAATATATCCTAAAAATTAACTATTCAATGGAAGCACAAAATGATATATAACTCTGTTTAAAATGTATTTATGTTTATTATTGTATAAGCAATATAAATGCAGAATTAAGGGGGGAAGTTAAAAATTGGATCGCAAGGAGCATTAAAAAAAAATAAAATTTTAATATTTTTAAAATATATAATTTAAAAAATTTAAATATTTATTAAATTTTATAAGTTGTTTGATAAAGTTATACTATAAAGAACATATATGCAAAATCTCATATCTATAAGGTAAAAATTTCAAAATTGCTTTGTAATGTCCACCATCCCCTTAATAGTTGGAATAATGTGGCAATTTTATTAATTTTATGTACGGAGCAAAGTATTTTCTTAACACCAAGTTACAGATACAGCAATAAATTACTACATGAGCCATAAATAAAAAAGTAAAATTACTGAACTGCAAGAGCATTATACAACATGAAATACGTTGTTTACTGCAAGTTTAAAACTGCAAGTTTATAATATGCAGGTTACATATTAGGTATTTTTATTTGTCCTCTCTCAAAGTTTTCACCAAAAGTGTTAAAGTAACAAAGACTGGTAGAAAAACGCATTTCATTATCAAAATATCCATATCATGCTTTAAGACACCTCTCACGTCGAGTCCTAACATTTTCTGTTTTTCCACAACTTGTTGCGTAGTTAAGGTAGCTTTTAAAATAAAAGAAATTTTATCGCATAAGTTTCTGCAAAGAGAAAAACAACTCCATATTTTAAGAAACGCAAGTGACTGCTCTGTGTCAAGTTGTAAAATTGTTATCAAAAGTTCTGGTTGATGGCTGTAATACTTCTCAGAAAGTACCTGCCTTCATAGGCGTAGCGTCGGGGGGGGGGGGACACGTTCCCCCCAACTTAACTTGAAATAAATTAAAACGTTAATAGAAATTCAGTTAAAATCGGTAAATCGTAGAAAACTTTTATGAAAGATGGATTTTTCCTTTCTTTTTCAAACTGTGAAACTGAAGATTCCGATTGTGTCTTTAGCCCTAACATGGTTTTTAATAATGATGTTATTCATAACAAAAGTTCGATGATATATTTTTTTCTCAAATTTATTTACATTATATTTATTTTTCTCATTGTATAACTTTTGGATACTACTCAAACATCAATTCTATTGTTATTCAATTTCATAAAAATCATAATATTTCATATTTTAATTTACCGCCTGGCCTCCAATGCCTGGGGAGGAGGGCCATGACCGAATTTAATTTGTGCCCGCCCAAAAGTTAGAGGCACGCTACGCCTATGCCTGCCTCTTACATTGTTTAGCAAGAAAGAGAAGAAATTATCTAATGAAATATCCAACGGGGATTACCTTGATTTTACTTCAATTTAATATCGATTTAAATATCTAACTTTCTCATACTAAACTCGCTTTCTTATAATAAACAACAGTATCCACACATTACTGGAATTTATGTTTCTTCTCAATTTTATTATGTCACTATTGAGAAGTTACTCATACACGAGAAAATAATCGAGATAAAATAATTACTACACTCATTGAACACAGTTATTTCGAAAGACCCCATATCCAGAATAAGCATCATAAACTTATTAAGCAATCAAGGATTTTATCACAATAGTGTGCCTCGAGCATTTTTGTAGTCTTCAATATATCTACATTTTACGTTAAATGGTGTACGACACCTGATTCTTTCCTATGTGGGCTGGATTGCTGCACTTTATCAGTCCCCCAGAATACTTCTCTATCTATGACGTAATTTCTCTATCAGTGTTATTTTCCAATGTACGTGTTGGTTATGATATGCTGCTGATCCCTAAATAAGAGCGAAACTATATGCCCCGGTGCTCTATGCAGCTGGATCTTCTTTTTTTTTATCACACTCTAGTACAGTGTTTCTCAGCCGTTTTCGAGTCACGACTCCCTACAATGGTTTCCACGCATCCTACGCCCTCCCCCTTCCCCCCTCTGGCATATTTATATATTTAACCCTTTCAGGGGCAACAACATTCCCTCTTTGAACAGTGCAGATTTTTTTAACCTAAAGAATGTTGAAAATTTTTCTAATTAAAGGTTGGAAAATGTTTTTTCTTCTTTAAACTGATAACAGATGGCAATACTAACCATTTTCTGTTCATTTAACTGGAATACATTGAATGCAACGGAAAAAAAGATTATATATAGGCGTTTGCACTGTGCGAACGGCGCCCCTCCTAGGGTTAAGTTGCTAAGCTGACGTTTTGGGTAGTCCGTGAGAGAAAACTACTGCATCAGTTTACTTCATTTTGGTCCTAAACGAAAGATTGTAATCTATAGATTTGTCAAATTTGGTTTTTGTAACAGCAATTTCTATTAATCAGTGGTAATTTTCAATTAAGAAAATTATTTCTGCGCATGATCAGTGGCACGTTTAAATCTGGCTTTAGAAA
Source organism: Dolomedes plantarius (assembly GCA_907164885.2). Lineage (NCBI taxonomy): Eukaryota > Metazoa > Arthropoda > Arachnida > Araneae > Dolomedidae > Dolomedes > Dolomedes plantarius. Next base: position 18,247,222 of record OU015491.1, read on the forward strand.
CTCACTGTTTCTATGCATGCTCAGTGACATGTTTTAATGATAAACATGTTTATACCGAGGAGTCTCTCTAGATCTCCTCTCTGCCATTTTTATTTTTATGATAATTATGGTTGTGAAATATAAGATTAAACCTGATGGAAATTGTTTATTTTGCGCTGTTTAATTAGCGACAATTTACAATTAAAAAATTGCCTTTTGGCGCATGCTCAGGGGCATTTTTAAATCTGGCTTTAGATACTCACTAAGCACGAGGCCGCTTCGACGCATTAATTTGTTTCTGCGCATTATTATGATTTTCAACATTTTGCAATGATGTGTTGAGCATAATTTGAGTATTAGTACATTTATTTACTATCTAGCCGTCATGTTTTGACGGGTACCAACTTGTTTTCATTAAAAAGAACTTTTTAAGACTAAAAAACACTAAAATACATTTTCCATAATTTAACCTCTTCCTTATGGGGTGGGATGGCATGTATCCCACGAATACGAACCCAAGAATGAATATATATATATATATATATGTATGTATAAATTTATATATATATATATATATATATATATATATATATATATATATATATATATATATATATATATATATATATATATATAAATATATATATATATATATATATATATATATATATATATATATATATATATATATATATAAATAAATATATATATATATATATAGTATAAATTTATATATATATATATATATATATATATATAAATTTATACTATATATATATATATATATAGTATAAATTTATATTTATATATATATATATATATATATATATATATATTTATTTGGCCGTTCTTACAAAGGAGTATGAAATTTCACGTTCTAAAGAGGGAATCGAAAAATGGGCCCCGTAGGCTAAACGTTAATTAGAACTAGATGTTTAATTTAACAAAAATGAAATTTGTAAGGTATGCAGAACATTAAGAAAAGAATTCCCCGAGTCAAAGATGTGTAAAAGCAAAAACACAACAAAACCTCCAGAAAAATAATGCACCTACTCTATTGATTCAGAATCATATAACAATAAAAATAGAAAAACTCTTAACTAAATAAGATCGTTTTATACTTTGGGGAAACTACAATAGTTATGACAAAAATGGCATCACAAACTGATGAAAGATCAACTAACGTTTAGAAATTGTGTACTGTACATAGCCAGTGGACGCAATTTTCATTTACCACCGAATAAACGAGGTATATTTTTAAGGAACTGAGTTTGCGCTTGGGATGAGGCTTTTCCCTTAAAAGACATCTCTGTGTTACAGTTGATGGTAAATAAATATTGACAAATTTTTTTTGCGGGGAAATTCACCAAAAAGTCATTTTACTTGAATTAAACCGGAGCGAATCCCAGAACAACCGACATGTTGAGAATCCCTACTATAGTGACTAACAAATAACTATTTCTTACACTGCACCAAAATTTGAAATTGTCGTCACTGGAAGCGTGAGTTTTTAAATATAATTCCCTCAAAATTCAATAAATATGCAAAGATAGAGAAAAATTTTTTGTAAAATTTTACATTTTAACCCTTTCCTTACGGGGTGGGATAGCATGTATCCCGAGAATACGGGCCCAAGGATGAATATATATATATATATATACATGCATACATGCATACATATACATACATATATACATACATGCATGCATACATACATGCATGCATACATACATACATACATACATGCTTATATACATACAAACATGCATACATACATACATATATACATGCATACATACTTATATACATACATGCATGCATACATACATGCATACATACATACATACATATATATATATATATACATACATATATATATATATATAAATCTATACATACATGCATACATACATACATATATATATATACATATATATCTATATCTATAAAGGAAGAAGTCCTGACTTATATATATATATATATACACGTATCAACGCCCAGCAAAAACTATTGGAGATACAGATATCAAATTTTAGGAGCTTATTTCTTTTGTGCTGAAGGCGTCATTTAAGAAGCGATTTTTCAAAACTCGCCCCCCAAGGGGGGGGGGGAGGGGGGCAAAACGTGTTTTTTACATATTCCTTTATATCTCAAAGAAGGAAATCGATATCCATAAGATTCTTGCTTTAAAATGTAAGAAACATGAATACCTAAAAACCAATTTCAGGATTTTTCAAAATTCGTTTCCCAAGGGGGAGAGGGCGGCTAAACGTGTTCTTACGTGTTTTATCTATATATATAAAGGAATCAACACCCAGCAAAAACTATTGGAGATACAGATATCAAATTTTAACAGCTTATTACTTTTGTGCTGAAGGCGTCATTTAAGAAGCGATTTTTCAAAAATCGCCCCCCAAGGGGGGGGGAGGGGGGCAAAACGTGTTTTTTACATATTCTTTCATATCTCAAAGAAGGAAATTGATGTTCATAAGATTCTTACTTTAAAATGTAAGGAACACGAATACCTAAAAACCAATTTCAGGATTTTTCAAAATTCGTCTCCCAAGGGGGAGAGGGGGGCTAAACGTGTTCTTACGTGTTTTATCTATATATATAATCAACACCCAGCAAAAACTATTGGAGATACAGATATCAAATTTTAAGAGCTTATTTCTTTTGTGCTGAAGGCGTCATTTAAGAAGCGATTTTTCAAAATTCGCCCCCCAAGGGGGGAGGGGGGCAAAACGTGTTTTTTACATATTCCTTTATATCTCAAAGAAGGAAATCGATATCCATAAGATTCTTGCTTTAAAATGTAAGAAACATGAATACCTAAAAACCAATTTCAGGATTTTTCAAAATTCGTTTCCCAAGGGGGAGAGGGGGGCTAAACGTGTTCTTACGTGTTTTATCTATATATATAAAGGAATCAACACCCAGCAAAAACTATTGGAGATACAGATATCAAATTTTAACAGCTTATTACTTTTGTGCTGAAGGCGTCATTTAAGAAGCGATTTTTCAAAAATCGCCCCCCAAAGGGGGGAGGGGGGCAAAACGTGTTTTTTACATATTCTTTAGTATCTCAAAGAAGGAAATTGATGTCCATAAGATTCTTACTTTAAAATGTAAGGAACACGAATACCTTAAATCCAATTTCAGGATTTTTTAAAATTTGGCCCCAAGAACGGGGACGGGGGCTTAAAGTGTTTTTCACGTATTCCTTCATATATCAAACAAAGAAACAGATATCCATAAGATTCTTGCTTTAAAATGTAAGGAACACGAATACATTAAAACCAATTTCAGGATTTTCAAAATTCGGCCCCATTGGGGGAGGGGGGAGGGGGCAAAACGTATTTTTAACATATTACCCCATATCTCAAAGAAAGAAACAGATATCCATAAGATTGTTGCTTTAAAATGTAAGGAATATGAATACCTAAAAACCAATTCAAGGATTTTTCAAAATTCGGCCCCCAAGGGGGTTAGGGGGGGGCTAAACGTGTTTTTACGTGTTTTTTACATATTCCGTCATATCTCAAAGAAGGAAACAGATATCCATAAGATTCTTGATTTAAAATGTAAGAAACACGATTAAATGTAACAAACACGATCAATGTCACGATTTTTCGACATTCGCTTTAGATTTTGAAAAAATAGCTAGAAACAATCCAATAATTTATATTTCCTATATATCACCATTTTGGACACCAAATTGGTGGTAGGAGAAAAGAGAGAGATCAACCTTAATTAAATGAAGTGTGGAAAGGTGTGTGTGTGTGTGTGTGAGTGAATTGTATATATATTTCGGTTGTTAGTACGTATACATCTAGAGCTCAGGTTAACTCCATTCATTTTTATTATCCTGGGCAACGTCAGGTAATTCTTTGTTTATGAAACCGGCGATTTTCACAAGGGTTTACGGGGAAGCCCTCAAACTCCTCGAAGGGCCGGGATCCAGTGGGTTATCAAACTTGAAAGAAATATTTTAATGCTGACATTAGCATGGGGGGGGGGGGTTTATTATAATATGCTGATGGGATGATGACCAGTGGAGAGGGGTATAGATTGCCATAAAATACAAATATACATATCATACAAGTAAGCTTTATTAAGGGTTCACCCGTGCAATGCCGGGTATATAAAGCTAGTATATATATAAATCTATACATACATGCATACATACATACATACATACATACATGCTTACATACATACAAACATGCATACATACATACATATATTTATATATATATATGTATTTATATATTATATATATATATATATATATATATATATATATATATATATATATATATTTATATATTTAGATATATATAAATTATAATATATATATAACCCCTAAATGGCCGTTCTTACAAAGGGGGTATGAAATTTCCCGCTCTAAAGAAAGAATCAGAAAAATGGGCCCCGTAAGCTAAAGGTTAAAGAAAATCAGAGCCAAACAGTTCAGTAGTATGTTTTGATTTCAGCTATTAAGCTCTGTGTGCATAAAAATGATCTGTTTCAAATTCAGGAGAGAAAAATGTATTTATGAATGAAAAAGGTAGCTCCTATTTTTTACAATTAAGCATTCTTATTTTCTTCGGGAAAAAAATCAACGCGAAATTTCGAGAAAGAGTTCGACACTTATATCTCTTCTTTTTGGTTAAATTTTAGAGCATCGTAGAAGGAGAGTAATCTATATATATATATAAAACAGTTCAGTAACTGACTCATTTATTCACTGACTGACTGACTGACTGACATACAACACACAGACCAAACCGCTAGACCTAAAGGGCTGAAATTTTGCATGGTGATTCTTCTAATAGTGTAGGGGTGCACTAAGAAAGATTTTTCAAAAACTCTTCTTAGATTTTTTAAAATTAAATTTTTAAGCTGTTTTTGTAACTTTTTTTACGTTTGCATTTAAAATAATACATTGAGGGTTATAAAATTTATATCACGAGAAAGATCATAAAAATTCCTTGAAAATGAAATTTTTTTCGAATTTTTACCTCCATTTCCTGATTTTTGGTGAATTTTTAAAGATTAATTTTTAGAATTTAATTTATTAAATGCTGATCACGTGATTTCTTTTTCTGGTACTTCAAATAAATTTATCGTCACGTGCATAAAAATTAAATAGACAAAAAATATTTTTTTCTTGCTAATGCGGCAGACGATTGGACATTATTTTGTCTATAAAAATATCCCTTGCGATTTTTTTATAAATGTTTTTTTTTACATCAATTGTATACATTGATTGTCGTATTTATTATAAATATATATATATATTAATTGCATACATTAATTGCATATATTGACCGTTGTATTTAATTTGAATGTACTCCGTAGCGAAGTGCGGGTTTTCAGCTAGTTGTTAATAAATGCTTGTTATGCATCTGGTTGCAAAACACGACCTTCTGTTATTTTTTATATCTCTGTCCAGAGCAAGGAAGCAAAGTCATTCCGAAAATACCAACCTGCTTATTTGGTACCCAGTGCGGGATTAGAAAACAGACATACAAATAATTATGTTCTCACGTTTTCTGCTTCTTAAAATTTGAAACATGAAAGTGCAATTAAGAATGCATGAAAAAAGAAAGTACCTTGCTGTTCTACGCAAAGTTTACATAAAAATAATTTTCCTTGTTTGAAAATGAGATATCGTAAATATCAGACAGTGAAGAGCAGTAAAAAGAATTCATACACTTCTACATAATTTCAATTGCTAATATTTTTTCAATTCCTACTATTAGTTCACAATCTCCCTATATATATCTTGTTCAAATTTTCAATCGTTAATAAAAGTACTTTTTATTCATCCACTCAAGTTCAAATACATTTTTTTAAACTTGTAGTGGATGACACTTGATGTTAATACAGTTTTTTCAAATATTAATTCATTAATTAAATTTAATTAATTCAATTCCTACTATTAGTTCACACTCTCCCTATATATATCTTGTTCAAATTTTCAATCGTTAATAAAATACTTTTTATTCATCCACTCAAGTTCAAATTCATTTTTTTAAACTTGTAGTGGATGACACTTGATGTTAATACAGTTTTTCAAATATTAATTCATCAATTAAATTTAATTAATCGATTTTAGTTTTAGACCTAGAGCGTCTCTTGATCTTGAATAGTAATTTTCCTGTTGTTACTCTGTAAACGGTAGCACTGCTGTAACGCGGGCTCCTCCCGTCCTGTAGGTTGCAGGATCGAATCCCCAACCTGACAAGCTTTTTCTCTCTCTTTCCCCCCCTCCTAATCTCGCACAGTAGGCAAGGTTCTGGCAGGTAATCCTTTTTTTCAATTCCTACTATTAGTTCACACTCAAATTTTTCTTTGTTGACCTAAGTAGGAATTGACTTTAAAAAATTTTGTTTTTATATTACTTGTTTATAATTAATGTTTCATTGGATTGCATTTTCGAATAAACAATGGCCAATCCTTAATTTTAAGGTGAAACACATTTAAAACAATATTATATATTTTACTTGCTTTCGGAGGGTTTAAATAGTAGATATATTTAGCAATTCCATACCAAAAATCCAAACTGCGTCTAATCGTTGTTGTTGTTGCTTATGCCCCTTGACCGACATCAACATCAGATAAAGTCCCGAAGGCTATGGGCGATGAAAGTTCGGCTCCTGTTTTGAATTAGCACCACAAGGGTCGAAGTCCGACTTGGCTAAATGACCGGTCCCGTATTTGAACCGAGTCAAGTGCCGAGACCGGAAACACTTGACCCCGCACCTCCAGAGGTAAATTTGATAACTTGGAGGACTTTGCAGCCACGCCCTATTTTACGTGCCCCAGCCACCATTAGTGAACGCGGCGGTAGATTTGCAGCGACGAGCATCGAACGAGGTACGTTCAGATCAGTAGCCCGCTGCTTTTGCCAACTGGGCCACCACACCCCTGCATCTAATTGTGTACGTATACATCAAAATGTTCATTTTAACTAACGGCGAAACTCGGAGAAAATTTTCATTTTTCTTATATTGCGAATAATTTAACATCTTTAAACAACTGACTGATTTATATATTTTTCATTTTTAAAATATATTTTACATAAAAACGTCTTACTCATTTTACCTGGTTTCAAGTACTTTTTTACAATTAACATACATTCAAACGCTTTTAATTTTAAAATTGACATTCTAATTACACAGTCGACACTTTCTTTGAACTGTATAGTGCTCGAGTTCAGTAGTTTTGCACTAAACTTGCCGCTTGATTTTTTTAAATAACTCATTTTTATATTTAGCGTACTTAATCAATCGCATTTACAGTTCACCTAAATATTTCAATAAAGAAAGAGTACCACACTGAAACTTATTATATATATATAATAGCCATTGTCTCTGTATAACACTTCCGGGCTGTACTCATCTTTCAATTGAAGCCCTCAGTAAACAAACGGCCGGTTAGGCTTAATTTCAATTTCAGATGTGGATCAGAATTTTTTCTTACCTAAAAACTAATATCTTCTCCTCCAAATCACGTTTGTTCAGCCTAATTTTCTATAAAACATTCAGAACTAAAGAAAATTGGATGCTTTTAGCTGTATATTTAACAGTTTTTAAAAAATCTGTTTACTTTTGCGATGAATTCTGAAAGTAAACAAACTTGAATGTGAATGAATCAAGTAGCTCAAGTATTCATATCGCGTAGTGAACTGTAAAAAACTGGATGGCAGTCTACTACTCCAATCGCATGAAAAACTAAATAAATTAAAAAAAAATGAAAGGGTTTGCTTTTACAAGGTGTGGATTAAATGCAATATTGTTAGATAATTCGGGATATTTTTTAACTTTCAAATATTTTTTCCATCATGACGTCATTATTAGTATTATGACGTCAAAATGACATGTTGGATGGCAGTCTACTACTCCAATCGCATGAAAAACTAAATAAATAAAAAATAATGAAGGGTTTGCTTTTGCAAGGTGTGGATTAAATGCAATATTGTTAGATAATTCGGGATATTTTTTAACTTTCATATACTTTTTCCATTATGACGTCATTATTAGTATTATGACGTCAAAATGACGGGTTACCTTCTAGTTTCAATATAAAATTCATATTGTGTTCTAACCACAAAATAACATGTCTTCCACAAAAAGGAAATTTATACTTATATTTATATAAACCCTAAAATAATATCTTAAGCTTCTAAGTCCTAAATTTTATTTTCCATTGAACCATAATTGAAGTGCGATAGGAAGAAAGATGTCATATCTGTAACGCCTATTCGGAAACCATAAAGCGAATTACCTTTCGCGCATCTGAAATTTATTGAATTACAGAAAATTCCCTCTTATGTTTATACTTGAGCTGTAGCTTTTTATTCTTTCGCTTTTATTTATACGGTCGTTAAAACAAATCCTTTTGTGCTATCAAGTATAATGTTTCCAGGATGAGAATGATACTACTATTATCTAGAGATACATAAAATGGAGTGTGACGGAAAAAAATACAAAGCTTCTTGTTAAAACAACAAAGATGAGGCTATAATTTGCTTTTATTGGGCTTGTGAAGTATGGCTCCTTACATATTCCTTCAAATATATTAGCGTATTACTAAAAATGCAAATTAGGGGACTAAAAATTCGTATTCCTAACTCTCTCTAGCTTTCTTTTATTCTCTGGCACGTCCTGTTAAATTTATGATTTCCAAAATATACATTTCTAGATAGAAACTTTACACAATCAAAAGGGTGGAAATCTAAAATAAAATAAAACTCAGGTGTTTCAAATATTTTGAAACGATTTCTTTCTCCAACAAGTTTGTACTGTGAAAACGAAAATTTTCCCAATATTTTCCTATGGTACTCTTTAAGGTCTCCGCCAACAGGGTATACTTAATACACTGCTGGCCACTGTAAATGCAACACCCTGAAGGAAACATGCAAATAACATGAAATTTACAACATGCATTAGCGGAGGTAAGATATGCAAATGCTTAGAATTTCAGAGCAGACGCACATCACGCGCGCCTGTGGCGCCACTTCACAGCGCTATTTAAGGCTTGGAGATTTCGACGATTTCAAGTTCGGCAATTTTGTTTTTCTTGTGGCTTTTTTCAAAAAACGATCAATTATGCCTCGTCGAAAACAGCGATCATCTTTTGATCAAGTATCCGAGTTCGACAGAGGAAGGATAGTGGCCTGCCGAGATTGTGGATTATCTTTCAGGGAAATCGGTAGTCGTGTTGGACGAAACCAAACAACTGTAATGCGGATATGTGATCGTTGGATGCAGGAGGGTACGACGTACCGGCGTGTTCGATCGCATCCACCTCAGCGCACCACTTCAAGTGATGACAGGCAAATTGTGCGCATGGCAGTGACGGATCGCTCAGTCACATCACGAACCATAGCACAGCACATGCAGTCTGTAACGCATCATCCAGTGTCTGCGCGTACCATTCGACGCCGTTTACAGCAGAGTGGTCTGTCCGCAAGACGTCCATTGCTTTGTCTACCCTTGACGCAGAACCACAGACGTCTCCGCCGCCAATGGTGCGATGACAGAAGGATGTGGACGGCAGAATGGAATGAAATTGTCTTTACTGACAAGTCACGCTTCTGTCTGCAACACCACGATGGTCGCATTCGAGTCTGGAGACACCGTGAAGAGAGGATGCTGAACAGCTGCGTTATGCACCGCCACACTGGTACTGCAGCGGGTATTATGGTATGGGGCGGTATTGGATATCACTCTCGCACACCTCTAGTACGCATTGCCGGTATTTTAAACAGCCAGCGCTACGTCTCCGAGGTGTTGGAGCCAGTTGTCCTTCCTTACCTTCAGGGCTTGCCCACAGCCATATTTCAACAGGATAATGCGCGACCACACGTGGCACGCATTGTCCAACGGTTCTTCGTCAATCGCCAGATTGAATTGCTTCCCTGGCTGCCTCGCTCTCCGGATCTTTCGCCGATAGAAAACATGTGGTCCATGGTTGCTCTACGATTGACCCAGATTCCATCCCCAGCTGCCACAGCAGATCAACTTTGGCAACGTGTGGAAGCTGCTTGGTCTGCTGTACCCCAAGAACTCATCCAAAGTTTCTTTGAATCAATGCCGAGGCGTGTGGCAGCGGTGATCTCCAACAATGGCGGCTACTCTGGCTACTGATTTTGGCAGGAACCACACTTCACAGAAGTCTATAAATTTAATCATTTGATACTTGGTCAACATGTTATCTATAAAATAAATTTTGTTGTGATATCTCTTGTCTTTCTTGGTGTTGCAATTTGGGTGGCCAGCAGTGTAGTATCGTGTGCTTCCACGCATTGGGCTTGGGTTCAAATCTTAAATAAGGCTTGGTCGTTAACGTGCTGTCCCCTTATAGGGAGCAATGTTGGCTCACCTAAATGGTGCTCCCACAATAAAGTTGTCAGCAAGACTTCGCGCTCAATAACAAAAGGCGAATATCTCACGCCAAGTGCCTCAGCATGTGACAAAAAAACTTTTTAAGGTATCGATCTTACCATGGCATTTAAACCATTCGTTTCTGGACAAAAGACTACTAGTATGAATTAATTAATACTCTGAAAAAAAGGGTTCAAGGTTCTCACACAACAAACGCTATACATCGGATACATATAGGCTAATGATAGGCTAATGATATAAAAACATTTCGTACCAAACTGTCATAACAACAATTTCTGTAGAGGAATTCTGTTTTTGAAATTTTCCTTAGTTCCACAAGTTTTTAATTAAATTATAAAACTCAAATTCTCCAAACTGACAAAACCGGTTATTTTGGACAGTTATGCGCAATATTATGGCAAATCTGCAGACAAAATCCTACATCCACGTTAAGGATTACTTACCATACGATGCAGCTCGGGCTGTTACGAAATTATTTTAAAACAGTGGTTTCAGAAAATTTAATTGGACAGTCTTAATTATACTGCCTCTTTAGAATGGACTGAAACGGGAAGATTATTTGACAAAAGATCCTCTAAGGGACAGATATGAATTGATGACAACATAAAGGTTTCATCATTTGAAAATAAATGGTGAAGATTGTGCAACGGAAATTCAGAATCGTGAGAGAAGTTTAAGGTTTCAGCATCTAGTAGTAGAAATACGATGAAAAAGGGATTTGTCTGAATCAGCTTTCCAGATATTAATTACAAAGCAGTGTTTAGATACAGACCTATACGCATTGAGATAAACTAAGAATAAACAATGCCAGTTTTCTTAAATCGATAACTCATGACCTTATATACCGGTAGACATATCCTTCTCGTTCTTATATAAGTATACAGATTAATAAAGCATTTTATGCTAAAAAAGAGAAAAATTGAAATCCTCTTATCTGTGACAGTATTATCAGCCCATAACAAAATAATAACAATGTACATAGATATAGATATAAAATAAATACGTTGTCCGGAAGAAAGTCAACATGGTTCGCAAATGAAGGAAAAGATTGACTTCTCACAAAAAAAAACGGAATTCTATGAAGGATATTTTATCTCTATTCTAAAAAAAAGTAACTGCCGCTGCCGTCGAAGCCGCTGTCAAAAGCTTGTCACGCTATCTACTCCGAAACCGCTAGGGGTATGGAGTCGAGACCAATACCAATAGAGGCAGAACAATGTGGGGAAGAAAGTAAGACATGTCTCATCTTCGTCGGCCTTTAAGTTTGTTTTTCATTTTATGTTTTGTGGGAAAATATTGACTTTTTCATATTCAGATTACGATAACTCGCCAAAAAAGGATCGCAGAAATTTGATTTTTTTACAATCTAAGACTACATACATTTCTCCTTCAAACAAGACCTCATTTGTTTAAAAATAATTTAAAACAGACTAATATTTTCTTAAAATTTAAAACCCACTTTTTCGACAAATTTATGCGTTTCGACAAATATAAGTTCGATGCTCTCAGATTTATTATGTTACAAAAAAAAAAATATTTACATCATCTGGAAGACGAAAGCTTCCTCATTCATATAAACCTCATTTCAAGTCTCTATCTTAAAATTTCGATTTTTAATTGAATTTTAAAGAAATACTTCAAAAAAATCTTCTCATTCACTTCCTTCACAGAAGGACATGAAAGGAGATCCAATTTTTCACCCATAGGCGGGCTTCATCCACTTCGCATAAGGGAGACAGACAACAGTAAATGGCTGTTACATTGCCCGAGAATCACCCCTATATATCTCGCTATTAGCCATAACAGAGGAGCGAGCGTAGCGAGAATAGGTGCAAAGCCCCTAGTCTTATTTTAAAAAAATCTTAATAAATATCTCATTCAATTCACTAGTTCACTTAAACAGCTTGCATTATTGTTACAAATTAACTACAGTCTCTAAACCAAATTATCCATTATTTAATTAATTTTGGGAGAAACTTGTACCTTTTCTCCCTTTACTTTTGAGCATATAATTTATTCTTATACTTAATGTATGAGTACCCTGTTGCTCTTAAAATGTTTCTTTCTCAAGGCAACTCTTTCCATATCTGGATTTCAAATCCTTTCACCTGGAAGAGTGCATTCTAACAATTTTTAATGTGACATGCTACCGCGAATTTCAAACAAATAATTAGTTTATTCCATCTCAATTTCAGTCAATCTCATAATTACCTATACCTTTAATTAATTTATGCATATTAAGATTAATCAAACTTTCGGCTGTCTTGCTCTCACTCATTTGTTTCATTGTTACTGACAATCTTACTGGTAGTTAATTATACTTCATTCATCTGATTAAGTAACCTGAGTTTTTTATTAAATTATTTTGAATGACACTTATCTCACATTTACCGATTTCTTGTCATTTTTTAACTTTTTTTTTCATTTTTATTAGATCCATGCATTAATTGACAAAAACTACACTGAATGAAAGAGACTGAACTGATTAATATGAAATTAGCGTACTTATTTATGAATAACCGAGATAAACATGAAATGATTTAATTAAACGCTACGTTACAAAGTCACTACTGTACCTTACAAACCACAAATCAAATTAATGATGTATTAAACACTGAGCTCCTCTCTTCCAATTCAGCGAATAAACATGATGGTTTTGACAATTTTTCTTTTAGCTTTATTGCTTTTATATCTATTTTCTATGTGCACTCCATACAAGTAGAAAATAGAAATTAATACGTTCCGTATCCACTTAAGGGGGTCCTGGACACAAAATTGTTCAAAATTTCGAAAAAAATTTATGCATTAAAACTTTTTGTGTTCTTTTACTCTTAAAATGACGTTTAAATAATGTTTCTATCTTAATTAGAACAGGAGAAATTATTATTTTTTTGTAAACATTCTAATAGTAGCCAAGCGTTGTTTAAACCTGTAAATGCGTTTTTCTGTATGATGGTTTTTTTTCCCTCATTTCTCGTCTTTAAATTGTTATAAGTCAAGAACCGTTAACGATAAATAGTTCAAACTTGGAACATGTCTTTTCCAACTATTTTACTTTAATTTTGATTCAACAAATTTGAAAAAAATATTTACTTTTGAAAATATGATTTTTTAAAAATATGTTACATCATTTTTTTTGTAATTTTTAATATAAATATTTTTAATTTTAAAAAAAATTAATACTTAAAAAAATGCTGAATCAAAATTAAAACTTATATATTTCTGTTTAATTAAATGAAAAAGATTGAAATTCGACGAATAATATTTCGAGTTATAACAATTTTAAATTACCCCACTCTTTTTTAAAATTTTTAAACTTTTAAATTTTTTAAAAAACATTTTGAGAAGTTTATGCAGTGATTTTGTTTACAAATTTATATGGTTAACCATCACACAAAAATTCAAAATTTTAACGCAATAAATAAAATTTTTTAAAAAATGTGTTCCGGACCCACTTAAATCATGAATATCATTTGGAAAAAAAATGTGTTTTTATCATTTAAATAATTTCCATAATATTTCTTTTAAAAAAATTAATCTTTTAGGAGAGTTTCGCTGAAAACTATCTTAAATGAACCCTTTGGGGAAAGTTTAATTTTCACCCTTCCACTTAACTTTCCGAACAGTGAAAAAATACGTCCTATAGCCTCTCTTCCGCTGGAGTTTTCTCTTAAAGTGGTTAATCTTGTTTTAATTTACTCTCTCTTGGCGTACTCTTCGTGTCTCTAAGTGATAAGCCTGTGGATAAATTAAGCTGTAAATGTTTGAACTGTGTTAAAACAAGAAAGGTTTCTACGAACAAAGATCCATCAATCAAAAAAAAGGATGTGGTTGGAAAACACTACTTTTTCTCGGTTGCATACTTCTTTATTTTAACCTCGAATTAATTATGTTTCATTCATTATATCTCCATGCAGTGTATCAGAATATACACAAGATAGTGTATAAGTTGCATGTTTTTATCTTTCGTGATATAGTTACATATATTTGCCTTTCGTTAATTACATGCATTCAGTTACTACAATATATATATACTACACTAAAGAAAAAGAAGGGGATTTATTTTTACATATAGAAAAAATTAGCAAAACAAAGCATTGTTCTCATTATGATCATGGTAGATTTTTTTTGCTTCGAGTTACGAGCTAAAATTCGGGTGACGAGCAAGCTTCAGATATCCCACCTCTAGTTTCATGAGCGAATGCGTGCTCATCAAATGAGTACGCAAGAAGAATATAATATTTATAACCTTTATGTGCAACTAGCTGAAAACCCGCGCTTCGCTACGGAGTACATTCAAATTAAATACAACGGTCAACGTATGCAATTTATGCCAAAAATAAATATATATATTTATAATAAATGCGATGATCAATGTATACAATTGATGTAAAATATCTATCTATCTATATATATTTATAAAAAAATCGTAAGGGATATGCATTTTTTTGGATAATATCCAATCGTCTGCTGCATTAGAAAGAGAAAAACATATTTTTTTGTCTATTTAGTTGTTACGTACGTGACGATAAATTTATTTAAAGTACCAGAAAAAGAAATCACGTGATCAGCATTTAATAAATTAAATTCTAAAAATTAATCTTTAAAAATTAACGAAAAATCAGGAAATGGAGGTAAAAATTCGAAAAAAATTTCATTTTGAAGGAATTTTTATGATCTTTCTCGTGATATAAATTTTATAACCCTCAATGTATTATTTTAAATGCAAACGTAAAAAAAGTTTAAAAAACAGCTTAAAAATTTAATTAAAAAAAATCTAAGAAGAATTTTTGAAAAATATTTCTTAGTGCACCCCTACACTATTAGAAGAATCGCCATGCAAAATTTCAGCCCTTTAGGTCCAGCGGTTTGGTCTGTGAGTTGTATGTCAGTCAGTCAATCAGTCAGTGAAAGAATGAGTCAGTTACGGAACTGTTTTATATATATAGATTATTATACAATTGTATACATATTATTCTGAGACTACTATTCAGTTTTAAACCGAGAGATTAACACTGAAGAATTGGGACCCGGGGCAGCTTGCTCTGCCCAAACTTGAATCGCCCTCTGAAACCGAACAGCGCCCAACTTCTCTCGCAGAGAGATGGCTTCTCCTCCATACTGGAACTCCCCATGGGGTCTAAAGGATGGGATGAAATTGGTCCTAGGATCGCAAGCTCTCCCCCTTCTACGGATTCTGAGAAAACGTTCCTCGGATTCTCAGAAAGAAGAATCTGGACATTTCAGCCACAGTGAACGATTCACCAATCGCCCAGCTTCCGTGTCTCACTCGTTGACTTTAAGAGAGTAGCTGGTAATAAAATCGAAAGTGGGGAAAGCGGGGCGAAGAGGTCAAAAATCAACGAATAAGATTTAATTTTTCAGTTCAGCCTTTCTCCTCCTCTTCCATCAGCATCTTCAAGTCTGATCTCCAAGGTCAATGTTGTACATTGCACTTAATAAAACAAATTTAATGAAGTACATTCTATTGTATTGCGTTTTTATACAATGTTCGTCGTTTACAAGCGCATTTTTCTTATTTAAAAACATGTAACAAAAAATTGCGATGTTTTGGGGGAGCCCGGAACGAATTAATGGCATTTCCATTAATTTCAATGGGGAAAATTGATTCGAGATAAGAATATTTCGAGTTACGAGCTCCGTCATGGAACGAATTAAACTCGTAAGTCGAGATACCACTGTATATATACATATATATATATAAATAAATAAATAAATAAATAAATATATATATATATATATATATATATATATATATATATATATATATATATATATATATATATATATATATATATATATATATATATATTTATTTATTTATTTATTTATTTATTTATTTATTTATGTCGCGATATCATTTATTTTGAGTCAGAGGCATGGCAACCAATTTAGAATTGTTTCATAGATGACTGGAGACCTTAGTTGGTATAAAAATGACACTTAGATAAAGGGAGACAAAGGTCTTCCTGTTCCTTAGCGATGTACAACGACAGATGAGACCCAATGAATTTAAGGTACATTTTTATAAATTTAAAATCTTCCCTTTTGCTGATTTCTTTTTAGATTTGGTAACAAAGTTTCTTTTTACTTTTAATGTGAGAGCTTCGTTAACAATATTTCCTAAAATACAGTAAAAAAAGGAATCTTGTATTTCGTTATAATGTACTATTGAGTAAGTCTGAAAGTTCCCTTCTTTAGAACAGCATTTTTTAAAAATGCGTTTGAAGGAATCTTGATTTATGAGAAACTGTATCCCGATTAAATAAGTTTAAAAAACACAAGTTACATTTGCAGGATTTCCTTCAGAGAAAACAAAGGCAATAAAATTTAAAATGGAGAACGTATATAGACCTTTTTAAAGAAATACAATCAAATAAGCCCACGATATAAAGAAAAAAATCTATTGAAAATTTTCACAAAGTAATTTTTTTAATTTTTTAATTCAAAGCAGTATTTTTAAAGTTGTTTTCTAAAATAACTAACGCATTGAAACGAGATTAAATTTATCAAAGCCAGACATTGTTGATTAACTTGATAGGAGAATAAGAATGCAAGGATCTTCTGATATAAAGAAAATTATCCAAGAGAATCAACTGTTTATTAGGTAGGCAATAAAACGATAGAAACATTTAAAAAAACAATATTTATTTGCATTCATGCGAACATTGTTGGTTCCAGTAAAGTAAAAATTGATAAATTCTTAAACAACAACACTTTATTAATAATTTCTGTAATTTGGAATAATTCACTAAATTTTACGTGTAAAAAATTATTGATTTCAATAAAAAAAATTTTAATTAGACGAATCGGGGATTTAAATAAAAGTAATGTATATTAAATACAATTTTGATATTAGTAGTGTACATAGATACGTAATTGGGTAGCAGAACGATTGAGTCAAAAGTTTGCCGTTGCACTCAAAAGTAAGTTGTATCAATTTGGCTATAGCTTAAATTTACAGGAAACAAATCGTGTCAACAATTTGGTAAATGATAAGTGAAATAAAATAAATTAATACACAATATTTAAATATTATCTAGATTCTTCTAAATCAGGCTTGCACAACTCGAAATGCGATGAGAACCATATTAATTTAAATATATGTATGTGTGTGTGTGTGTGTGTGTGTTTGTTTGTTTGTTTTGGGGAAAAATATATTTAATGAGATCAACATAAAATGTGGTGCAGGGATAAAGGACTCTGAACAAAATTTGATTCAATTAAGCAATGAAAAGGGTATTTTATATTGTTTATAGTTTTGATGTCGCTTTTCGACAAAAGGCTCTCTTTTTTTTTTAAATTTTGCAGTGTAAAATATTTTTTCTCCGTAGTGATATTTCGCTAAAATGGTTTTAGCGAAATCGTTTAAAGAGGTGCAATACAGCTTTCGGTAGCATTAAAAACATTTTCCTGTTTCAAGGTAATCGCTTACGAAACTTTGAAGATACAGTGATTTCCGCTTATAAGAATCACGTTTGTTATTACTGTTTTTGATTCTTATAAGCGGTTGATTCTTATAACCGAAATTTAGGTTTTCGGACAGGAACACACACACCTATATATACATATATTAGATAATTTACCATAAAATACTCTTTAATTTACATTAACTATCTTTTATTAAAATTATTTTTTATAGTTTTAAAAATAAAACTTAATTTTTAGACCTATAAGTATGTAAGGTATACACAAGATTCGATTCACAAGAATCGAACTTTTGAGTGAATTAAAGAAGCTGCTTCAGATATGCTAATTTTGGCATACGCGCTTAGTATAAATACCACGCAGCGTCATTAATGAAAGGGGGAGTTGTTGTTAAGGTTGAAAAGGTGTTATCCTGCGCTAGTGCTTTACGGGCCAGAAGTTTACGTGGCAGTACTGCTGGTTTGACTTACTGTTCGTGAGTATAAAATTATATTGTTCTTGAAAGCTGTATTTACATTCCGTACAAGTAGTACGCATGCTTATTGCTGTAAAAGCCAATTATATGTGCAGCGAATTCAATAAACATTATTTCATGTATAAACTGTGTTTGTATATAATTCAAATAGAGTGCTACTTCAAATTATATACACCCAAGTCTGGGTAGAAGTGAGCATAGAATCTCTATACTGGCGCCCGAAAGATATATATACCCTGGTAGTTAGCGTTAAATTTGTAACGAAGAACATAATTGAAATTAAAAACTGTGTACTGTGTACGTATATTGATAAAATTGTTGCAAGTACTTATATACTATTTAAAAAATGAGTGTTGTAGAACAAAATCCTGCTGGAAATTTTCCTCGGGTAATTATGGTTCAACAAATTGCGCCATTCGAAGCCACCTTCAATGGCGGCCCCTCAAGCCAATTCCTAAAGAAAATTGAGCATTACTTTCAGCAACAATGCACCCCAGAGGGGGATAAACTTAAAATTGCTCTAGCCGCTTTAAGAGGTAGTGCATATCAGTGGTACACGTGTATGCAAAGCAGTAATCTGATTTTTGACTATTCGTCATTCAAGCAACAGTTTCTTAGTGTTTTTCCAAAGACCTTTAATCAAAGTGAAATTGAAGCGGAAATTTATTCGCTAAGGCAACGTGAAGGTCAGTCTGCGTTAGATTTTGCTACGGAAAAGATTTCCAAGTGTGAGGAATATTTAGAAGAGTTGACGGAAGCGATAATCTTAAAAATAGTTATCCAACGTTTGAAGCCAAGTGTTCAAGATTTTTTAGATAATCAAACAATTACAAGCAAGGTTACCCTCCTTCAAGCTTTAGCTAAATATGACAATAGACATTTCTTCGCTACCCCTCACCGTCATCCAGGTACGAGAAGTTTTATACAGCCGCGCCAAAATTTTTCGCGAGTTTCAAACCAGCAGCGTAAGCAGTACCGCAGGCAAAATAATAGAAGCGCACGGCGTTATAATGAAATTAGTGCACTTAAAGAAAATATGCAAGCACCTTACTTGCACTGGCAAGTTGATTCACATGATATGGTTCAACCTGTTGAAACTGTTTGGTCAAATGTATTATTTTGTCCGAGTAGTAATCATTATTTTGAGAATAGTGAAAGTCAGGGTATTTTTTTGGCTTATAAAGAAAGTGAGTCTAGCTGGAATGATGAGGTAATTCCAGTACAAATTTCTGAAAATAGTGCCGATAATAATGCTAGTGGTTTAGAAAATAAATCATCTGACACTTCTATTAATGCTATACCTGATATTATTAATGCTATACCTGATATTATTGATGCTATACCTGATATTTTAGATGATATTCACACATCTGTTAATGAAGGAAATTTAGTAGATGACGAAGTATGCGTTACGGAAGTTAGTGAATACTTATTAGTTGACGACAATAAAAATTCTTTAAACGATAGTAGGAACTCGCTAGGTAATGATGATATTATTTCAAGTTCCCAGCCGAATGAGGATTGTGTAGGCCAGGTTGATACTATGGTTTTAAATAAAGTACATGAAAACCAGACTGAGAATCAGGATGAAAAGTTGACACAGAGTTATACTGTAGGTAGTTTAGCTGATGCTTCGGAAGTTATAGAGAAAGTTTGCAATAAAACGCACGAGTACGAAAAGCTTAATCTTCCTAAAACTGAAGCAGTGTTAAAGAATTTAAATGATAACGATTCTGATGTCGCAAGTTTCAAAGAAACTTTTTTGTCAAAAGAGGATAAAACTAAAGTTAGGGGGGATAAAAAACGTGAAAAAGAGCCTTCAGGTTCCAGCATTAAAACTGCTAATACTGAAGTAATTAAGGAGGTAAAAAAGAAGTCGTATAAGCACAAATACGAAAAGCAGAGTCAGGTTGTTAAAAAAATAGAATCTGCATTAAAATTTAATACCGATACAAGCAAAAGTACGAAGAAAGGTAAAATGTGCACTGCAAAAACTCCATCAAAGGAGGAATGCGTCGCTGATAAGGTACACAAGGTTATCAAAAGGAAGAATGACAATTTTAAAGCTCCTTTGCATAAGTACAGGGAACGCAAGATATCAGCCGCCCAGCAAGGTTGGCCTCCTCCCAAGAGACCTCCTGTCCATCGTCAAGCCGGACCAGCGCCTCAGGACCTACGACCTGCTGCACGAAGGATGCCCACACGGTCAACGAACCCCTTTACTAGGACTGCGACCATCAAGAGAGGTTCAGCGGATTGGACAAACTGGTGCAGTGAAGTTGCTGCATTCATGAGGAACAAGTCTTGTATCAATTCTCTTATTCTAACTCCCACCCTTTAATAAAACCGAACCAAATTGGTTTGAAGTTCCCCATTGTATATACTGTGTAAACATTTTGAGGGGAAGGAGTGAGCCACTGAAAAAAAACGGTATACTGTTGTTTTATAAATTTTTGAAGGGGACATGTAGTGAAAAAAATACATACTAACTACAGATAACAAACAACTAACATACTAACTTCGCAAATCATAACACATGTACATTATAAATTGGGGGAGAGCAGATACAGTCAAGAAATGTCATGCTGTGCAATTGTGTTGTCACTTTTAATTAAAATAGATATTTTAGGGCGCAGTTGGCCAGCCCAGTATCCGCAACTCTGCAAATCCACTGTGTAATGGTGTCACCTGGACCCTTCGGGGTTAGTTTTGTAAAATGGTAGTGGCGTTTTTCCCCCACACAACGTGTGGAAGGTTTTTTGGCTTTGCCACCCATTATGTAAAAAGTCAGACCAGCACGCGTTTTCAATTAGTTAACTGAAGCCGTTCAGACCTCAGTTACCTAATTTTTTTTTCGAGGGAGGCCAGTGTAAGGTATACACAAGATTCGATTCACAAGAATCGAACTTTTGAGTGAATTAAAGAAGCTGCTTCAGATATGCTAATTTTGGCATACGCGCTTAGTATAAATACCACGCAGTGTCATTAATGAAAGGGGGAGTTGTTGTTAAGGTTGAAAAGGTGTTATCCTGCGCTAGTGCTTTACGGGCCAGAAGTTTACGTGGCAGTACTGCTGGTTTGACTTACTGTTCGTGAGTATAAAATTATATTGTTCTTGAAAGCTGTATTTACATTCCGTACAAGTAGTACGCATGCTTATTGCTGTAAAAGCCAATTATATGTGCAGCGAATTCAATAAACATTATTTCATGTATAAACTGTGTTTGTATATAATTCAAATAGAGTGCTACTTCAAATTATATACACCCAAGTCTGGGTAGAAGTGAGCATAGATTCTCTATAAGTAGATATACATGATTATAGTAAGAGAAGAAAAAAATACAATATTTGTTACAAGTTACAACATACCTGCTTAACAGTTTTAAGATTTCAACTACAGGAAGGGAGCAAGAAAAAGTTTTCTACGGTAGTTTGACGTAATGAAGTTTTCAGAAGGCTGTTTATTCCTCTTTCAATACTTATAGTCTCAGACGAAAATTTACTCGGACGGGTAAAGTTGCCCCCGGGTCAAGCTAATAGGACAGTGTTGTGGTAAAGCGTTTAAGGGGAAAATATTATGTTATGTCTAATAAAGAAAGGGGTGAATTTTACGACTATATTCCATCCCATCTTATCAATCTTTCTTTAAAAAAAAAGAAAAAACTTCGTGCCTTTTGAGGGTTTAAGTAGCTTTTTTGGAAAAATGAAAGGAAAGCGAAGAGTGTAAACTGATTCTTAAAACCGGTGGATTGATTCTTTAAAGCGAAAATTTTAACATGGAAATAATTCATTTGTTTTTGTTTTCGCGATATTGATTCTTATAAACGGTTGATTCTTATAACCAGTGATCACTATAAGCGGTGGTTACTGTATTATAATCCTTTCGTTTGGGGAAATCATTAATTATGATAAAGCAAATACGAAAAGAAATTAGTTAAAAAAGAATAGGGAGGAATTAAAAAGAATTAGACTCAAAAACAAAAAGGTAGTTACCCCTGGAAAACAAAAATTTTAAAAGATTTCCCCCTTTTACGGTGGAAAGCTAAAATCTAATTTCAAAACCATAAAGCATCAGTTACTTGAACGATAACAAATAGGATGAAAAGTGTCAGCTCAAACATTGAACTAATACGAAAGATGCAAAAATTCCCTTGAAATCTTATCCAAAATTACGAGAAAAGACATCTGATAATTTTCAGTTTATTAAAAATTTTTACTGTCACGAAATCCGTTATTTTTCTCTTTCTTCAACAGCATTTTCCTTTCTAATTATGTCAAGTTATGTTTTCACAAGCTGTTAATTACTTTAACATATTGATTACTCTTTCTACTAATTAGCTAATCTCGATGATATTTTAAAGAAGATTTTGGACCTTTTTTTTGGTACGATTAGAATTTCAGCCACGCAGTAAGAGGTGGATTTGTGAACAGTATTGCAAAAAGGAAATTGAAGTTTAAGGGGACAGTGGACTTTCAAAATTGTGAAATTTGTCCAAAAATTCGATTTTTTTATTTAATCAATTGTGAAACTACGGACGAGTAGTAATGCGTTGCAAAGAGAATTTTTAATTTCTGTGATTACTTTCCTAGTTATAGGCATTTGTATTTAATTTAGATATTATGTGGCTATTAATAGCAATAACTTTAAATGTGTTTTTCTCAAAATAAAAATTTTCATGTCATACGAATATTCAAACTGCTCCAGGCGCATTTTGAATTATCGTATTGCTTTGAAATTTAAGATTATATACTTAACTGTATACCAAATAAATCTTATTGAAAATAATTATGCTTCGTAGTTCAGAATTTCTAAATTTTGTACTTGAAAAGATGATTTATGGGTATTTTGCGTAATAAAAAGTGTGTTTCCACTATCATTATTTTTTTCTCTTTATATTTTTAATGAATGCTTAAATTAAGCAATAATTTTCATTGTTAGTTCTATAGCGTATCCTGTAAATAAAAATTACCATATTATATGCCAAAGAAATGCGCATGAAACATTTTTAATTAGGCCAATTTTTTATATAATTAATAATTCATAATTCATAAATTATTAATATTTCATCATTAAATTTTAACCACTTTCACATACCTATATTACTAATCACATATCCAAATTTCAAGCAAATCCATTCAAAATAAAAAAAAATAGGTTTATAGGTCCACTGTCCCCTTAAATATTTTGTTCAAATATTTTCTAACAGAAAACTATAATCAAGATGTTATTACTTTTTTTAAAAACTGACAAATTTACTACATATATCTTAAGTATTAGATCAAAAATGTTTTAAACGATAATTCATGGAATCAAATTAAAGTGTAAAAGAAACCTAATGATAATTAAAATACGAAATCAGATCGACATTTCGAACCCCGGCAAGAAAAGTGACACAAGTCCAAAAAGTGGCAATTTTGAGGTTATGCCATTAAAAAATATGTATGAAGGGACCCATCCTGCGTGAAAAGTGATTTATCTCTATCTCGCTATTTGTCCACATGAGGGCAGTTGTATCAGTTTTATTGTAATGCCAGTTAAAGATGTATTTTTTAAGTTGATTTTCCTTAAATGCTCCATTTTCGAGTTGTGCCACTTGTCTTGCCGGAGTGCTATTTATTACAATATGGGGCTCTCAAAGAATTAGAATTTGCAAAATAATAATAATAATAATAATAACAAAGTGTAAGGTATACATAAGATTCGATTCACAAGAATCGAACTTTTGAGTGAATGAATTAAAGAAGCTGCTTGAGATATGCTAATTTCGGCATACGCGCTGGGTATAAATACCAAGCAGCTTGATTAATACAGAGGTTGAAAAAGGTTGTTAAAGTTGGTAGATAAGCGAGTTAAGGGAGTTACAAGGAAAGCAGCTGCAGGTGCTATCCTGCGCTAGTGCTTAGGGGGCCCAAAGTTTACGTGACAGAACGAATTCAATAATCATTGAATTCGTTGCACATATAGAATTTGCTTTTATAACAATAAGCATATGTACTACTTGTACGGAATATATATTAGCATTCAATAAAAATACACTTTGCAATACTCACAAACCAGCAGAGAGTCAAACCAGCAGTACTGCCACGTAAACTTTGGGCCCCCAAAGCACTAGCGCAGGATAGCACCTGGAGCTGCTTTCCTCGTAGCTCCCTTAACTCGCTTATCTATCAACTTTAACAACCTTTTTCAACCTCTGTATTAATCAAGCTGCTTGGTATTTATACCAAGAGCGTATGCCGAAATTAGCATATCTCAAGCAGCTTCTTTAATTCATTCACTCAAAAGTTCGATTCTTGTGAATCGAATCTTATGTATACCTTACAAAAGTCAACCCGAAAGGCATTGCGCAGGCATTTGGCTGTAGAAATCATTTTTATCCGGAGATTTATAAATTGACATAATGTGCATATGTATAAAACAATATTCTGTACGTATTCTTCAGTATGACTGCGAATGATTTAATTACCTTGAGAATTTTTTTCAAAGTGTTTTAAAATTGAAAGACATATTTATTTTGAAATGTCACACATTGTAGGAAAAAATCAGTTACATACCAGACATTGTACTTTGAAATTTCTTGACTAGTTGAAACACAATTGAACATCTTTAGATCTTTTAATTTCGTTAAGTATGTCATCACACTTAAAAAAGCAGATTTGAAAATATGGCATGCTCCAAGCATTGAATCATTGCTGTAACATTAATATCCATTCCATTGTTAATTTTTTAGCGTGTTTGTCTTCTGAAATATAAATAAATTCAATCTCCTTAAATTTTGCTTTATCATCTCTATATATAAAACAGTTCCGTAACTGACTGACTCACTGACATACAAAGCACAGACCAAAGAGCTGAAATTTTGCATGGCGATTCCTCTTATAGTGTAGGGGTGCACTAAGAAAGATTTTTCAAAAATTCTTTTTAGATTTTTTTAATTAAATTTCTAAGCTGTTTTAGTAACTTTTTTTAAGTTTGCATTTAAAATAATAATCTGAGAGTTATAAAATTTATATCACGAAAACGATAAAAAAAATTCCTTCAAAATGAGATCTTTTTCGAACCTTTACCGCCATTTTCTGATTTTTGGTGTATTTTCAAAGATTAATTTTTAGAATTTAATTTATTAAATGCCGATCACGTGATTTCTTTTTCTGGTACTTTAAATAAATTTATCGTCACGTGCATAACAACTGAATAGACAAAAAATATCTAGCTAATGCGGCAGACGATTGGACATTATCCAAAAAAATATTAAAATACAGTAAAAGAAATGTTCCTCAAACTGTACTATATTAACTGTACTAAATTCTTTAGTTTGTCTTATTAGATTTAATTTAAATATTTTCTTCTACATTACTTTGTCTATAAAAATATCCCTCACGATTTTTTTATAAATATATTTTTTTGTTTTGTTTTACATCAATTGTATACATTGATCGTCGTATTTATTATAAATATATATTTATAATATATATATATATATATATATATGACATTAATTGCATACATTGACCGTTGTATTTAGTTTGAATGTACTCCGTAGCGAAGTGCAGGTTTTCAGCTAGTAAAAGATAAAAGAGGTAGATTTTTTTTCTCTATTTCCTGAAAATAGGAAAGTAAAACGAGAAAAAAAGTCAAATTTTCGCAGCTGTATGACGTATGAGATACATAGCTACGCGATATGTCTAGGAAGCTCCTTTCAAAAATGTTACATTCCTCCGAATTTGCGTTGCGTGGAAACCCAATTTCAAAACAAAAGTTTTGTCACATTAAAATTTCAATCTTTCGTGAGATTTTTAACGACTCTTTGTGAGATATATTGATACACATGAATATCATTGTATTAGTATATCTCTCCTTTGAGAATCCTAAATGAGAATCCTTTATTAACGTGCACAGAATATTTATAAATTATGTTTTAAATAAAAATGTGTGAAAGTTAATAGTTAAAATTTTAAGCGAAATCGCAGGCTAAAAGATATTAGTATTATAAAATAAATGAAACGTAAACAGAAAACGGAAGATGGGTCAGATATTAAAAGCCTGATAAACTTTGCAAAATACACTGAATATTTAAACATATTATTCTACAATGTACGAAACTTAAAATGATTTCAAAAGATATCTATAATTTCATTTCATCATTTCTCTTTACAGATGTCAAATTAAACGTGGATATTGTTTTGTTCTTTTAAAAATTCCATTCTCCCGTTCCTCGATTGAGCATAGCTCTTTTGCGGTGAATATTTCGAAAAAATAAAATAGTTTTAAAAAGCTTATAAATTATGTAATATAACAGCGTTTAGATGCTAGGTTAAAGTACAAAACAAATCACATTTAGTTATAGAAAAAACAAACATTTGGAAGTATATGTTTAAAAATGCATAAAGAGAAAATGATAGATAAATTTAAAGTATTCTTGCTGACACATTAAAATGAACACTACTAAATGTATTCATAACTCATTGATATTTAAATAAAATAACATGTAAAATGCTGTGAATATGTTACCATAATAAAACTACAATACATGAAAGAATAAAATATTTTCTCTGTGGAAATAGATTAGAATTATGCTTAAACAAATTAAGTACTATTTTCATAGAAAGTATTAAAATTTAAGAACTATAATAGACAAGTGCTGAAAAGGAAATTGAGAGCAATAAAAGGATTACATTACCAGTAAGAGATATGTAAAAGAAATAATTTGTGTAATTAATTAATTTGTGTAACATTAAAATGAACACTACTAAATGTATTCATATCCCATTAATATTTAAATAAAATAACATGTAAAATGCTGTAAATTAGGTTACCATAATAAAACTACAATACATAAAAGAATGAAATATTTTCTCTGTGTAAATATATTAGAATTATCCTTAAACAAATTAAGTACTATTTTCATAGAAATTATTGAAATTTAAGAACTATAACAGACAAGTGGTAAAAAGGAAATTAAGAGCAATAAAAGGATTACATTACCAGTAAGAGATATGTAAAAGAAATAATTTGTGTAATTAATTAATTTGTGTAACATTAAAATGAACACTACTAAATTAACTCTGTAAATTAGGTTACCATAATAAAACTACAATACATAAAAGAATGAAATATTTTCTCTGTGGAAATATATTAGAATTATCCTTAAACAAATTAAGTACTATTTTCATATAATAATAATATATATTGCAAAGTATAATATATATTGCAAAGTATTTTAATATTAAATTTTTTATTTATATTTAATTTTTCATAATATATATTGCAAAATATTCACAACAATCCGTGTTTGTCACACGATACGTCACAACGTGTTTAACAATAATTTGGAAAAATTATTACATCGATAAATCCCGAAAGATTAGGTTAAAATTCATTTATTAATGCACACATTTAAACCACGTATTTAAAAACTGAACAAAAATATTTTTCTCTGAAGTTACGTCTGGGAGCTTTGAAAGTCAAAGTGTTGCAGTTTTAGTAGATACAAATCTCTTATGCACAACTAGACATCCCTTCATTAATATGCGGTTCCCCAGGATTTCACTCTGCTGCCCCGAAGAGAGAAATCGAATTTTATTGAACCATCTCTTTGACTCAATTGCTCCTTTACTATTAGAAAATGCACTTCCTATTTAAAGTCAAAATCCCTCTCTTTTGCAAATGATAAGCCCTGGAGGCACTTATTGGACGAACCGAATCAGTCCCGATTTTCCCTAGGAGCGCTGCAATTACGCGTTTTCCCTTTCTTACTGGACATGAGTGCCTGCCAGCACATATTTTACGAAACTGAAATTACGGAATACAATTTGCTTCATATTCCGACTGGGTCAGACTTTTGGCGCCACTTACCTGGACACGTTCCCTGCACTAAACAATTTTGAAAATGTTGCTCAGAGGTATTGGGGGGGGGGGGGCTAGAGAATTAACGCCTTCGCAACCAAGAATTTCTTGGCTTTTGCAAATAAATTTATTGAACTACTTGAAGCTATGGATCGAAAGTGACGTCCCTGCAGATAGGCGCAAATTCATTAGTAGCTGAAACAACACGTAGCAAGGGACTTATATAAATTAACAAATATCGACAAAGGGAGTGTGGTTCATTTGCAAAAGTGATAAGATTAAAATGAAAACTGAAAAGGTTTATTTAAAATAATCGTTTGCGTGTGTGTGGGAGTTACATCAAATATCTTTATCAGCTAATGAGGAGTTTCCTATCTAATAGGCCTGTCGAATTTAGGACCAACAATTCGGTTATCTCTCTCCG
This sequence comes from Dolomedes plantarius, assembly GCA_907164885.2. Lineage (NCBI taxonomy): Eukaryota > Metazoa > Arthropoda > Arachnida > Araneae > Dolomedidae > Dolomedes > Dolomedes plantarius. The sequence continues at coordinate 18,275,814 of OU015491.1, forward strand.
TTATGCCAAAGGCTATCCGCAGGGATCATATTCGGGCCCTGTTTTGTGAAACTTCTTTGCGAATTCGGCCCTTGATCTTTACCTGTGGGATGGGGTTTTACTTCAACCTATGTCGCCGATTGCGTATCGCTGAACGATGCTTCCTGCCGTCACGTTATTGAAAATAAGGCTAAATTTGCTTTGAGTCTTCAGATGCTTGCGCCTGGAGGGTAAAACTTGTTTTCAATCCAACCAAGACTCGGTTACTTTACTTTCTGCATTCCAAAAGAGTTGCGCACCCAAAAGTGCGTTTCGTGGGAGTTAATATAAAAGGGTCCACTCAGATAAAGTACCTGGGGATCGTTATAGATAAAAATCTCTCCTGATATCCTGACGTCGACTTTTTCAGGGAACAAATCAAGAGGGCAACCCTGATGCTCAGGTCAATTAGGGGAGGTGGCTTTGGTATGTCTGGGAATATTATTAAAACCCTTCATAAAAGAGGCATTCAAAGGATTGAAACCTACGCGTGTTGGTGGACCTTTGCCCACAACTTTTGAGGGACAAACTAAATTCATTTCAGCGTATTGTCCTCTTGGCTATTCTTCAACAGTGTTTTAGGACCACTCCTACCTCGGCGTTGCAGGTTGTAGCTGGGACGGTCCCTTTGGATCTGAGTTGTCGAATCACTAAACTGAGACGTGATAGTAACTTCCATAGGGTCACTTTCTGTGCTAATGAGGTCCAATCGTTTCTCGTTAGGCAGAGTCACCCAGTTTATAGGAAACATATTAAATGGAATCGCTCGCCTTCTTCTGGTAGGGGGAGAGGATTTTAATGATTATTCGAAACTGGATGGGCTGTTGGAAGCTGGTTTAATTATCTGTAGCGATGGTTTTGAGGTAGTTGTGGAGTCTTTCCGATTGAACGATGGCGCATCTGTCTTTCAGGCGAAGGTTTTTGCTATCCGTCAAGCGATGCCGTCTTGTAAGTCCTCGTACACACGATACGGTTTCGGTTTTATAATCGTTTCGGTGACACCCGAAAGCTGTGTTCACACTATTTGGATTTTCTTTTACCGTATACGGTTTTCCCGTCCACACAGGACACCTTTGCGATCATTCCAGTGTTGTTCGGCACTGATGTACGTTTCCTTCAAAACAACCGAATCGTGTGTACTCCCCCTCTCAATTTTATACGCCAATGGCAACCGAAACGGCCCCGTGGCGGTTCCGTCTATACGGTTTAGGGTAGACAAAATCGAACGACACCTGCTACCGATTCGGTTGTTTCCCATATACGGTTTTCGACCGCAACGTGTGAACGCACAAAACAAAATACATAGTGTACTGCAAACGAAACGACAAAAACGAAACGATTATAAAACCGAATCGTATCCTGTGTACGAGGCCTAGTACGTTGCAACCGATTTCGGGGCTCGTCAATTCCATCTTTTTTTCAGACAGTCAATCTGCGTTGAAATCCTTCGTGGTGTCGGGGATTATGACCAGTGACATATATAGAATTCTGCAGGCTGTGGGGAATCTTTGATATTCTTTTCATCGATGCATGACTCATTTCCGTTTGACTGGTAATGAGAGGGTGGAGTACTTGACAAAGCCGGTACCTGCTATGAACATATCCACTTTGATATAGGAATTTCTCCCTCTTGTGTGAGGTCAACCCTTAAGAAGAGGGCTATATAGGTCTGGCAATGTAGGTGGGCACACAGAACCCCTGAATTTATAGTAAAATACTGCTATTCTGTTTACTAGGACACTCACTCCAATTAGTTAATTGTTTTCAGTTGTGTTCTCAAGAGTAAGATTTACGAGTGTAAGAATATTGTCTAGAAATCTCGTTCAAGATTTACTGTGTATTGTTTAAAATATTTCATTAAATTTCTTTAGAATACTTTAGAATTGTTTTGACTAAGCATTACCCAATCTTTCTGAAGTACTACTGTAAACTCAAATGGGGGATTTTATCATTGTAGTAATAAAGACATATAGTCACTAACATAGATGATATTCCTAAAGTGAAAAGATCTATACGATTTAGTCATTACAAGCTAAGAGACATTTCGAGTGGACAGTTATTTCCAGTCAATTCCAGCGATATTTTACAATGTATCAAATATTGTGCTGCCGCTACGTATATGCATTCAGTATCCTTCGTAAATGCAGTCAGATGTAGCGTTGAACTCAATAATACTCCATTCTTTGGAGTAAATTACTCTTAATGACTCTCCCCTAGACACTCTATGCTGGAACTTAGCGATACAAGGGACCAAGTATAGTGCACGTCACTGGCTCTAATAGATGGAGTTTATATGTATCGTTCAAATCTTCACATGCTATTTAGTCTTTCTCATAAGTTCTTCCCCCAACAATTCGTCGGAAATGTCAAAATGCTATAACTGACGAAGCACAATTCCTCTCAGTTTTCACTGTCAACAATATCTCTATTACTGCTTTCTGCAATATAAGAACTGGTGTAATTCCTTTAGAAATTTAATGTTTAGGCCATGTTTAAAGTCCCTTTGTTATATAACCGTTTTGCAAATTCGCATCTAAATAGCTTTTTTCAGTGTCAACCATTTTATCATAAATTAATCTATAAACTTTTTTATCTTCTCTCCTAACTGTATTTGGTACTATTCTTTAAATTACTGTTTTAAAAAGTGCTCCATAGGTCTTATTTACTTCTTTTCAATGGTTTGTTACTAAAGTTTCTGTCAGATAGGAGTCAAAAAGTTGAAAGTTATGTTGTTGTTATTTACGCACTCTGGCTGGAAAATCCAGACTAAGTCCATATACGATTTCGGGCTGAGGGTAGCGGCTCCGGTTTATAATTGCACCTCATGGTGCATATGCATTCGTGCAGAGTTCTCTGCATGCAGACCCCCGACTCCTGCCATCACTTTAGTCACGGTAACATTAGTCACATTAGTCACGGTAAGCCCCCAAGGTCTCTCGTGTTTCTTGATCTAGTGTCCCCCGCCCCCATTGACACCATTTGACCCCCGGGTTCTTTGATGCTCTGTAGCAGGACCGAAAGAGGAGGCGATCCACGCATATACAAAGTACGGAGTGAACATCAATCACTGGATTCCCCAAGGCACAGAAGAGCAGAGTGCATGAATGCAAACGCAGCATTAAGGTCAGTGTGTAATTTTAGCGGGTGACACCTCAATTTCGACCGAGTACCCCCAGGGGCACTGGGGGATTGTAACCTTCTCCCACCCTCTCTGACCTTATAGAAGAATCTTCCGGTTGACAGATTTAACGTGCCCATATCCGGCCTAGACAGAAGTTATTTATTGGTGCTTACCGGATTATGAACTGAGCACCCTTGGCGCCGAAATCCGACGCGCTACCACTATGCTATCTCGGGCCCTATGACGACTTATCACTGTGATATATAGTTGAAAATACCTATCATTCGATAGCTCATGGTCTTATATCAGGGAAACTTGTATTATTCCGTTTCTTCGCATTTGTGTGGTATCTTTTTCTTTGGAATATTGCTCTAATATACACCACCTTGAAATAATGAAATGCAAATTCAGAATGTATGCCTTTTTTCGTTTTATAATGAAAAAAATAGACTTAACTACTCATAACAACAGCAACTAACATAGGTACATATTACACTTTAAAAACAAGTAATAGATTAAAAAAAAATTTTTAAAGGCCTACTTAGGTCCTACTTAGGTCCTACTTATTCCTACTTAGGTCAACAAAGAAAAATTTGAGTTTGAACTAATAGTAGGAATTGAACAAAAGGATTGCCTGCCAGAACCTTGCCTACTGTGCGAGATTAGGAGGGGGGGAAAGAGAGAGAAAAGGTTTGTCAGGTTGGGGATTCGATCTCGCAACCTACAGGACGGGAGAAGCCCGCGTTACCACAGTGCTACCATTTACAGAGTAACAACAGGAAAATTACTATTCAAGAGCAAGAGACGCTCTAGGTCTAAAACTAAAATCGATTAATTAAATTTAATTAGTGAATTAATATTTGAAAAAACTGTATTAACATCAAGCGTCATCCACTACAAGTTTAAAAAAATGTATTTGAACTTGAGTGGATGAATAAAAAGTACTTTTATTAACGATTGAAAATTTGAACAAGATATATATAGGGAGAGTGTGAACTAATAGTAGGAATTGAAAAAAAGGATTGCCTGCCAGGACCTTGCCTACTGTGCGAGATTAGGAGGGGGGGAAAGAGAGAGAAAAGGTTTGTCAGGTTGGAGATTCGATCTCGCAACCTACAGTACGGGAGAAGCCCGCGTTACCACAGTGCTACCATTTACAGAGTAACAACAGGAAAATTACTATTCAAGAGCAAGAGACGCTCTAGGTCTAAAACTAAAATCGATTAATTAAATTTAATTAATGAATTAATATTTGAAAAAACTGTATTAACATCAAGTGTCATCCACTACAAGTTTAAAAAAATGTATTTGAACTTGAGTGGATGAATAAAAAGTACTTTTATTAACGATTGAAAATTTGAACAAGATATATAGTCTAAAACTAAAATTGATTAATTAAATTTAATTGATGAATTAATATTTGAAAAAACTGTATTAACATCAAGTGTCATCCACTACAAGCTTAAAAAAATGTATTTGAACTTGAGTGGATGAATAAAAAGTACTTTTATTAACGATTGAAAATTTCAACAAGATATATATAGAGAGAGTGTGAACTAATAGTAGGAATTGAAAAATAGTAAAGTACACAGGCTTTTACATTAAAAATTTAGAGGCAAGGACTACAGAGAAAGCAAAAAAAGGAAGAAAATATATTAAATATTTCGCAACTTATATACATTTTTATATATTGTTTCCGCATACAACTACACTAGTGTCAAGCATGGAATGAACATTTTAAAGGAGTTTCAAGCAAACTTTACCTGACTAAGTTATTTCACAAAAACCTCTCTTTTAATTAACCGACCTCCTCCTTTTGTTGAAGATTTAACTTCCAGATTTTGAGACGAAAGAGAAAAAAAAATTGGCGACACATTAAAAATCTATTTTATTTTCCTTCAAACTCTTTATCTTTCCGAAAAATCTTGCAAGATCATAGACATGTGTGCCGGGTCAAATTAGCGTGAATGCATTCAGTGACGTTCCTTTCATAAATGAATTATCTGAAGGACAATTTTAACGAAAAGAAGTATATCCGAGTAATTAGTGTGATACTTTTTTTTCTCGTAAGAGTTCCGTACAGAAACAAGATATTCCTTACACAGGAAGGTAGAAGGTCATGGGTAAAACACCTGTTTCGGAAGGATAGAAAAATAATCCTGTACGCGGACAGATTAGACATAAAAAATATACATTCTGTCTGAGCTCTCTTCTTAATCACTTTCCTTCGGGACGAATAGGGATGTTTATTAATTAACTCTCTCATCACAGAGTATCTAGAAATAAAGATATGGCAAATAAAAATATAACTTAGTTAACGTATACATGTTATGTTTTACAGATAAGGTACTCAATATCTTTTTATTGTAACTTTTTTAATAGGTATATTTTTATAATATATGAAAGGTCCAGGGGTAAAACCACTTTACAGCAGTTTTTGAAGTTTGTATTTTGAATTTTAGCTATTATTGTTATTATTTTTATTTATTAACTAGCTGAAAACCCGCGCTTCGCTACGGAGCACATTCAAATTAAATACAACGGTCAAAGTATACAACGGTCAACGGTTAATGCCAAAAAAAAAATAAATATATATATTTATAATAAATGCGACGATCAATGTATACAATTTATGTAAAATATAAATATATATATTTATAAAAAAATCGTAAGGGGTATTTTTTTTTTGGATAATATTCAATTGTCTGCTGCATTAGAAAGAAAATTTTTTTTTTGTCTATTTAGTTGTTAAGCACGTGACGATAAATTTATTTATAGTACCAGAAAAGAAATCACGTGATCAGCATTTAATAAATTAAATCCTAAAAATTAATCTTTAAAAATTCACCAAAAATCAGAAAATCGAGGTAAAGGTTCGAAAAAGATTTCATTTTAAAGGAATTTTTATGATGTTCATCGTGATATAAATTTTATAACCCTCAAATTATTATTTTAAATGCAAATTTAAAAAAGTTACGAAAACAGCTTAAAAATTTAATTTAAAAAAATCTAAGTATAATTTTTCAAAAATCTTTCTTAGTGCACCTCTACACTATAAGAAGAATCGCGTAAAATTTCAGCCCTTTAGGTCCAGCGGTTTGGTCTGTGCGTTGTATGTCAGTGAGTCAGTTCCGGAACTGTTTTATATATATAGATAAACAACTTTTACTATATAGATAAAATTCGTCCGAAGTTTCATATGATACTGATTTTATTTTTTAATCTCTTTCAAACTTTGTATTTCTGTACATTCAAAATCTGTATTCAAAGTGACCTGGAACTCAAAATATTTTAAAGAAAATAAAATAACTTCTTGCTTTGAAATATACTATTGAACTTTCGGATTAAAGTAACACAAGCGCTATATTATATCCATAGTGATATCATCTCCAAATACAACATTTTGAGATTCAACGTCAGTGCATACCCAGTTCATCAGTGCTTTTATTCTATTTTTCTTGAAATGGAATTTTTTAAGGAAGTCTGGGACACATTTCAAATTTTTTTTATTTATTCAGTTAAAAGTTTGAAATTTTTTGTGATGGTTAACCATATAATTTGTAAACAAAATCACATCATAAAATTTCTCATAAAGCTTTAAAAAAATTTTAAATTTACAATTTTTAAAAAAAGTGGGGTAATTTAAAATCGATATAACTCGAAATATTATTTGTCGAATTTAATTTTTTTCCTTGAATTAAATAAAAATATATAAGTTTTAATTTTGATTCAGCATTTTATTAAATATTAATTTAAAAAAATTAAAATATTTAGAGTAAACTTTTTTTTAAAAAGGATGTAACTTATTTTTAAAAAATCACATTTTCAAAAGTAAATTTTTTTCAACTTGCTGAATCCAAATTGAAGTAAAATAATTGAAAAAGGCATGTTCCAAGTTTGCACCATTTTTCCTAAACGGTTCTTGACTTATAACAATTTAAAGACAAGAAATGGTGAAAAAACCCATCATGCAGAAAACGCATTTACTGGATTAAACAAATATTGGCTGGTATTAGAATGTTGCAAAAGAAAAAATTAATATCTCCTGTTCTAATTAAGAAAGGAACATGCTCTTTAAACGTAATTTTAAGCGTAAAAGAACAGAAAATTTTTTAATGCAATAAAAATGTTTTTTAAATTTGAAGAATTTTGCGTCCTGGACCCCTTGAGATCTACTATATTTAAAAGGCTATGTCGAAAATTCCTTGCAAAGCATCACCATGAAATATTGTAAAGATGTCTTTTTTTTCTTGTTTCATTATGCTGTCTTCAGGATTTTTTGATTTACAATAAAAATTTCAAGAATATTTTCCCTAAAACGAAAAGGACTCCAAAAATTATTTTCTGCCCTTTAAAGAGTTATTTTTAGCAAATATTTTTTGGCTGTTGAGGACAAACTTATGAAACCCCTTACCGTTGCTCACACCTAAACTAATTATTTAAATAGAACTATTAGTACATCCCATATCTTACAATCTCAACACACTTTAAATTTTGATGTGATGGATATCCTAAGATACAATATTCAGGAAAATTTTGATGTTATGGATATCCTAAGATACAATATTCAGGAAAAAAGCGCGAGAAAAATATAAAATAGAAGAAATAATAAATGTTATTAATGTATTGTATGGGGGAATATAAGACACAGGAACCGCGCAAGAGATAGTTATAACATCATGAAGAAGGAAACTGAGTATGACGTTATTAGGAAAATGATGTATAATGCACATAGTTCTAATGACAAAGAGAGATCTATCTCTGCGACCTGTAAATAATTTCAGAAAGAAAATAGTCCCGTAGAAAATTAGTTATGGTAATCTAACATGAAAATGCCATATTCAAAAGCACAATCATATTATTTGATAGCAACAACTCAAGTAAAAAGTTGCCTTTCACGGTTGCGAGTAAAAGTAATTTTAAAGTCTTATCACTAATGTTTCATTTTAGAGATAAATTTACAAAAGGATATAAAAAATATCCCCACGAGATAAAAAATAAACCTTTTTTATAAAAAATTGGGTTCCAGGATTCACCTTTCAGGGAAATGGATCCATTTTTTTAAAATTAGATACTAAAAGTTATTTTTTTATATATGATAAACGGATTGACTGATACTAATTGTAATTAATTATCCAAGTTATAATTGCGAATACCAAATGGTAAATTTCTGCATTAAACACTGAATAGAAAAAAAAATAGTTCTTATTCAAAGAATATACAAATGAATGAATAAACAAAGAATATACAAATGAATGAAATAAATGAATGAATGAGTTAAAAAAGTTAAAGATGAAAGGGAAAAGTAGGGGAAAATGCCATGTGATAAAATTCAAGCTTCTGGGTTAAATTTTGGGGGAATCAGAGAAACTGGCTTAATCATGACGTTAAATGGAAATGAAAAGTTGAATGAGCTAAGTGAAATTAATACACATTCTCCGGACACTTTAAAATGTCCTATTTATTCGCACACTATATTGAACCGTTCTAGAGCTTATAGGCAGACACTTTTAGGCACAGAGCCAAATCAGTTTATTGATTAATAAAATTTTACTTAAGTCTCTACCCATCGAGCTGTTTTGGTTAGTTTAAAAATCACAAAAATTAGTTCTACATTTATGATTAGGTAATTGCTATTAAATATTTAAGGAAATTTCGGGGCAAAAGCAGCTATAAAATAAGTAAAATAGTTCGTCATTTTTTTTTACATTCTTTTAACATACAGGGTGATTATAATTAAAGTTTAAGTTTCAAAACGCTATAAAATAAGAACCACTGATGAGAATGACGTCAAATTTGAACGGCATGTTATTGAAGAAGGCGGAAAGCGTATGGCAGCAGAAAACATTTAGTTTCAAATTTTAGCAACAGATGGCGCTGTAAGCGGCAGAAGATGTAAATTAAAATACCTGTCATGCGCATGACACATTTCAGTATTATAAAACCGCCAGGTACACGGCTGTTCCTCATTTCGTGTCTCAGACGTTCGCCATGGGTGTCTCACTGCAGGACCGCGCTTTGCTGGTAAAGCTGTATTACAAGAACGATGATTGTGCAAGAGTAGGTCTGCAAAAGTTCAGGACACTGAAGGGTATAAAAGAAGGCGTTGGTCCAATGAGTGTCGTGGGTCTGAAGAAAATTATGCAAAAATTCGAAACGACAGGTTCGTTTGATGTGCAATCTGGTAGAGGGAGAAAACGAGTGCATTCGACGGTAGTTGAAGAGGGGGCACAGCATTACAGGAGTAGTCGGCCGGTGGTGTGCAATCGTGCAGTGCACGAGGAATTGCCCGAACATTGGACAGGCATACGAGCATAGTGCTGAAAATTGTACGAAACATCTTGCAATGCTATCCGTACAAAATTGGCCATGTGTAGGAGTTGCTTCCGTCTGACCTGTCAGCAAGGGAGACGTTTGCGTTAGAATTTCTTGGTCTCATGGAAGTGGATAATGAATGGCTGTGGAAAATTTTGTGGACAAATGAAGCCCATTTCCATCTGACAGGGTACGTCAATACCCAGAATTGTCGAATATGGGCAACAGAAAATTCACTGGCAACGCACCCCGTACCACTTGATCCTGAAAAGGTCACGGTGTGGTGCGGCTTTATTCATCCTACAGCCATATTTTTTCGAGCAGACGGGTTCTTCCGGTCTTGTTACCGCTACCGTCACTGGTCAGCGCTATGCGTCTCTTTTGCGCAACCACGTCATTCCAGCTCTGCAACAGCGTGGATGTGTGGATGAAATCATTTTTATACAAGATGGCGCTCCTCCGCACATTGCACATCCCATGAAGCAGCTGCTGAGGCGCCATTTCGGAAATGCTCGAATTATCAACCGTCATTTCCCTACAGCCTGGCCGTCCCGATCACCTGATCTTACTCCGTGTGACTTCTGGCTGTGGGGTTATCTCACAGATGTTGTGTTCCGTACTCCAATTGCAAATTTAGCGGAATTAGAGGCACGCATATCGCAACATATATTCTGAATATCACCCCGGAGACACTGCGATCCGTTGTGGAACATGCTGTTTGTCGCTTTCAACTTGTTGCACACACCGGTGGACACCATATTGAACATGTTTTGCGCCAATCTCGCGACATTTCCGAACTTCTTTGATGAATGGTTCTTATGCGGTATGTCACCGCAAAACTCTTGAAACCGATTTGTCCCTTTCGATGTGATATGTACAGTCATACAAATAAAATTACTCAACAATTCTAATTTGTCAATGCGTTTTAATGTGTAACTTACACCTTAGCCGTAGTTTTACGAATCATTTCTCGTCGTGATTCTGCCGCTTACAGCGCCATCTGTTGCTAAAATTTGAAACAAAATTTTTTCTTCTGCCATACGCTTTCCGCCTTCTTCAATAACATGCCGTTCAAATTTGACGTCATTCTCATCAGTGGTTCTTATTTTATAGCGTTTTGAAACTTAAACTTTAATTATAATCACCCTGTATATAAAAGTATTTTGATATAGCAAATAAAGACTATTTGTAGAGTTTTTAATTGTTGTTTTTGAAACTTATGATAAAAATGGTACTAAATAGGAAGGAAAAATAAAAATGCATGACAATCTATCAATTAATTTCAGATGTATACAGCTATAACATTATATTAGAATCCCTATAGCTAAGTCTAGAGCACGTAGCTAGAGGGAGAAATGCAAATTATCGTACATAACTATTTGCAAAAGAGCATAAAGACTGACTTCGTTGAGAGAAAACAAAATGAAATTACTATTCTTGCTTTAAGTGAAAGTTTAGGCCTAACATCTGACTTTTATGTTTTTCAACTATTTCAAGCACTGCTGTTGCAAGGTATTCTTCAAACTTTTAATATTAAACTCATACAAGAACTATGTCTGTTAACTAATGTCAGAACCAGGTTCACTTTAGAACAGAAGAACCTAAGCTTCAGTTTCAAAGACTGATAAGCAGTAAAAGTTTTATGCGCTCGTATAAATTTTCCATAACTGGTCTTATAAGACTAGTTCAAAGGATAAAAAGCTAAGGACATTATTAGAATTGCTGAATAGTTTCCTTTATAAGGAGTAATGTTTCGAAACTTCTCATTTCTTTTCGTGGGTTTAAATGCTTCATAAAAGAAACGTTTATTCTAGAAACATATTTACTAAAAAATTGAGTTTCCATTTAGTAAGTTTTGCACAAGAAATGCATTAAAATTGCTTAACCATTTTATCGAAACAAGCTTATTTTTTAACTCTAAATGTGAAATCTATTTAAAAGGTATAAAGGAGCGGCCTTATATGTAGCACTCGAGTAAAAAAAATTGTAAAATGCACTTAAATGTAAAATCCTTTGTTAAAACTGTCAAAAAGTTTTTTAAATCTATTATTTTAACCTTAAAAAATAAGTCCTTACCTGTGAACAAATTATTACATAAGAGAAAATTAATAGGAACCGAAAATTAAGCAATAAGAAAAAATACTCCAAATTTAAAATGCCTCGTATCAAGATATGCAGACTTAAAACCCCTTCAATGTGAAACACAAGTAATTTCAATGCCCTGTATATAAATATTTAATATGCAATTAATGGTGCATGTGATTTTATTTTTGTCACAATGGTGTATGTGATTGTATCTTGGCGTATGTGATTCCATTTGCAATGTAATTAATAGTACTTAAGTTTGAGTTTACATACTTTCAAACATCTAAGTTAGTTGCATCTGAATACTACAGGCGAGGTTAATTATAACGGCCGGTGATAGAGACTGTTACAATATAACGACCGGTTCAAATAGTCCCAAATGAAATCCCCTCTAATGATATGTCGTTTTTAAATTTTCGATTACAAAGACGAGTGATTATAACTATCTTTTACATTCGGACGCAAGGGGTCGTTGTAACGAACGTTGACCGTGATTGTTTTATAAGACGTCTAGCTGAAAACCCGCGCTTCGCCATTCAAATTAAATACAACGGTCAGTGTATGCAATTAATGCCAAAAAATATATATATATATATATTTATAATAAATGCGACGAATAATGTATACAATTCATGTAAAATATATATATATATATATATATTTATAAAAAATCGTAAGGGATATTTATTTTTTTTGGATAATATCCAATCGTCTGCTGCATTAGAAAGAAAAAAAGAATATTTTGTCTATTTAGATATTATGCACGTGATCATAAATTTATTTAAAGTACCAGAAAAAGAAACCATGTGATCAGCATTTAATAAATCAAATTCTAGAAATGAACCTTTAAAAATTCACCAAAAATCAGAAATTCGACGTAAAGGTTCGAAAAAGATTTCATTTTAAAGGAATTTTTATGATCTTTCTCGTGATATAAATTTTATAACCCTCAAATTAATATATATATAAATAAATATATATATTTATAATAAATGCGACGAATAATGTATACAATTGATGTAAAATATATATATATATTTATAAAAAATCGTAAGGGATATTTATTTTTTTTGTATAATATCCAATCTGCTGCTGCATTAGAAAGAAAAAAAGAATTTTTTTTGTCTATTTAGATATTATGCACGTGATCATTCATTTTAAAGGAATTTTTATGATCTTTCTCGTGATATAAATTTTATAACCCTCAAATTATTATTTTAAATGCAAACTTAAGAAAAGTTACAAAAAAAGCTTAAAAATTTAATTCAAAACAATCTAAGAAGAATTTTTCAAAAATCTTTCTTAGTGCACCCCTACACCATAAGAAGAATCGCCATGCAAAATTTCAGCCCTTTAGGTCCAGCGGTTTGGTCTGTGCGTTGTATGTCAGTGAGTCAGTTACGGAACTGTTTTATATATATAGATTTCTAGCGTTTGAGTTGGAAAAAAATTCTATTGGAGAGAAAAGCTTAGTTGTTTTATCGCAAAAATATGTGGCCTGAACTATCTCATGTGAAGTATAGAGATGACCCTCATTAGATATCTCTTTCCAACTTTAGTAAACATTGTCATCTGGCAAAAGATAAATAAAGTAGGACCTGGTTGCATCGGTTAGTCTATTTTATGAATTCTTAACCCACATCCGCCCACGGAAATTCTCCTCTAGCCTTTCCGTGGGCGGAGCAGACATATCGAACGAAGGCGACACAAGTTCAACACAGTGTGAGCGTGAATAGATTCTAAGTAAGACGCCCTAACCAATGTTGTCTGTATCTGTACTTACCACGGACGCCTTTCAAACTATAGAATACCGTAGAAGGAGACTGCTGTAGTGTATCTAGATGTTATGGGGCTAGAGACGATGCTGAGAAGCATGGTGCGTTTATCTATATATATAAAACAGTTCCGTAACTGACTCACTGACATACAACGCACAGACCAAACCGCTGGACCTAAAGGGCTGACATTTTGCATGGCGATTCTTCTTATGGTGTAGAGGTGCACTAAGAAAGAGTTTTGAAAAACTCTTCTTAGATTTTTTTTTAAATTAAATTTTTAAGCTGTTTTTGTAACTTTTTTTAAGTTTGCATTTAAAATAATAATTTGAGGGTTATAAAATTTATATCACGAGAAAGATCATAAAAATTTCTTTAAAATGACATCTTTTTCGAACCTTTACCTCGATTTTCTGACTTTTGGTGAATTTTTAAATATTAATTTTTAGAATTAAATTTATTAAATGATTTCTTTTTCTGGTACTTTCAATAAATTTATCGTCACGTGCATAACAACTAAATAGACAAAAAAAAAATTTTTCTTTCTAATCCAGCAGACGATTGGATATTATCCAAAAAAATATCCCTTACGATTTTTTTCTAAATATATATATATATATATATATTTTATACATCAATTGTATACATTGATCGTCGCATTTATTATAAATATATATATTTATTTTTTTTTGGCATTAATTGCATACATTGACCGTTGTACTTAATTTGAATGTACTTCGTAACGAAGCGCGGGTTTTCAGCTAGTTTGGCATATATACTAGAAGTGATCAAAGCGATAGGGTTGTAAATCTTCCGCAATATACCACTATTAGGGAAACCTTAAAGGCGAGGAGTGGAATAATAATTGTTTATACTAACATTGAGCAGTCTTAGTGCATAAGTCTTGACCAGGAAAACTCAAAACCTAAGCTATATACGTCATACCAGAAATGACATCGGGTGCTGTTAGGGTTGCCAACTTTTTCTGTGATGATTCCGGGACAAATAGCTCAAAACTGAACATCATTATCAGTATCAGTCAGCCATCACCTAGTTTTCTGAGGAAACTTTTTATGTATGAAAAAATTAAAATACAGTTTTTTTTAAAATTTATCTTTTATATTTTTTTTAATTTTGACTGTTATAGAAACTTAATTATATATATATATATATATATATACTAGCTGAAAACCCGCACTTCGCTACGGAGAACATTCAAATTAAATACAACGGTCAATGTATGCAATTAATGCCAAAAAAATAAATATATATATTTATAATAAATACGACGATCAATATATAAAATTGATGTAAATATATATATATATATATATATATATATATATATATTTATAAAAAAATCTTAAGGGATATTTATTTTTTTTTTGGATAATATCCAATCGTCTGCTGCATTAGAAAGAAAAAAAATATTTTTTTCTATTTAGTTGTTATGCACGTGACGATAAACTTATTTAAAATACCAGAAAAAGAAATCACGTGATCAGCATTTAATAAATCAAATTCGAAAAATGAATCTTTAAAAATTCACCAAAAATCAGAAAATCGAGGTAAAGGTTCGAAAAAGATTTCATTTTAAAGGGATTTTTATGATCTTTCTCGCGATATAAATTTTATAACCCTCAAATTATTATTTTAAACGTAAACTTAAAAAAAGTTACAAAAAACAGCTTAAAAATTTAATTTTAAAAAATCTAAGAAGAATTTTTCAAAAATCTTTCTTAGTGCACCCCTACACCATAAGAAGAATCGCCATGCAAAATGTCAGCCCTTTAGGTCCAGCGGTTTGGTCTGTGCGTTGCATGTCAGTGAGTCAGTTACGGAACTGTTTTATATATATAGAGTACATTATAATAATAATAAATTTTTAAATCTTATAATAACAAATTTAACGTTGTATTTTTATGGGTTTTTTCCAATAATGTTTTCTCTCACTTTTTGCTGCAATCACCAATTCTTTCGCAAGTGAGTCCTTATTTAAAAAGTTCGCAAATTCTGCGCACGATTCACTGTTAAGTCGTATTTGCAATTCCGCCTTCACTAAGTCGATATTCATGTTATTCCTGGCCTTCGTCCACACACTGATTATGCGACTAAATACTCTCTCTGGGTAAGCATTACTCGCAGGGATGGACAAAATGAAAGACACAGTTTTCATCAGCTCGACCGATTTTTCATGCTTTTTGAAATACTCTGCCCATAGTTTGTCATTGCAATCCCCCATCTGTGCCGTCACCGTGCACTTCCTGATCTGTATATACAGTAACCACCGCTTATAATGATCACTGGTTATAAGAATCAACCGTTTATAAGAATCAATATCGCGAAAACAAAAACAAATGAATTATTTCCATGTTAAAATTTTCGCTTTAAAGAATCAATCCACCGGTTTTAAGAATCAGTTTACACTCTTCGCTTTCCTTTCATTTTTCCAAAAAAGCCACTTAAACCCTCAAAAGGCACGAAGTTCTTTCTTTTTTTTAAAGAAAGATTGATAAGATGGGATGGAATATAGTCGTAAAATTCACCCCTTTCTTTATTAGATATAACATAATAGTTCCCATTAAACGCTTTACCACAACTGTCCTATTAGCTTGACCCGGGGTCAACTTGACCCGTCCGAGTAAATCTTCGTCTGAGATTATAAGTATTGAAAGAGGTATAAACAGCCTTCTGAAAACTTCATTATGTCAAACTACCGTAGAAAACTTTTTCTTGCTCCCTTCCTGTAGTTGAAATGTTAAAACTGTTAAGCAGGTATGTTGTAACTTGTAACAAATATTGTATTTTTTTCTTCTCTTACTATAATCATGTGTATCTACTTATAGGTCTAAAAATTAAGTTTTATTTTAAAAACTATAAAAAAATAATTTTAATAAAAGATAGTTAATGTAAATTAAAGAGTATTTTATGGTAAATTATCTAATATGTATATATAGGTGTGTGTGTTCCTCTCCAAAAACCTAAATTTCGGTTATAAGAATCAACCGCTTATAAGAATCATAAACAGTAATAACAAACGTGATTCTTATAAGCGGAAATCACTGTAAATTGATCTTGTAAATAAATATCGCGGGAACTTTAATTTTAGTCTGTGACGTTCACGCTACCTGTCGGATTACTATGACGTCAGAACTTTCAACGGATTTACAAGATGTCAATTTCAATTTTTAAAAAAATTGCAATAGTTTCCGCAACATTTCGGGACAATTTAGCATTCATCCGGGATCAGGGACAGCGATTCCAATTCCGGGACAGTTGGCAACCCTAGGTGCTGTAGAGTAAGCCCGTCTGCACACGGAGCAACTCAAAAGAAACTGATAACTGACTCAAATCACAAACCAACCGTGATGAGTCGCAACCTATGTAATTGAATGGTTTGGTTTGGTTTGGTTTGGAGCGCTACGGTCATTTTTTGCTACACGGGGGCTAATTAGACCGGGACCTACAGCTTAAAGCCGATTCCGAACGGCTACAAACATCCATGCCAAGAGTGGGACTCGAACCCACAGACTCCGGTACCGAATGCCAGCGCCCTAGCTATTCAGCCATCGTCATGTAATTGAATGGAGCCACGCACACGGCGCAACTGGTTACAAACCCGTCCGACGGGTTTCATTCAATTACATAGGTTACGACTCATCACGGACAGGTTTGTGATTTGAGTCAGTTATCAGTTTCTTTTGAGTTGCTCCGTGTGCAGACGGACCAAAGTATCAAGTACCGCTCCGAACGACTAAAACAAAAGACTCTTTATCTGAAAGATAATTCCAAAACCCGGAGCTATTTCCCAAACAAAAATACACAGCTTTAGTATCAGTTGATAGCTTTACGTAAGACCCTAAAAGGTAATCCGTTTTAGAGTTAGAATTCAACGTGACGTGATGCAGATCAAACCTAGACGTGATGCAGTTGCGGCCTTCCGTTTATCTACGGGGCATGATTGTCTCTCTGCTCACCTACAACGTATAGGCCTTTCCGCCACGCCTTTTTGTCCACTTTGTGATACTGGAGAAGAGATGGGCGGGGACCACTTGCTTCGATGCAAGTGGTCCCCGCCCATCCTTGAGAACACAGTGTGCCCTCCGCGGGCACACTGTGTTCTCAAGGTATTGGGAAGCAAGAGAACTTTTAAGGCACTGACTTCGGTCTTATACCCCGTTTTCAGTTTCGCCATCTCATGTACATGTTTTTTTATCTTTGTACTGTCTTTTTATCTTTTTATATGTATTGGTATTTTGCCTTGCCATTGGAAATTTAAAAAAAAAAAGTTAGAATTCAGAAGTCGAGAGTTTGAGGGGATAAAGATTTGAATTGTTTGATTCTTAATTGCCTTTGCATTCCTTCCTAAGAAAATTAAAAGTAATAAACATGAGAAATTCACAATTACATGAGTGTCATCGTTGTTCACTTTATTGTATTTTTTAGGGTTTACCGGGCGATGGCCGGGGCAACGACGTTTGGTCCAGAGCCTGTGGGTTCGAGTTTCACTGTTGACATGGGTAATTGTAGCCGTTCGAAGTAGGGATGCGACATCGATGCCGATGTTTTCAAAACATCGATGTTTTATCAAAACATCGATGTTGTAAACATCGATTTATTGAAGCCGATTTTTTTAACATCGATACTTTGTGCTCGATGTTTTTTTAAAAATGGAAATGTACCATAATAAAAAAAAATTAACCACGTAGCATAATTTTCCCACTCAGTAAATGTAAGTCTGAATTCTGAAAAGAGCGAATACAAAAGGGGGAACGATTACAGACAAATGGCAATGAACAACCAATGAATAATAACTATATGCCCCAATAGCCTCAATAATTATTATTTACAGTAAAGAAAAAATAAGCTTATTCAGTTTTCCCCCATACGTTGGTTTTGCACCAGTACTTCAAATTGGTGTAAATATATGTAATTTTCTTTTGTATTATTTAATTTGAAAATAAGAGATTTGTTAATAAATTGCAATATTTTCTGGTAAAAGTAATAAAATGTGTAATGGAAATTCTGCGATATGCGCTGACTCTAGCAACGAAGTTTTTGTCATTTGTGTCAGCCCGACCTGAGAGTAAAATTTCCCCCCCCCCCCCCCTCCTTAACTAACCGAAGTAACATTAATCTTAGAGGTTACTAAACCAGTTTTAAAAAATGAAAGTTCATAAACATCGATGTTTAAAAACATCGGTGGTTTTGGGGCGATGTTTTATTAGCATCGATGTTTCAAAACATCGATGTTTATTTGTCGATGTCGCATCCCTAGTTCGAAGTTGGCTTCAAACTGTAGGTCCTGATCTAATTAGTCCTTGGTTAGCAAAAGTTGACCGCACCGTTCTAACGGCTCTTCGTTAGGGGTAAACGACTTAGTTTAAGTTAAATTACAGTCCCTTTCTAGTGTATGAAAACCGTCAAAATATTAGTTATTTAATGCTTGAAAATTAATAGCTATCAATATTTAACGAGTAGATTTCTTTTCATTTTTAGTACAATATTTTGGTAAAAGAATTTTCCTTTAAAGATTTGAGAACTGGAATTGATGACAGGAACAGAAAATATTGAGCTTTGAAATATTGAATACATTACAATTTTTATTCTTCTAATCAGGTGGATATTTTTTAAGTTACGATTCTAACATCTGCAGTATGATAAAAAAGATACTTTTATCAAATACTCTATTACAGTAAGACTTTTGCACTTTTCACGATGACTTTTGTGTTTTTAACGATACACTTCGTTATACACTTCGTTTCATCACTTTTTATCATAAAAGAATTTCCCCGGCATAAAATCAATTTATTTTTGAGAATCACATTTTAAAGTAACAGCGTTGTATTAATAGTCCTTTTAAGAGTCCTTTTCCTTACGCTAGTCCTTTGTATTAAGAGTCCTTTTCCTTACGCTAGTACACGACGCTTTATACTTTTTTTTTGTGAGAGCGTTAACTTATCGAAAATGCGTCTGCACAACAAATTGCCTTAAGAAATAAGTGCTTTGTAGCTGTTTATAAAGAAAACCATTTACCTAATATAGCGTTTGGTATGATTAGCGGTGGATGTAAAAAAGCTTCCGGAATATTTCCTCGGTCTATTCATGAAACAAATTTATTCAAAAACTTGGGAAAGCTCCAAATTATTCTAACTTGTTTACGTAAAGCTTCATATACAGAAGCCATTTTCGGTTCTACGAACATATTGGAAATTGAATTGCAGATCTTATAATGCAAAGAAGAGACAGAAAACCCACTAAATTAAAATTGATCTGAGAACGTCTATTCATAGTGCAAAAATTTGTGCATAAGCCAAATAAATAAATTTGCGCACAGTCTGAAATACAAAAGTTGAATTCACATATAAGTAAGAAGTTCTTCATCTCTACTGTAAATAACTTAATGTGTGTTCCCATATTGATTCCTTCAAAGCATTGCAAGATTTTATTTCGCCTTACCATGGATATATCTCTTCAAAATATATTTTTCTTCTACTCAGTGCTGTTACATTTATGTTCACAAAGTATTTGTCTTGTTTCATTATAATCCATTTACTTAATCCACATTAATAACCTCTTATACTTCATTAACCAGATAATAATATTTTTAAAATAAATTCCTACTACGTATGTTTAAATCTGCATTGCATCGATTCTAATAAGGCGGCCATCAAATGTTATTCGGTTTTGAAGGATTTATGCCAAAATATCGTATTAAAAATTATTTGATGTACATGGGCCAAAACTTTAAATAAAGATCGCAAAGCCAAACAAAAGCAATAATAAACTGCATTGATCAAGAATCCTTTGGCATGCAAACAGTATGTCATAGATGTCGTGACGATAAAATCTTTTTGATAGTATCAGAAATTTTAAGCCTTGAATTGTAACTAACGTTACAAAAGCGTAAATTAAAAAAACATTCGAAACATATAAATGATTAAGAAAGAATACATTTAACGGCAAACAATAAATAACAGTTGCTTCAAAGAACGCTGAAAGGTGGATTGGCATTTTTAAAGGGTGATTTCATTTTGTTTTTCTTCGAGGAATTTTGAGGAAATCAAAAATTTCTCTTCTCGAAATTATATTTTTTCAAACTATGTCAAGTCCCCTTCCTGCAAATTAGCTAAGCAAATATTCATAGCAATTTAAAAATACAACATTTCAGGACTTGCAATATTAGGTTCCGTAACATGACTTCATGAACTCTAGAATTTCCATACATGTGTATAATATGAGGAACTTGTCTATGTTTATGCCATATACACAGGCTGTTCACACATTTTTTAGACGATGTATATTGTATTCACAAAACTAAATTACATAAAAGTCTTGTGTTTTAAATGTTCTATTTGACATCCCTTATTCTGAACTATCTTTCGACACCGCAATTTCCAGGATAATAATGCCTTTTGAAGTGTCAGAAGAGGTATTCTATCCCATTCCTCCTGAACAGCTTTCCAGAGTCCTGTAAGGGTTTTGGGACGACGTTTGGATAATGCAGATTTTAAAAGTCCGAAAGCACAAAAATCCATAGGTGATACATCGGGAGATTTAGTAGGGATATCAGTGAAGGGTATGGCCTTGATACCAGTTTTTTGTTCCATTTCTTTTAGGAAATTTACAGTCGATTTTGGTGTGTGACTGCTAGCTTTGTCCTGATGGAGTCTCACAGATTGATGGCACTGTGGGTAAAGCGATGGTATTTCATTCAGAAAAATTGGCGATAAAATATTTCCTGATAGTATTTGGAGTTAATCTTGACATTTTTTTCCACTCTCTTTATTTTTAACTTGCCATGATAAGAAAAACCAGCAACAATCATGAATCCCTTAGAAAAACTTTCTTTCGATTCTTTGAACCATGTACTTAAATTTTTTTCTCCCCTTTTATGATAATAAATGGCTGTTTATTTTGTTTAAATTCACCTATGATTCATCTATTGTGACAATTGTTTTCCATTTTTCATTGAATAAGTGTTTCTCATATAGAATTCTGCAGCGTGTCCTGCGTTCAGCGATATGATTTGGAAGAAGATGATGCACATTGCGTTTTTTCGCTTTCTTAAGATTTAAATCAACGTTTATCATTTTGTTTACAGTGGACACCGAGCATTTTAATGATTTTGCAACTGTCCTTTGACTAGGGGGATTTTCTTTTAACATTAAACAACGTACCTTTGCAATTGTCGAAGATGTTCGTTTTTTCCTTGGATACTTGTTTGGAATTTTTGTCCCACTTGAGGCTCCAATTTGACGTTTTTTTCCTTTCTTGTTGACGATATTACCTATCGACGCTTTAGATATTACAAAACCATGACTCTCACATCGTTTTTGGATAACGGAGTATGCATATTTCTCTTCGGAAAGATCATAAATGTAGACTTCGAACCATTTCTTTGTTAAAAACGCCATTTTGAATAAAAACAAAACTTTCAAGCCGCAGACGATAATTTTGACTTTTAAAAACATAGTACAATTGCAATTATTTCTTTTGCAGCAAACTATTTTTTATTACCGCTTACCAAAATCGTCTAAAAAATGTGCGAACAGCCTCTGTACATAGATACACATAAAATTATTAATATAGATGTTTTTGTTACATGTCTGTATGTGTGAGTGTGTGTGTATTTAGGTAATGGAAGGTGCACACAGAAATTTTCATTCACACCAACATTCTATCACTATGTTGATTCTATTTCTTTTCTGACTGGTTTTTCCCATTGCATGCCTGGCGAAACGACAATCAAGGATTGAAGAAGAGAAGTGTTTGATTTAGAAAGATGGGTGGTCTGCACGGGGAAGTATTTTCAGAGGGAAAGTGTTATTCAAACAAAGAATCTCGGATTTCTGATATTACGTTTAGAATTAAGGTGCTTCCCTTAAAGGAAAGTTTAAAAGGAGTATTCTTCTCTGCAAAATTCTCTATGAATTACGTATTAAAGAGGAAATACGCTACTCAATATGTCTACATCTGCAGACTTATATCCCGAGATTTGAGTGTGCAAGCAAACTATAACAGATCTGAGAAAACCGAAGGTGTTACACTTATACGTGTATTAATAACTGGATTTATATGCCTACATGCTCATGCATAAATATATATATATATATATATATATATATATATATATATATATATATATATATACATATATATATATATATATATATATATATATATATATATATATATATATATATATATATATATATATATATATATACATATATATACATATGTATATATAAATAAATACATATATATATATATATATATATATATATATATATATATATATATATATATATACATATATATATACATATATATATACATATATATATATATATATATATATATACATATATATATGTATATACATATATATATATATATATATACATATACATATATACATATACATATATATATATATATATATATATATATATACATATACATATATATATACATATATATATATGCATATACATATATATATGCATATACATATATGCATATATATATATATATGCATATACATATATATATGCATATACATATATGCATATATATATATATATGCATATACATATATATATGCATATACATATATGCATATATATATATGCATATACATATGCATATATATATATATATATATACATATATATATATATGCATATACATATATATATATATATATATATACATATATATATGTATATACATATATATATATATATATATACATATACATATATACATATACATATATATATATATATATATATATACATATACATATATACATATACATATATATATATATATATATATACATATACATATATATATACATATATATGCATATACATATATATATATATATATATATATATATATATATATATATATATATATATATGTGTGTGTGTGTGTGTGTGTGTGTGTGTGTGTTTGTTTTCACGAATTTCATTTGGAAAAAAAATACATAATGTTAATTCAAGTCACCATCCATTTTTATCATTAATACTCTGAAGCTCCGTGTTTTGAAGTTTTGCAGATAGCTTAAAGAAAATAGGTGTAATGTTGCAGTTAAAAACTGAAACTTATGCAAAATACTTGTCAGAGAATTCATGACAAAATACATGGAAAAAACTTCATGAACTAATTGAAGAGCCAGCTCAATTTTTCCATTTAAAAACTCATGCCCTGCAGCAGCATCTGTCATGCAATATCTATGATCAGTTTCATTCTGGTTATTTTTTATAGTAGTGGTGACAAAGAAGTGACTAACAGTTTTAAACAGCTAGAATAATTCCATATTTATTTGCAAGTAGAGCTTCTTGATAATTTTTATATCCTGTTCCATTCTGAGCGAAGGCAATTAATATCAATTTGATTTGCTATTATTATAAAATAAAAATGCTTACACGTGCAAAAAATATTTTAATTATCAAAATTAGACCTTATTTAATTTCAAGATGCATTTTTTATCTATACTTATATATAAAGAGAGAGCGATTTTGTACGTGGAGGGTAATCTTCAGAACCACTGTACCTATTTGAAAAATTCTTTCACTGTTTGAAAGGTGCAGTATTCCAGATGGACATAGGCTATATATTATGTATATCTAATCAGTAGAAATGAAGTTAGGGGCTTAATCCTAACAATCTCCATTGTTACCGCTCCTGTCCTCTACCGCTTTTTGTGCCGAAGTCTTCAACGATCCTTAGCGTGGTGCTATCGCGGTGGGCTTCTGTTTTGACGCTAGCGGTACGAACCTAGCCGTTCTCCGGCACGCCTTTTTCTTTTAAAAAATTTATTTTAATTATTAACTAACATAAAATTAATTTAAGGTATTATTTAGGTTATTATTAAGGTAAGAAAAGATTTACAATTTATTGGCTATCAACTGGAAATTTATTGGTATAATATTTTGTTCAACCCGGACAAAGTCGGGACGGGCCGCTAGTCATTTATAAAATGATGTGTCAACAAAAATAATCTTTTCAACAACAAAGAGGATTATTTTTTAAAGTTTAATATTTTATCTAAATTCACAACATCACGCGGATGAAAAAGATTGTATAAGAATAGAAAAATATAGAATGTTTTTTTTAATTATCATAAGAGTTTAATTAAATTTTGAATGTGTATTTTGAAGACTTGGGTGCTTTAAAAGTTCTAGCGTTAATGAAGGTATTTTAAATGAAATTTCTGTGTACATCTATCGAACGCGTCGTAAAAATTTATATGAATATTTAAGTTAAAATTCGACGATGAGCAAAACCTTCATTTAATTACGGTGATTTCTTTTAAGTCTTTATCACAAAAGACATAAAAGTTATTCATGAGTGGACCGTTTTCCTGAAACGGTGTGATGTAAAAATTAGATTTCCAACGTATAACATAATGCATTTTCCACCTATTTATATAAATGAATCCCAAGTAGGGCATAAAATTGATATTTTTGGTGAACCAGAAATATAGTCTGAATAAAAAGAAATTTCAGACTGCTAGTAATATATTCAATCCGTATACATCAATCATTGCATAATAGCTATACTGTTAATAAATGATCGATCTACTAATAATTATAATACTTGTAGCTTTTCTCAATCGCTCAGTTTCCAACATGAAAGGTTGTATATCTACTTTCATCGGCATTACTTATTCTTTGGTGAGAGTATTAATTGAAGTACAGATGCGAGACCTCTTGGTATTAAAATAATGCATTCTCTTACAAAGCTCGTAGTGGATTAAATATTTATAGGTTTACCTGTATGCAGATATCTGAAAACGAAACCATATGTATAGAAAAACGGGTTAATGATATATAAGGTAAAGAATTCATTATATGTATGTTTTCAGATAATGGGTTTCATTCGCTTACAGTTTTAGGTAATTGGTCACGAAAGAGCGAAAAAAATACAATAAGTTCTCAGGTTTCATAATTGCACCCACGTTAATTTTTCTAATTCAGGGCAACGCTTATCATACATTTACTGGTAAATATTGCTGCGGAAGAAACTATCGAATTTGAATTGCAGAGGCTTAAACAGGTGCTTTTCTCGAACAACATTCAACTACTTTTCCCAAAATGTTATCTTGATGTACAACGGTTTCTTTGCAAGAAGAAGACGCAAACGGTTTCGAAATATGACTCATTAAAGTAAAAATATATATACCGAGGAGATGCCATAAAGCAATTATAAATAACTAGCTAAAAACCCGCACTTCGCTACGGAGTACATTCAAATTAAATATAACGGTCAATGTATGCAATTAATGCCAAAAAAATAAATATATATATTTATAATAAATACAACGATCAATGTATACAATTGATGTAATATATATATATATATATATATATATATATATATATATATACACTCAAGAGCCAAAACATTATGACCACCCCTACATTTTGCAATGAATTCGCCTGGATGACGTGGAAGGCACGTGATCAGGTGGAAGTGGTATTTAACTGCTGCTGGAGAGTCTGAAGAATCATTCTTTCACTTACTTCTGTGTGTGATGGGAAAGGCTGCAGATCTAAGCGACTTTGATAGAGGGCAGATTGTAGTGGCTCGAAGGCTCGGAACAAGTATTTCCGAAACTGCACGACTCGTGGGTTGTTCGCGACCTACAGTTGTTAGTACTTATGCAAAGTGGATGAATGACGGTGAAACCAGCAGTAGACGACATGGTGTTGGACGTCCACACGCTATCAAAGAAAAAGGTCGTCGGAGACTGTCTCGCATGGTGAAGCAAAACCGGAGACAGACAGTGGCTCAACTGACAGCCCAATACAATGCAGGGCCAAGTAGAATAGTATCGCAGCACACTGTTCAGCGGACACTGTTGGATATGGGGCTACGCAGCAAACGTCCCACTCGTGTGCCTTTGCTGACCAAGCGTCATCGCCAATTGCGTCTGCGCTGGGCCCGGGAACATCGCGACTGGTCCATGGATCAGTGGGAGAGAGTTGCCTGGTCAGATGAATCACGGTTTGTCATTCATCACACCGATGGCCGTGTCAGGATACGCCGTCTTCCAGGCGAACTGTTGCTCACTCAATGTACAGTAGGTCATACACAAGCCGGTGGTGGCGGTATTATGCTTTGGGGGACGTTCTCATGGGCGTTTCTGGGACCCGTGGTTGTGGTAGAGCAGACCATGAATGCTACAGGGTATCTGAACATCATTGCGGCCCAGTTGCACCCTTACATAGCCTCTGTTTTTCCAGCTGGAAATGGAATGTTCCAACAGAACAACGCCCCGTGTCACAAGGCTAAAATTGTGTTGGAGTGGTTCCAGGAACATGATGCTGAATTCCAGTTAATGTCCTGGCCGCCTAACTCACCGGATCTCAATCCGATAGAACACATTTGGGATGTCATGGGACGGCAGCTCAGAGTTCAAAGACCACCAATTCGCAATATCTCGGATTTGCGTGACCGTTGCTTAAACATCTGGTACAATCTGTCTCCGGCCATCTACCAAGGACTTGTGGCATTCATGCCAAGGCGGGTTGAAGCTGTGTTGCGCGCCAAAGGTGGGCCAACTCGTTATTGACAGGTGGTCATAATGTTTTGGCTCTTGAGTGTATATATTTATAAAAAAACTCGTAAGGGATATTTATTTTTTTTGGATAATATCCAATCGTCTGCTGCATTAGAATGAAAAAGAATATTTTTTTTGTCTATTTAGTTGTTATGCACGTGACGATAAATTTATTTAAAGTACCAGAAAAAGAAATCACGTGATCATCCTTTAATAAATTAAATTCTAAAAATTAATATTTAAAAATCCACCAAAAATCAGAAAATTGAGGTAAAGGTTCGAAAAGGATTCCATTTTAAAGGAATTTTTATGATATTTCTCGTGATATAAATTTTATAACCCTCAAATTATTATCCTAAATGCAAACTTAAAAAAAGTTACAAAAACAGCTTAAAATTTTAATTTAAAAATATCTAAGAAGAATTTTTCAAAAATCTTTCTTAAAGCACCTCTACACTATAAGAAGAATCACCATGCAAAATTTGAGCCCTTTAGGTCCAGCGGTTTGGTCTGTGCGTTGTATGTCAGTGAGTCAGTTACGGAACTGTTTTATGTATATAGATATGTTCTCCCTTATCCATTTTTGAGCAATGATTATTTATATTTCTAAGGGTTATGGATTATAACTTTAAAAATTATTAAAGTATAATCTTTCAGGAATATGCGTTTTTTTACACCTTTGCTGATAATGTGAGGGCAGTATCACCTAATAAGTGAAATTTTTATGCTTTGCTTAAAGTGAAAAAAAATTATATGTATACCTAAAAAGAGCAGATTTAAATGCCTTCAAATATATTTGCCACCATTTACTTCAAATACTTTTGCCTTCAAATACTTTTAACACATTTTTTTTATATTCAGTGAACCCATTCGCTTTCGTAAACACCCTTACAGAAATATATGAGGCAATTGGCCAGTCATTATTTTAATCTTACCTTATTTACAAAATCAGAAATCCGTAAGTAAGGTTAGAAGTTTAACTGCATATAAATTACGCTTTGAACATCACAAAATGTTGCGAATTATTCAACGCGAGATTTTCGTTAAGTTATGAAACTTAAACTGTTTTCTCAACTTATATGTTCTCGCTAGATGCTGAAAGAATAGAAATAAGATAGAGACAAAAACAATAAATTATTCATCTAAGAAAATTATCTTCAGCTTAGAAAATTCTTAGATGCTATTTTAGAAGTTCTAACGTTCGATTAAGCAGTTTCAGCGTATTAAATATCTTAGATAAAAATTTTCTGAGTACACTCCAACAATTTACTCAACGACTTCAACACTTAAAAAACAAAACAAAGCAATGGAATGTTAAAAATCTTTTGTGGACACTAGATTCGATCCTGTGTAACACTTGGAATTATGGTTACAGTGATTTATGAGAGTTCCCTCGTAGCTGGGGCAAATGTCACAACCCTGTTGAATGAAGGCGCCTAAAGAAAACCAAAGACTGTTATGCAAAGAAAAATCGTTAGATGCTGAAGGTCCCAAGTAAAGGCAACAGTAAAAAATTACTTTGGTAATTCATTATCTATATATATAAAACAATTGCGTAACTGACTCACTGACTGACTGACTGACATACAACGCACAGACCAAACCGCTGGCCCTAAAGGGCTGAAATTTTGCATGGCGATTCTTCTTATAGTATAGGGGTGCACTAACAAAAAATTTTCAAAAAATCTTCTTAGATTTTTTAAAATTAAATTTTTTATTTGTCTTTTGTAACTTTTTTAAAGTTTGCATCAAAAATAATAATTTGAGGGTTATAAAATTTATATCACGAGAAAGATCATAAAAATTCCTTTAAAATGAAATCTTTTTCGAATCTTTAGCTCCATTTTCTGATTTCGGGGGAATTTTGAAAGATTAATTTTTAATATTAAATTTATTAAATGCTGGTCACGTGATTTCTTTTTCTGGTACTTTAAATAAATGCATCGTTATGTGCATAAAAACTAAATAGACAAAAAAAAATTTCTTGATAATGCGGCAGACGATTGGACATTATCCAAAAAAATATTAAAATACAGTAAAAGACACGTTCTACAAACTGTACTATATTAACTGTACTATATTCTTTAGTATTCTTTATATTAGATTTAATTTGAATATTTTCTTCTACATTATTTTGTCTATAAAAATATCCCTTACGATTTTTTTATAAATATGTATATATATTTACATCAATTGTATACATTGATCGTCGTATTTATTTTATTTATATATATATATATATATATATATATATATATATATATATATATATATATATATATATATATATATATATATATGTATGGCATTAATTGCATACATTGACCGTCGTATTTACTCTGAATGTACTCCGTAGCGAAGTGCGGGTTTTCAGCTAGTCTATATATATAAAACAGTTCCGTAACTGACTCACTGACATACAACGCACAGACCAAATCGCTGGACCTAAAGGGCTGATTCTTCTTATAGAGTAAATGGCGATTCTTAAATTCTTCTTAAACTTGAAAAATTCTTCTTAGATATTTTAAAATTAAATTCTTAAGATGTTTTTGTAATTTTTTAAAATTTGCATTTAAAATAATAATTTGAGAGTTATAAAGTTTATATCACGAGAAAGATCATAAAAATTCCTTCAAAATGAAGTATCTTTCGAATGTTTATCTCTTTCTGATTTTTGGTAAATTTTTAACCTCGTGTTTTTCAAGCGATTTCAGTTTACGGTGAAATACTCTAGATTTGGGTAGGCGCGTTTCTACGTTCTTACCCAAATCTAAATGTGAGTAAGAATTTGAAAATAGACCTCATTTATTATATATAAAGTTAATGAGGCCTACACGTTCGGACCATATATGATAATGATATTGGGGTTAAGAAATTTCGAGTGCTTGAGTAATGACTGGCACGTGTCTTAAGGGCAAATATAATTTATCAATTAAGTTATTCATAGATCGAATTTTGGTAGAGGGGTTGTGCTTTATTGAAAAAGAGAATTTTGAATACGCGTCGCGTTAAAACTAGGAGAAAGCACTTTTTCGTTACTTACACACACACACACACACACACACACACACACATTTACGTATATATATATTATATACATATATATATATATATATCTTAATTAATTATATATATATATATATATATATATATATATATATATGACGAGCTCGCTACTTACACCCTCCCAGTACGTCGTCTTACATCCAAACTTTTCTCCTTCTTAATCTATCTTTACTTAATTACTAAAGTTATAGCAGTCAATGAATTAAAAGGCCGGTGGCAAAGAACTAAAATTAATATATCGAACATCGTTTATTTCCAAAATCTTAAGCTACCTGATTCAATCTGATAAATTAAATCCAAGAATCATTAAGCTCCCGCGAGACGCGTGACTATCTCCATCAAGAATTTCCCGCCGTCTGATTAAACGCTATTGTTTTTCTGCCATCCAAAGCCACCGCGCATGCCCACATGATCTCTGTGACGCATACACCGGCGATGAACCATAGGCGTGGCCACAGATGTCAATCAATCCAAAGGGAATTTCCCCGATTTCTCGCGATGTATTTCGAACCAAGATATGAGAATAGTGGCGAAT
>OU015491.1:18311310-18323810 GCA_907164885.2 Dolomedes plantarius
TTGTTCTTTTTCTGGTTTTTGACGTCATGAACTTTGATTTGCTTATGAAGTTTTCTTCTTCTGTTTCCTGCTAGGCATTATATTATGGATGATTTATTTTATGTTACTTATCGGTGTAAGTATTTGCGTAATTTTGTTAAAACTATGTGCTCCCATAATTGTTTTGAGCAGTGTATATATATATATACAGGGTGATACAAATAACACAGAAAAAGAAAAAGTAAAATTTCAATAATTTGAAAAGTTTAGCGGTCTTCACATAAATGCATAGAAGGAAATGGGATTTTTTTAATAACGAAAGATTTTACTGCCAGAATAGTTATATAAGTAACCAACAGGTGGCGTTGAGGTGGTCACAGAGCTGCTGCCTGTCGCTATTTAAACAAATCTGCCGGCCAGTATAATTCGAACTTTTTTCTGGCCAAAGGTGAGCTTTATGCAACGCTTTTAAGAGACCGCATCATTTCCTCCTTACAAGAGAGACAAGCGCACCATAGTTTAACATTCATGAAGGAATCCGCACATCACAGATTCTGTACAGTAACTGTTGCGATGATCATTTAGGGATCACCGTGTTCTCAATCGCTCTTTCAAGCCCGAATGGCCACCAAGGTCTCCAAACCTTACATCTCGTGACTTTTGGTTATGGGTCCACTTGAAGTCACAGGTGTATAGGCCATGTTGAAAGAAGCTTTTCGCCATCATGTGACAGCAATTACAGTTGAAACCCTCTTCAATGCTGTGCAGAGTGTCGTGCCACGTCTGACGGTCATTCTCGTAAATGACGGCCGTCATATTGAACATTTGTAGTCCTAGTTGCGTTGCAAACCATGCTGAGCCACTGTACAAAGTACTAGAGCAGCATGGTTCGCAACACAGACTCACACGACTCAAGCAACACCTGTCGGTGGCAAATGTAACTATTCTAGCAATAAAACTTTTCATTATTAAAACAAATACCACGTGTTTCTGTGCATTTCTGTGAAAACCGTATTGTGCTACTCTCTATAATTTCTGAATTATTGAATTTTTACTTTTTCTGCGACTTTTGAACCACCCTCTGTGTGTATGTATATATATATATATATATATATATATATATATATATATATATCGTTTATCTAAAGTTTGCAAACCGTTTTGTGGTTAATGGCTGCTTTAGCGCATGGCCACGAAAGCCATTTGTTGTTTTTATTCACCTTGTGTGTATATACACACACACACACACACATATATATATATATATATATATATATATATATATATATATATATATATATATATATGCGTGTGTGAGTAGATACAGAAGGCAGAAATATTTAAAAAATTCTCATATTAAATCCACATAACTTTTTGATTTCTAAGCACTTCAATTACGTTTTATTCTTTCTTTTTTAAAATTTTATGAAGCTTGCATTGCACAATATTATTAAAGGTTCTGAAGCATTTCCTCTTGATATTTTACTTTGTGTTCAATTTATAATTTCAGATATATTTCGGTATTCATTTCGTAAAATCAGTGAAGTGGAAAAAATTATTTTTACCATCAAAGCTCTTTCCCAAATAATTTTTCTCCTTTCGAAATGGCCATGAAATTGAGCTCGATTCATGTTTATAGTGCTATATTTCAGAACATTGTATTCTACTTATGCTATAATTTTTTTTTATCAGAATGGAATGCTTCGAAATGTAATTCTTTCATAGAGGGAAAGCGCCAGTTTTAATTCAATTTATTTCTATAAACCAGAATACTCTAGCATCAAGGAAGTCATCTTTTATTTTAATATTTAAAGATTAAACTAACATCAATTTGTCGAAATAGAAGTTGTAATAGAAACTTGTTTGAAATTATAAAATACGTATTGGCGTATATTTTGACACAAAACGGTACTTTTGAATCACGTGTGATACAAAAGTTTTATATTTTTTTAACAAGGCTAGATGGCAGCAACGATTCTGAAACCGGCTGTATCATATGTGATACACAGTGAAATACTTCCCTTAATTTTCTCTTCTCGTTAAGTGATGGCAGTACTTGTCCACGATTGTGTTTATAGTAGCGTCTTTGAATCAAAGCACGATGTCTGCACGCCGTCGAAACAAGTCTTTATATTACTTAATTATACAAATATTAAACTAATTTTAATATATGCATTTACTTTGTATATGTACGAGTTACTTATTTATATCAATAGAAGAAATTTTCACGGAAATATTAATGCATATTAATTTGTTAAACGTTTTTGTATCACATATGATATAATGGGTCCCTATGACGTCAAGTCAGTTTTTTGTGTTTTTTAAGTCTGTTTTTTTAATTAGGTTTTGAAAGTTGATGAAAGCATTATTTCTTGAGTTAAAATTTTCAGTTAAGTGTTTGCTTTACATTTGTACATATTTTTTGCACATTCCGCATGAAGCAGCACGTAGCAAAGAGGCTAGACATATATGCCAGAAATTATTGGGAATAGGACCCATGGAAGCAGATGCAGAAATGATAAGTGCTCGGCCTTAACCACTATACATTGTACAGAATGCAAGATGTTTTTGTGTTTCACAGCATCAAGAAATTGCTTTTAATCATTTCACGAAAAATAAAAAAATTATATAAAGTTAACACAACATACTGATTATGCTTATTTTCCATGCAGCAATTTCAGAACAATTTTTTTTTATGACGCAAATTCAGAATAAAGTAACTGAAACAGTCTAATATTTAAAAAATTCCGATTGTAGTGTCTCAGCCTTGATGTATCATATGTGATACATGCCCTCTAGCCCCTATATTTTTAAAGAAAAAAATTAAATGCCCCATTTCTACTTCATAATGACCTAAACAACTATTTAAGTACCTTTTACAAAATATCTAGCTTTTAATTTTGTCACGGGTCTCAGGAGGGTATTTATTTTATTTTACAAATGCCGGTCATTTTGCAACTAGGCCATTAAACAACGGGCTCTCCAATACTTCAAAACAAGGGACTTAAAATTCAAAAGTGCAGGGCACACTTCAAGATGTAATGCTGTCATAGATTGACCCGAATGGCACAAGACGCAGTCGGACGTATCAGCCGGACCAATCCGGAAAAGATGTGCCCAGAGACAGCCGTGGCCGGTCAAAAGTCTAATACACTTATTCTCAACCACTGTGCCACGGCACTTTTGTGTACCACGAGATTCTTGAAGTGTGCCATCACTGCGAATACCCATACATAAGCCACGACAGAGCAAATAGTTCAATCAGTTCTACCTTCCTAGCGGAGACTGGCTGAACCAATGCGCATGACTATTACAGTTCTGGACTGGTAACTGGTAACTCAGGACTATTACAGTTCTCGACTGGTAACTGGTAACTCAGGACTATTACAGTTCTGGACTGGTAACTGGTAACTCAGGACTATTACAGTTGTGGACTGGTAACTGGTAACTTAGGACTATTACAGTTCTGGACTGGTAACTGGTAACTCAGGACTATTACAGTTCTGGACTGGTAACTGGTAACTCAGGACTATTACAGTTCTGGACTGGTAACTGGTAACTCAGGACTATTACAGTTCTGGAGTGGTAACTGGTAACTCAGGACTATTACAGTTCTGGAGTGGTAACTGGTAACTCAGGACTATTACAGTTCTGGACTGGTAACTGGTAACTCAGGACTATTACAGTTCTGGACTGGTAACTCAGGACTATTACAGTTCTGGACTGGTAACTGGTAACTCAGGACTATTACAGTTGTGGACTGGTAACTGGTAACTCAGGACTATTACAGTTCTGGACTGGTAACTGGTAACTCAGGACTATTACAGTTGTGGACTGGTAACTGGTAACTCAGGACTATTACAGTTCTGGACTGGTAACTGGTAACTCAGGACTATTACAGTTCTGGACTGGTAACTGGTAACTCAGGACTATTACAGTTCTCGACTGGTAACTGGTAACTCAGGACTATTACAGTTCTGGACTGGTAACTGGTAACTCAGGACTATTACAGTTCTGGACTGGTAACTGGTAACTCAGGACTATTACAGTTCTGGAATGGTAACTGGTAACTCAGGACTATTACAGTTCTGAACTGGTAATTGGAAACTCAGGACTATTACAGTTCTGGTCTTTTAAATCTGGATCACGAAATCAGAGTGGCATTAGCATTTTCTTACGCCCAGATGTAAATGAAGTAATCAAAACACAACAAGCTCAAATTCCGCATTAAGGGTAATTTGTAGTTAAATAAACATTTCTTTAACATTGTAATACAATTTCATTTTATGTTACGATGAAAATCACTACGCTTGCTATTTTTACAAAATACATTATAGGTGCATCAGTCAATAGTCCAAGTTAAATTCTTTTAAATTTGTCTTATTCTTAGTGTGCCGCCAAATTTTTAAATTACTAAAAGTGTACCGTGACGAAAAAAGGCTGAGGATCACTGGTCCAAAACATGCGAACGCAGCAGAACGGGGAGCCTCACGAACAAAAGAAGAATAAACAGGAAAACCAACGTAAATAAAGCACATATATCAATAAGATGCAATTATTTTGCATACGGCCGTTTCGAAGCTACAAAGGAGCTTCTTCATCAGTGCAACGAACTTAGTGGCAGCTCAAAAAGCCGAAGACTAAGCGACCAGACCAGTGCACACGCACTTAAATAACCCGCACGTGCCGAGCGCCCAAAGACACGAAGCAGCGGAGAGACCGAAATAGGGCAAGCAGCGCCATCTAGTGACAAAAAGAGGGGAAAAAATTGAAGAAACAGGCCAACGCAGCTAAATAAACCCTTTCCACAATTGGGGAAAAACAGGGGTGCTTGAGAAAACATTAACCAAAGAACCCGAATTTTTTAAATGTGATAAGCTTCCCAGAAATCAAGATCGATTTCTGTTAAGATCGACTGATGAAGAAGCTTCTTTGTAGCTTCGAAACGGCCGTATGCAAAATAATTGCATCTTATTGCTATCTGTGCTTTATTTACTTTGGTTTTCCTGTTTATTCCTCGAGCACAAAGGTTGTATCTTTTCTTTTCAAAAGAAGAATGTCTACATAGAGAAGCCCAAGTCTTTTCTCTGGAGGATTTATTAGACTTCGATGTTAAAGACAATTTTCCTGGTCATTTTTATAATAAGTTTGGAAGAATGGTATGTAAAGGGCATGTTAGGCTTCTGCAAAACCTCTGCACCCTCCTTTTCTGGACGGCCCGCTGGCCTATTTCCAGGTAAGCCACAACAAGCAGGAATCCACTGAAAGGAGATCCGGTGAATTAAATTCCTCCATAAGTCTTCTACAATCTTCAATACAGTAGTAGATGTATTTATCATTTTTGACCGGTTGAAAAAGTAAGACAAGTCCTTGCAAAGAGAAACATCACAAAAAAAGGTTCTGATTAATGAAGCCAAGAAATCAGGATAAACTTCTAATTTGACTATTCTTTTCCCTTTCGAAGCTCTTGATAGTTGTTCAAAATTAATTAAAAATGTCAGCTCAAAATCTGTTTACATATTATATACTAGCCGGGGTTCGCCCAGCTACGCTCAAGCCATCAAAGGAAGACGATGAATGAATCAAGTGAATGAATGACTCAATCGTTGTTTACAACCCAGGGGGAGAATTTGCCGTTCTTCGCGTTTGAAGAACCGACAGAAAATTTGTGTTATGTATCGTTTTTTAAAATTCAATTGAAAATCGAAATTTTAAGATAAAGACTTGAAATGAGGTTTATATGAATGAAAAAGCTTTTATCTTCCAGATGATGTAAATATTTTCTTCGTAAGATAAAAACTCGAAGAGCATCGACCGTAGATCCTCAAAATTGCGTAAATTTCTCGAAAAAGTGGGTTTAATATTTTTATGAAAATATTTGTCTGTTTTAAATTATTTTTAAACAAATGAGGTCTTGTTTGAAGGAGAAATGTCTGTAGTCTTAGATTGTAAAAAGATAAAAATTCTACGATCATTTTTTGCCGAGATATCGTAATCTGAAGTTAAAAATACATAAAATATCCCACAAAACATAAAATAAAAAATTTTCTAGAATAAAATTGTAAATTCTGGCTTCGAGGTGCACTTTCCCATAGTCTGCACTACCCGTGTGTCAAATTTCATGGCTGTTAGTTTCATAGGCCGCACACACGCACACATTGAGGCGGTACACCCGGAGAGTGTGACCGACACACAGACCCGGACCTTGCTTTATTAATATAGATTATCTAAATATTTGTTTTCAAGTAATATTATCTATTATCTAAATATTTGTTTTTCAGTAACAATTTAATAAGTTATAGTTTTTTAATTGAATCCATTTAACTTTATGGAGCAAAATTACTGCATTTTGTTAAATTAAATCAATTCAATTTGTAGCTTATTAGTGCTTAGACTTTTAAACGACTACGACTCTCTTCTAAATAAATGATCTAATTAAGGCATCCGAGTTTAGCATATCGGTTCCTCATTCAGTTACATATTGACCTCAACACAGTTTACTAGTTTGAAATAAAATCATTTTCGAAGTCAGAAGCATAATTACCTCACGTTAATATTACTAGCCTCGTTGAAATGCAGTCGCCGATATATGGAAGAGATGCTTAAAAGATATGCATTCCAACAGGTAAAGTAATAATAATTCGAGCAGGTAACATGTAAGTTTAAGAACACAGTGCAATTTCAATTCTGTATTCAAACCAAAATTTATAATTTTGGTAAGTTGTCATGAGGAAAGTAGAATTGTTAAGTTAAATTCAAACACTCAACTGTGCCAAGGGTATTCTTATAGATTATTTTAAGTAATCAAAAGGTTTGATAGGGTAAATAATAAATTCCAATATCATGTTATTTACACACCAGTATACAAATGTATTATACAGGATAATCCGTAAGTCACAGAAAAACGAAAAATTCTATAACACGAAGAGTATATACAGTAACACGATGCGGTCTTCACAGAAATGCACAGAAAGACATATATAACGAAAACTTTTAATACCAGGATAGTTACATTTGCCACCGACAGGTGGCGCTGTGGGGAGCGGAGCTGCTGCCTGCCATTATTTGA
Organism: Dolomedes plantarius; assembly: GCA_907164885.2. Classification (NCBI taxonomy): domain Eukaryota; kingdom Metazoa; phylum Arthropoda; class Arachnida; order Araneae; family Dolomedidae; genus Dolomedes; species Dolomedes plantarius. The sequence goes on from OU015491.1 coordinate 18,318,359, forward strand.
ACATATCTGGCGGCCGATATACTTCAAACCTTTTTCTGTCCCTGGCGAGCGTTATGCAGCCATTTAAAGAGACTGCATCATTTCCTCCTTGCAAGACATCCAATTGCATCATACTGTAACATTCATGCAGGTTGGAGCGCCTCCGCACATCAGAGGTTCTGTCCAGCCCTTGTTGTGATCGACATTTAGCGATGCAAATGTACTATACAAGGTGATCCAAAAGTCACAGAAAGTGTAAAAATTCAATAATTCGAAATATGGCGCGCACTCGCATACTGATCACCTAAGTTAAATAAAATGAAAAGAATTACATCGGCATTCATGCCCTTTTAAAAAGTCTCAAAACAAAACTAATTGCTTGAGTGAATATAATTCCCTTACTTAAAAAACATCTACATATTCTTTCTCACCCAATATAGCTTGAAAAGAATATTCCCTGAGCTCTGATTTACCATAGAAAAAGGCCTGTTGTGCTGACAAAATAAGAAAAGGGGGAGAAACTGTCAGTGACATTTCATTGAAAGGAAGAAACAAATGACAGTGGAATAAATGCTTTTATCTTGTTTTATAAACTGAAGGGAACGTCATGTTTAAAGGACTGTTTGGCACATAAATATTTCCCCCGATTTTTATGACCAAGGTTCGTGAATTTTGTAGCTTACGAAGCATACTTTTATACATAAAACGATCCGAAGAAAGCTTTTGTAAAATGCGGAGATAATGCATCTAATAAATAAAAACTAATCGATTGGAAAGTACAGGTAGACCTCCTACAACACGGCATCTTACAACACGGTTTCGCTGTAACACGATAAGATAAATTGCGGGAACCCTCATGTAACACTGCAACTTGTAACACTTCTAACACGATAAAAAAATTTCGAAAACCTTTGTGCAAGACTGTACTTCTATAGCACTTGATAGCATGATTTTTGTTTAACACATTTAAAAACTAAAGTACCTTAAAATAATAACGGGAAGGAATAATGAACTATAGTGGCTTTATATGAAAATGTGTCAACAAATTATAATTTATGCACAGGATAGAAGGTGCCCTCCTACAACACGGCATCTTACAACACTATTTCGCTCTAACACGATAAGATAAATTGCGGGAACCCTCGTATAACACTTCAACTTATAACACGGTTTCGTTCTAACACGATAAAAAATTTTAATTTATTTAATTTTAATTTTAATTTATCCAATTTTAATTTATTTTAAATGCGGAGATAATGCATCCAATAAATAAAAACTAATCGATTGGAAAGTACAGGTAGTCCTCCTACAGTACGGCATCTTACAACACGGTTTCGCTGTAACACGATAAGATAAATTGCGGGAACCCTCATGTAACACTGCAACTTGTAACACTTCTAACACGATAAAAAAATTTCGAAAACCTTTGTGCAAGACTGTACTTCTAAAGCACTTGATAGCATGATTTTTGTTTAACACATTTAAAAACTAAAGTACCTTAAAATAATAACGGGAAGGAATAATGAACTATAGTGGCTTTATATGAAAATGTGTAAACAAATTATAATTTATGCACAGGATAGAAGGTGCCCTCCTACAACACGGCATCTTACAACACGGTTTCGCTCTAACACGATAAGATAAATTGCGGAAACCCTCGTATAACACTTCAACTTATAACACGGTTTCGTTCTAACACGATAAAAAATTTTAATTTATTTAATTTTAATTTTAATTTATCCAATTTTAATTTATTTTAAATGCGGAGATAATGCATCCAATAAATAAAAACTTATCGATTGGAAAGTACAGGTAGTCCTCCTACAGTACGGCATCTTACAACACGGTTTCGCTGTAACACGATAAGATAAATTGCGGGAACCCTCATGTAACACTGCAACTTGTAACACTTCTAACACGATAAAAAAATTTCGAAAACCTTTGTGCAAGACTGTACTTCTAAAGCACTTGATAGCATGATTTTGTTTAACACATTTAAAAACTAAAGTACCTTAAAATAATAACGGGAAGGAATAATGAACTATAGTGGCTTTATATGAAAATGTGTAAACAAATTATAATTTATGCACAGGATAGAAGGTGCCCTCCTACAACACGGCATCTTACAACACGGTTTCGCTCTAACACGATAAGATAAATTGCGGGAACCCTCGTATAACACTTCAACTTATAACACGGTTTCGTTCTAACACGATAAAAATTTTAATTTATTTAATTTTAATTTTAATTTATCCAATTTTAATTTATTTTAAATGCGGAGATAATGCATCCAATAAATAAAAACTTATCGATTGGAAAGTACAGGTAGTCCTCCTACAGTACGGCATCTTACAACACGGTTTCGCTGTAACACGATAAGATAAATTGCGGGAACCCTCATGTAACACCTGCAACTTGTAACACTTCTAACACGATAAAAAATTTCGAAAACCTTTGTGCAAGACTGTACTTCTAAAGCACTTGATAGCATGATTTTTGTTTAACACATTTAAAAACTAAAGTACCTTAAAATAATAACGGGAAGGAATAATGAACTATAGTGGCTTTATATGAAAATGTGTAAACAAATTATAATTTATGCACAGGATAGAAGGTGCCCTCCTACAACACGGCATCTTACAACACGGTTTCGCTCTAACACGATAAGATAAATTGCGGGAACCCTCGTATAACACTTCAACTTATAACACGGTTTCGTTCTAACACGATAAAAATTTTAATTTATTTAATTTTAATTTTAATTTATCCAATTTTAATTTATTTTAAATGCGGAGATAATGCATCCAATAAATAAAAACTAATCGATTGGAAAGTACAGGTAGTCCTCCTACAGCACGGCATCTTACAACACGGTTTCGCTGTAACACGATAAGATAAATTGCGGGAACCCTCATGTAACACTGCAACTTGTAACACTTCTAACACGATAAAAAAATTTCGAAAACCTTTGTGCAAGACTGTACTTCTAAAGCACTTGATAGCATGATTTTTGTTTAACACATTTAAAAACTAAAGTACCTTAAAATAATAACGGGAAGGAATAATGAACTATAGTGGCTTTATATGAAAATGTGTAAACAAATTATAATTTATGCACAGGATAGAAGGTGCCCTCCTACAACACGGCATCTTACAACACGGTTTCGCTCTAACACGATAAGATAAATTGCGGGAACCCTTGTATAACACTTCAACTTATAACACGGTTTCGTTCTAACACGATAAAAAATTTTAATTTATTTAATTTTAATTTTAATTTATCCAATTTTAATTTATTTTAAATGCGGAGATAATGCATCCAATAAATAAAAACTAATCGATTGGAAAGTACAGGTAGTCCTCCTACAGCACGGCATCTTACAACACGGTTTCGCTGTAACACGATAAGATAAATTGCGGGAACCCTCATGTAACACTGCAACTTGTAACACTTCTAACACGATAAAAAATTTCGAAAACCTTTGTGCAAGACTGTACTTCTAAAGCACTTGATAGCATGATTTTTGTTTAACACATTTAAAAACTAAAGTACCTTAAAATAATAACGGGAAGGAATAATGAACTATAGTGGCTTTATATGAAAATGTATAAACAAATTATAATTTATTCATTTATAACTCCATAAAATTACAAGAAGGCCTAAGCTTAGCTGAAAATCGTGAATCATTTTTTCTGAATGCAGACCCTTCCGCTGAAAGAAGCCGAAAATTCAAAAGGGGGCTGCAAAATTGTCTATCTCCATACCGTGAAATCTACAATGACCTTGTAAGAACCAGCAAATCAACCAAAATTACAGATTTTTTAAACAGGATAGAAGGTGCAAAAAATCTAAATAAAGAAAAAGGTTCTGAAAGTGTAGGTGATATCGTTTAATCGAAAAAACGCTCTCGTTTCATTGTACTGAGCAGTGATGAGGAAGAAATTTATTAAATTAAGGTCGCGTTAAATGAAAATAATATTTTTTTTGCTTCTTATCGTTTTGTATTATACAGACATTTATATTTTTAATAAAAATTAAGTTGCTTAAATGGGGTTTAAAAAAAATGTTTGTTTTTAATAAGTTTTCAGAACGTAACCCCCTTTTTTGAACTGTCTCTGGATCTCCCATAACACGGTTTCACACAACACACCATTTTCTAGGAACCTATCTACCGTGTTATAGGAGGGTTAGCTGTATATATATATATATTTGGCATTAATTGCATACATTGACCGTTGTATTTACCTTGTTATAGGAGGGTTACATGTACAACATTCAACATTTGCTACTTATCCCACTCAGATATTTAGCAAATCTTTCAGCCCGATTCATCCACATTGATGAAATTCCAGTAATTAAAATGATATTAATGCAATACGTAATGACCGAAAAGCCACTTAAATGATTGCTCGTGATCACAGAAGATAATTTAAATCAATGTCACAGGACTGAGAACACACAGAATTTATTGATCCGGTTCTTTGAGATGCGTAATTCGCGCATTACTCCCAAAAAGTATCCTTTTAATACGAACCCAACTGAGAGAAAATTTCATTTCATTTAAGGGAACGGTGGACCTTTATTTGAGCAAATCTCGTCATTGTATTACTGATTGTGTTATTGTAAAAAATATATATATTTCTGTAGATTATTCGTACCAAAATAATTTTTTTCAAGTAAAAAATCATTTATGAAGCTTCTACAAAGTGATTTATAATGGGTAAGTGTAGTAATAAATTTGAAATCTGTTTTTCTCAAAACAAATTTTTCAAGGTTTTTAGATTTTTTAAATGCCCCATGATACTTCATGAAATTGATAAGGAAGAATCCTGATGCAGTTTACAAAAAATCTGGGTATGCATTTTTCAATTCGACTTCATTAAGGTAATTAAATTTGATTTATAACTTTTCAAAAGGCAAAATTTTGATGAAAATCAGGATGGAAATCAGAAAAAAAATCTCTCAAAGATTAACTATTCGAGGGATTAAATAATTGATACTCAGATTTGTTTGTTATACAGCTTAAAGAGATTAAAATGCAAAATCGAGGAAATATCTCAAAAATTAAGTAGCAAGGAGCATTTTAAAATTTTGTTTATAAATTTAAAATTTTTAAAAAAATTTTAAAATTATAATGAGATTGGAAATTTCTTTTAAGGTATTCTATTTATTTATAGTGAAATGTGTATATGTACAAAATTTCGTATCACTATGATGAAAAGTAAAAAAAGTAAATTTTAATGTCCAACGTTCCCTTAAAAAGAAAACAGCTACTTCTTACTTTTCGTATGCAGCAACGGCGCATATATTCCCACCTTGGATATCCACAATGCTCATGAACTAACAGTTTCGTTCCTCTTTTCTTATTTTGTTAGCACAGCAGACCTTTTTCTATGGCAAATCAGAGCTCAAGGAATATTCTTTTCAAGCTATATTGAGTTTGAAAATAAGAATATGTAGATGCTTTTTTAA
>OU015491.1:18328810-18338810 GCA_907164885.2 Dolomedes plantarius
TGAAGCGTTATGGATGCACACTCAACTAAAGAGACCGTCATTAGTACAGCCGGAAACAAAGACTTAAACATGACAACGCCTGCAAACGTTTTATACCCTAGCGTGTTTTGCATAAAGCTTCCTCTTCTTCCCAAGCATGCAAATCTCGACATTTTTCTCCTACAACTGACAGCTTTTCCAGGTTTTACATTTTATTACTCACAATTCTTGTTGTGTATTGTTAATATTGTTTCTGCATTCCGTTTTGGTCGTTTATTGGGATAAATTTCATGTTTTTTCCGAAAAGGCGCCCTCTGGTGGACATTTTGTAACTAAATTTTTTATTTCGAAATTCCGTGAGCGCATCTCGCGTATAGGCCATATAAAAAATTTCGTTGCATTCCGTTCACCCGTTTGCGCTGTAGGATGCCGTTTATATGGGAAGTTTAATTATAACCACCCGGTATATTTCTCAAGGTGTGACTTATGTTTCAGAAATAGGGCAATCACTTTCTAAAAAACCCTGTAGAAAGTCATTAAATTCCAACAAATTCGTTGTAAAATTAATTGAATTCATTAAGTTGAGGATCGTCACGTTCGCCAACTGTAGAAGTGAAAAAGGTATAATTCCCCACGGTGTGTGGACAATAAAGAATGTATTATAAAGGATGCAGAGGCAGGGGTAAATACAGGATTGTAAACCAATAAAAAGATAGAAGAATAGCTGTCGGTGTGGCCAGTGATAGCGATCTGAAGTCTAAATTTTACAAGATGGATGGTCGTTATTTTATGGCCCACAGTAAAAACGTCAGATGAGAAGGGTCAAAGTTCTTTTGCAAAATAAAATTATGGTGGGGGAGGTACTTCATAGACTATGGACATCGGCGACCGGGACCCAGTATCATCTCCAGTGTAGGAACATCTTGGCGGGATATTCGCACTTCTCCAAGACTCTGGGGCAGACGAGAGTCTCTAACATCTAACTCTGAGGAACCCAATCAAATCCGTCTCCCTCTTTTCCAATTCCTTCCGTCCTTAGAGGAGCTGTTGTCCGTTTACAAGGGGGGGGGGGCATTCTGGCACGCCCCTCACTTTCATTGGGCATTGGGCTGTTTTTCTTTCAGTGGTTCCTACCCCTAATTGGTTCTTTATTACACCGCCTCTGTCGCTATACCATTTTCACTTCTACACCAACCATAACCAAAGTGTTTTAAAGAGTATTCAACTTAAGTAATAAGTTTTTCAGTCCATGAGAACACTCCACAACGATTGAGTTCCTTTACATTTGAACTCCTATCGTGTGAGGTTTCATCTCTTTAATCCATGAATGGGGCACTTCTAGTAACTGACATATAACCCCCCCAAACTTTTTAAGTCACATCACTTTCTGGGGTTTTTTTTAATTTAAGGGGGTCCGGGGCACATTTAAATTTTTTTTTTATTTATTGAGTTAAAATTTTGAATTTTTTTGTGATGGTTAACCATATAATTTGTAAACAAAATCACATAATAAAACTTCTCAAAAAGTATTTAAAAAATTTTAAAATTTAAAATTTTTAATAAAAGTGGGGTCGTTTAAAATCGTTATAACTCGAAATATTATTTGTCGAATTTCAAAATTTTTTCATTTAATTAAACAGACATATATAAGTTTTAATTTTGATTCACCATTTTTAAAAGTATTAATTTTTGAAAAAATTAAAAATATTTAGATGAAAAATTACAAAAAAAATGATGTAACTTATTTATAAAAAATCATATTTTCAAAAGTAAATATTTTTTTCAAATTTGCTGAATCAAAATTAAAGTAAAATAATTAAAAAAGACATGTTCCAAGTTTCAGCCATTTATCTTTAACGGTTCTTGACTTATAACAATTTAAAGACGAGAAATGGGGAAAAAACACATCATGCTGAAAAACGCACTTACAGGTTTAAATAACGATTGACTACTATTAGAATGTTGCAAAAAAAAAATAATAATTTCTCCTGTTCTAATTAAGATAGAAACATTATTTAACCGTCATTTTAAGCGTAAAAGAACACAAAATTTTTTAATGCAATAAATTTTGTTTCGAAAATTCGAAGAATTTTGTGTCCTGGACCCCCTTAAAGCTTTTTGAATCTTTTCTTGGTTAAAAGGATTAAAGCCCGGTCATGATCGTACTGAACATCATTTACCTAAAATTTCAAAGAAAAAAATAGAATAGCAGTTTCTTGGAAGCCACAAAATAATTTACAAGTAGAAACTAGTTCCAGACTAACAGGTATTTTTTGACACCGCATGGTATTAAGGGCGGTTTCATTTCACAAATGCATTAGTAAACTGTCTATAAAAAATTATACTCTTACTTAACATTTCAAAACTATTAGCTATTTTTAATCTCTATTTTTGATTTTAAGAAGCTGTTTACGTGCCTTTTTTTATCGTATTCCACAAGTTTTATGTCAGTAATATTTGAAGTCCTTTTCCTAAGCATCCGTGAAAAATTTTTAGCTGAAATTTGTAGGTTGGTGCTACTAAAGATTACTGTCGCGATGGTATTGTCTGAAACACACTTCGGAATAGTGAAATTGCGTTATTTCTCCTTCTAACTAATCACGAAATAAATTATACTAGAAATACTGCATTTCTGAAATGTCTGTATGTGTACACATTCACTGATATGGTATCATACTGGAAAAGATGAAATTGATTTTAGCAAAATGGAATTGAAGTTTTACAAAATGAAATCTTACCCTACGTAATATAGGGTGAGCCAAAAGTTCGTAAAAAATTTAAAAATTCATAAAAAAAAGGGGAAGAAATCATGATAAAGAAGTGTGGTTCGCAAGAAAGGGCTCACAAGGAAGTCAGATTTTTTTAGCAGCCAAAAAAGTTTTTTTTTTATTATATATTACCAATGCGGAGGCACTTGTAATCAAACATTCGCCCTTACTACTTCGCAGTTTTACTGTCCATTTTATTATAGGGGCACCATATAGGCGGACAGCATTACCCCCTATGAAGGGACGACACGAACGGAGGCATTTTTCGTGGTGCAACGCAGGGACTCGAACTGAGCACCTTCAGCACCGAAAACCAGCGCGCTGTACCACAGGGCCGCCACAAGCCCCCCAAAAAGTTTAAAAAGTTAAAAAAAAGTTATAAAAAGTTTTAAAAGTAAAATAATGTTTAAAATGTTTAAAAAGTCACCGGTAGATGGCGCTGACATGCGAGAGATTCAGCAGAATTATGCAAATTAATCATGCAATAAAAGACCGTGGTACATGAGGATTTTGAGTATCGGCCGCGAAGTGGAAGAACCTCTTTGGCGGAGGGCCGCAATACTGCGATGGAAACCGTTACGAATAATAGGGCGGCATAATTGTCCACAGGGAATAGCAGTGGTCGCAAAGCTGGACCAGTGACTCTACCAGTGACTTTTTAAATTTTTATTTTGCTGCTAAAAAAAATCCGAATACCTTGTGAGAACTTTCTTGCAAACCGCATTTCGTTATCATGATTGCTTCCTTTTTTATGAATTTTTATGAAGTTTTTACGAACTTTTGGCTCACCAGGTATATCTATACTTATATATAAAGAGAGAGAGCGATTTTGTACGTGGAGGGTAATCTTCAGAACCACTGTACCTATTTGAAAAAATATTTCACTGTTTGAAAGGTACATTATTCCAGATGGACATAGGCTATATATTATGTATATCTGATCAGTAGAAATAAAGTTAGGGGCTTAATCCTAACAATCTCCATTGTTTCCGCTACTGTCTTCTACCGCTTTTTGTTCCGAAGATTTCAACGATCCTTATCGTGGTGCTATCGCGGTGGGCTTCTGTTCTGACGCTAGCGGTTCGAACCTAGCCGTTCTCTGACACGCCTTTTTCTTTTAAAAAATTTATTTTAATTATTAACTAACATAAAATTAATTTAAGGTATTATTTAGGTTATTATTAAGGTAAAAAATATTTATAATTTTTGGCTATCAACTGGAAATTTATTGGTATAATATTTTGTTTAACCCGGACAAAGTCGGGACGGGCCGCTAGTAAAAAATAAAAATAAAAAAATAAAAAATGCTCTGATCATCTGATTACTTGTAACTATCATACATATTTTATACAGCCATATAGATTACATCTTCCGCTATGTAGAAAATTACTAGCTAAGTTATCGAAAATAGTTGATTCAGTGGATACAGTGCAACATGCACTTTTACAATATTGCATTTAAAAGGATGGGAAAAAGCCCCACTTCACTAAATAAGGTAAATCACGGTGCTATGAAGTGGTATTCCGCCACAATGAAATGCAGAAATTTTCTGAATTAGCTGCAGGCCGTGAATTTATTTACAAGCAATTTCCAAGGTGTACATTAAATAAAACCTCAAGTATCTGATTACTTAAAATTCATCTTTCTTTGAATATCTTTCTTGAATATTGATCTATATATATATTATATATATATATTATATATATATTATATATTATATATATAGATATATATATATATATATATAGATATATATATAATATATATATATATATATATTATATATATATATATATAATATATATATAGATAATATATTATATATATATTATATATATATATATAGATATATATATATATATTATATGATATATATATATATATTATATATATATATATAGATCACATCTTCCGCTATATATAAAAATTACTAGCTAAGTTATCGAAAATAGTTGATTCAGTGGATACAGTGCAACATGCACTTTTGCAATATTACATTTAAAAGGATGGGAAAGGCCCCACTTCACTAAATTAGGTATATCATGGTGCTATGAAGTGGTATTCCGCCACAATGAAATGCAGAAATTTTCTGAATTAGCTGCAGGCCGTGAATTTATTTACAAGAAATTTCCAAGGTGCACATTAAATAAAACCTCAAGTATCTGATTACTTAAAATTCATCTTTCTTTGAAACGGAAAGAAACAAACTGGACGTAAACAAATTATCTTATCTCTTGTTTCATAAAATAAATATTCATATAAAGGAAAGAACCGCTTTCTTCCTTATTTCACCACTGGGATAACTGTAAACGTTAAATATGCACATATTACATACCTTCGAGAGAAAAAAAAATATAAATATAACTTTAAAAGTTTTATTCTGGCAAAATGTTGCTTGTTTTAAGATAAACTATACTTTAAAATGGTAAATTTCTTATAAAAAATAACGTGGTATGAACCTGTTTTTTAGTTTCATCTTTTATTTAATTTTTTATTCCCATGAAAAGTTGTAAAAAATATAACTTTCCATCATTGAGCCATTTTAACTTAGAAGCATCCAAATAAATACATTTTCACGCATCCCGTAAATATTGTTTTTATTTGCTGTCATATTTCCAAAAATTTTATATGATTAGGTCTCATATTATTTGAAAGATAATATGTTTAAAGAGTGTTTTTTTCTATAAAAAAAAGTGATTTCAAACGTATAACAAACTAGTGGTGCAAAATTCCAAGCTAGGATTTGCATAGAACAAAAAATCCAATTAGGTTATTTTCCAAAGTCTCCAAGGACTTTCCTTTGTGCAATAAAGCGGAATTCTTTTGCATTAAAAAAGACTTTTGAGTTTGAAGATCTAAATAGCAGCGAATCATTATCGACCTTCTTATATATTTACTATAGGGGGGAAAAATCTGTTTACTTTGCGGGGAAAAAACCATTCGTATATAGTAAAAACGCTTTTACATTTTCTCAGAAAAACGTCAATTTTCAAAGCTCCGGAACACTTCACTCAAACGTAACTCAAAATATCATCGGCTATATGTTTGAACACAGCCTCAGTTTCCTTCATAAGTATTTTTATCTTTTGAGAAAATACAAATATTTAATTTTCTCACAGATAAAGTTTTTTGTCCAAAGCAAACTGCTTCAGCAAATGTATTTACACTACCGTGCAACTTATGGAACGTATTAAAAGTGTGTTGAGTGGAATTTACAACTTCGAACACCATCAATAGTAAATACAGACAAAAGAATCAGAATGTAGGTGGGAAATGCAAGAGGACCGCATTTTAGCTCTACAGCAATCGAGTGTTTAATAAACTGCCTTCAACTCTGAAACACCTATGTTTAACTAAGAATACGTATAAGAAAAACAAATAAGATTTCATAACTTGGAACTGTAAAATTCCCCCTATGTGTTGAACAAAATTCAAGCAAACGCAGGTAAATAATTTTAAAGATAGTTAAAAACAGTAAAACATTTAATCTTTACAAACTTTAAAGATTAAATGTCATGGTTTTTAAGGTATTAGAGAAATACTTTAATCCAGACAACTGTAGAATGATTTTTAGTAACGGTCTTAAAGGGATATTGATTTTACATATACATACCCGAAAATTAATAAGCTTTAAAAATCAGAAAGATTAAAAGGGCATAAAATTAATCAAGGGTAAGAATTTTTTCGTTAGTTCCATGATACCAAAAAAATCATTTTTATAGAATTCTTTCTAATCAAAATTAATATAATGTACACCATATTCTTGGCTATATTTTTTCTATGTGGCTTTAAAAATGATGCACAAGTCAGGTTCCACTATATTTAGTTAGCTTTCTCGCAGCCAGAAGAAATTAATTAAGAAAACTTAACGCTGGCAAACAAAAGAAAATAAATAAAATATGTCAAAAGTTATTTCCCAATTAATAGACCCTTCCAGTTTCTTCAAGGAACCGGCTGATTAGTTTTCGAGATCTATGCTGTTTATTGCTACGCTAGGGCTAAACAGTCAAGAACCTGCAGTTTCAAATCGATTCTAACTGACTGCAAACACAGAGGCATCTCTAGCGTACCTATAAGTTATGAACTAAGTTTTGCCTTTGTTAAGAGGTCTATTTAGCATAGCTACAATTACTCTTCAGCCAACAGGTACACGGAAGGGGAAAGAACTCCTGAGTATAACGGATATATATATATATATATATATAATATATATATAACCTGACCCCGAAATGTACCTGTCGTAAGGGCAGCTCTTGAGGCAGGCTAATGGTGAGTGAAAGAAGCCTAGGCGTTCGGCTACTTAGTAACAGTAAAGCAATTCGTAAAAACTTAGCACAGAATTATCGGATTTCTCAGTTTTACTAATTTGTTTAGGTACAGCATATGACTTAATAAACACATTTTGGGAGGAGCGAACAATTATTTACTTATACAATTATTTACTTGCTTTAATATAAGTTACAATAGTATTAAACCTAAAAGTGTAGGTTTCCATAAATATCTTTTGAAAGACTTGAAGAGACCAGTTTGTCTTACCTGGAAGGCTTGAAATGTAATCCTCAAAAATCAGCACTCATATACACCGTTTACACTATCAGAATAGTTTTGTTTATAATGCCCCAGTTTCCTCTTCCAGGTGCTAGGCATTTCCCTGAATCAGTGATCATTATTATTACAGTTATTTCACAGAAGTTAAAGTAATTATTACAAGTGTATTAACTGGATATAATTACAATAATTCAAAAAACATTACGTACGTGTAGACAAATTCCGAGCTTCTAGTGTAAGTAACTATCAAGTGAATATCAAATTAAATGCCCTTAAAGAAGGAATGAATTGACAGTTTCCAACTTTACATTTTTCCAAACATGCAAAAGTGGTTTCATTTATTGCCAAATCAGTAAAACATCCCAATTGGGAAAATTTTCAAAAATTGTTACGAGTATAAAGAGTTTAATATCTAGATTCTTTGCATTATACATATAAGACAAATATTTTAAGTTTGATAACAGGTGACAATTACCAGGCGAAAGGATTAAATTTTTTCTTATCGATAATGTGATTACAAAAAGTTTTTTTTCGTTTATCAGTAAGATAAATGTAGATCACAAAATCTCAAGAGTAAGAGTTTTCAGAAAAAAATTCTTTCGCTTAAAAATTATTCTACAAACAAAACAAAATTCAAAAAATGTTACAGGGAAAAATTTACCACTATACCTTACACAACGTGTGGCATTAGTGTAAGTAACTATCAAGTGAATATCAAATTTAATGCCCTCGAAGAAGTAATGAATTGACAGTTTCCAACTTTACATTTTTCCAAACATGCAAAAGTGGTTTCATTTATTGACAAATCAGTAAAACATCCCAATTTTGAAAATTTTCAAAAATTGTTACGAGTATAAAGAGTTTAATATCTAGATTATTTGCATCATACATATAAGACAAATACTTTAAAATTTGATAACAGGCGACAATTAACAGACAAAAGGATTAAAATTTTTCTTATCGATAATGGGATTACAAAAAGTTTTTTTTCGTTTATCAGTAAGATAAACGTAGATCACAAAATCTCAACAGTAAGAGTTTTCTGAAAAAAAAATTCCCTTAAAAATTATTCTACAAACAAAACAAAATTCAAAAAATGTTACAGGGAAAAATTTACCACTATACCTTACACAACGTGTGGCATTAGTGTAAGTAACTATCAAGTGAATATCAAATTTAATGCCCTTAAAGAAGTAATGAATTGACAGTTTCCAACTTTACATTTTTCCAAACATGCCAAAGTGGTTTCATTTATTGCCAAATCAGTAAAACATCCCAAATAGGAAAATTTTCAAAAATTATTACGAGTATAAACAGTTTAATATCTAGATTCTTTGCATTATACATATAAGACAAATATTTTAAATTTGATAACAGACGAAAATTACCAGACGAAAGGATTACATTTTTGCTTATCGATAAAGCGTTTACAAAAAGTTTTTTTCGTTTATCAGTAAGATAAACGTAGATCACAAAATCTCAAGAGTAAGAGTTTACAGGAAAAAAAAATTTTCGCTTAAAAATTATTCTACAAACAAAACAAAATTCAAAAAACGTTACATGGAAAATTTTTACCACTATACCTTACACAACGCGCGACATTATTCAGCCTATTTCAGTCTCTTGAATATTAATGAACGCGTAACAAGTAACTTAATATTCATGGCAATGTGGGAGAGAGGTATCTAATATTCTCTTCCAAACCAGGTACTTGCTTATTAAGCTGGAAATTTATTTTTCAGATGAGGACGCGACACTTGTACGAGGAGACTGTACAACCCGGCAAGATTTCTTTCTCTTGAAGATTTATTGTAGCGCTCAGTTAATTTATACGTGACATGAACTTTTGAGGGCATACGGAACGAAACAGATATAAATAAATAACTATACTTTTTGTGCATACTTACACACACACACATACACACACACACACACACACATACATACATACATACATATATATTATATATATATATATATATATTATTCATATATATATATATATATATATATATATATATATATATATATATATATATATATATATATATATATATATATATATATATATATATATAAAACAGTTCCGTAACTGATTCACTGACTGACGTACAACGCACAGACCAAACCGCTGGACCTAAAGGGATGAAATTTTGCACGGCGATTCTTCTTATAGTGTAGGGGTGCACTAAGAGAGATTTTTGAAAATTCTTCTTAGATTTTTTAAATTAAATTTTTAAAGCTGTTTTAGTAACTTTTTTTAAGTTTGCATTTAAAATAATAATTTGAGGGTTATAAAATTTATATCACGAGAAAGATCATAAAAATTCCTTTAAAATGAAATCTTTTTCGAATCTTTACTTCCATTTTCTGATTTTTGGTGAATTTTTAAAGATTCATTTTTAGAATTTAATTTCTTAAATGCTGATCACGTGATTTCTTTTTCTGGTACTTTAAATAAATTTATCGTCACGTGCATAACAACTAAATAGACAAGAAAAATATTTTTTTTCTTGCTAATGCGGCAGACGATTGGACATTATTTTGTCTATAAAAATATCCCTTACGATTTTTTTTATAAATATATATTTTTTCTACATCAATTGTATATATTGATCGTCGTATTTATTATATATATATATATATATATATATATATATATATATATTTATTTATTTATTTATTTATTTATTTTGGCATTAATT
>OU015491.1:18343810-18366310 GCA_907164885.2 Dolomedes plantarius
TGGAGGTAAAGATTCGAAAAAGATTTCATTTTAAAGGAACGTTTAGGATCTTTCTCGTGATATAAATTTTATAACCCTCAAATTATTATTTTAAATGCAAACTTAATAAAAGTTACTAAAACAGTTAGTTAAAAAGTTACTTAAAAATTTAATTTAAAAAAATCTAAGAAGAATTTTTCAAAAATATTTCTTACTGCACCTCTACACTATAATAAGAATCACCATGCAAAATTTCAGCCCTTTAGGTCCAGCGGTTTGGTCTGTGCGTTGTATGTCAGTGAGTCAGTCAGTAACGGAACTGTTTTATATATATAGATAATTTAACTCTTATTTAGTTAAATTAGGGGAATTTTCATACCTAATTCTTGGCCATGATTTCTTTCTATTACTCTCACATTTTCATTGATTGTGAACTATGAATTTTATAAATTTTATAACAATATTCAGCGTCAAACGTCCCTTTTATCACAGTACATTTGTAATCGGTATCAAATGCCCTTTTGGCGACGTTTTACATTATGATGTGATTTCATTTCGTATAACTTTAACCCTTTGTTCAAAACGACAGTAAAGTAGTGCATTAATATTTTGAATTTTAATTGGCTAATTATTTCAGTCAAATTTCAAAACATTAATGACGATTAATTGACATGCTTTAAGACTTCAAATTTTTTTGGAATCTTATTAGAAATTTATCTACACTTTACAGAAAACTTCCCCGTTTTTGTTCTACAGCATGAAATGTTTAAGTTATTTTTCTGTGTCTTTAAAAGTCGCCAAAGGCCAAGAAATCTTCACTATTTTTAAAATAGTAAACACTCATTATCTGGCTAAAGAATTTGTACCAAGTCACCCGGAAGCTTAATCTTTAATAAATATCACCTCTAATGAATTGGATAACTTTATTCCATTTCATTTATATTGATGAAAAATGTAATCATCCGGTGAAATGTGAAGCGTAATTTAGCTTTATTCCAATGAAAAAACACTTTATACCTTCTTCGTTTATAATCGTTCGCTTCCCTGTTTTGTCAGATAAGTAAATTATAATACAAGGAATTTGTAAAACCATAAATAGAACAAAATCAGTAATTCTTAACACGAACTAGTCAAAGCAACCAGTCAAAATTACTGGCTATATCATTTGAAGAAATAAGTATAATTAAATTATCAATAGTTTTAGCTTTAAGCGATAAACACTTTTTGTGTTACCTATATATATAAAACAGTTCCGTAACTGACTGACTGACAGATAACGCACAGACCAAACCGTTAGACCTAAAGGGCTGAAATTTTGCATGGCGATTCTTCTTATAGAGTAGGGGTGCACTAAAAAATATTTTTGAAAAATTCCTCTTCGATTTTTTAAAATTAAATTTATAAGCTGTTTTTGTAACATTCTTTAAAGTTTGCATTTAAAATAATAATCCTCTTTAGATTAAAACAAATTTGGAAAACATTCTGCACCATGCAAACGGTAGAGGTTATTGCCCCTGAAAGAGTTGTAAGCCTTGTAAAACCTGAAGACCAGTCGCCGCGTAGCAATTCCCGGGACTCTTTAATTTTTGTTAATTTTTAACAAAATGAAATACAAATGCATATTGATATTTAAATATGAAGTCACATGAGATTTGCCAAAAACAAGTGCAGAAGCTAAGAGAAAATTTTTTTATTGTTATTATGTAAAGTAAATACAGGGTGTCCATAATTAAACTAACCTTCTTTAAAGTTATATACAGTCGAAACTATCGTTCAGAAAGTTGTGAAATTTTGTGTAGGACATATTGAA
The DNA here is from genome assembly GCA_907164885.2 of Dolomedes plantarius. NCBI lineage: Eukaryota > Metazoa > Arthropoda > Arachnida > Araneae > Dolomedidae > Dolomedes > Dolomedes plantarius. Next base: position 18,345,600 of record OU015491.1, read on the forward strand.
GGGATGGGAATTTGTTTGAGCGAATAAAAAAATTAGTTCAAAATTTCACCACCAGAAAGCGTTTTTGATGAATTACACATTTAGCCAATTCCCAACCCTTCAATATGTCCTACACAAAATTTCATAACTTTCTGAACAATAGTTTCGACTGTAAACAACTTTAAAGTAGGGAAGTAATAAACCAACCTAATTATGGACACCCTGTATATTCCCAAAATCTATATTTCATCCATTTTTAAAACAGTTTGTCGAAGATTGCGCATTTCTTTATTTCCATTTATTTGTTTACATTTTCGTAATTTCTGCTGCCAGAAAAAATTTCATTGGGGGTCAGGTGGTTTTTTTATTTAAAGAAAATGGGTCACGGTCTGAAACAGTTTGCGCACCACTGCTCTAGACAAGCACGGAATTTCGATACTGTTGGTGGGAACATAGTGTAAACCTTAGTTGCACAATAGATCAGTGTTTTTGTCGCTAATGAGGAGGACATTCAATTGTTGTAGACTTTTTCTATTGTCTTCCTATTGCCTGTTAACCAAGAAATTAGTTCCTCATTCTTACAGAACGTACTCGTATTGCTACTTGTATATGCTGTTCATATACATGGCGTATATACTGTGAGGGGACGAACACTGACGGGTCGGATCCACTAAAATTCCCGTCATCCACATCTTGTGTTTACCGTGTCGAACTACCTACCTCGTTATGAGTTCGGGTTCGAATGTCGAATAAAGCATGGCCATTCGCTATCCGCTTAAGGGAACGAGGGACCTTCGAATTCGAATTTTAAATTTGCAATTTTTAACTCTATATACAAAATGAGAATAATTCTTTTTCAATTTTACTACACTGAAAACCCTTAAACTTCAAAATAAGGAATTTTTGGTAGAATAATGACTATGTTTCAAAAAAAAGTTCAAAAATGCTAACGTTTTTAAAAATGCCCTATGCTTATTCCATATTAAGTAAAATCCTTACAATTGGTATTATAAGTTTATAATATGTATATAAATATAAAGGTGCATTAAACATTTTTTTTGTATGAATCTAAAGTCTTAAATAAATTTTCTTTTCTGTTATTTTTTTAATGTTTTTACTTTATTTTATGGTCTATAAATTTGAAAAATTATTTGTGATTTCATAGAATTATGCACGGTTTTGCGACAAAAACTTCAATTAACAATTCTGAGAAATTTGGAAGATATCAGAAGAAAATGAATACGCATGGAGCTTTTTGAAGAATTTTTTGATAAACAGGTCTTATTCCTCCACAAAATACTTAGTTATGAATTCTAAGTATCTTCAGAGTAGTAGAAAAGAATATTAATTATACTCATGGTGTTTATAGAGTAAAATATTGAAAATTAAAGAAGAACAAGATTGAAGGTCCCTTAAGGGACCTTCAATATCGTTCTTCTTTAAATTTCAATATACCATATGTTTATATACACCATGAGTATAAATAATATTCTTTTCTACTATACTGGAGATACTTAGAATTCACAACTAAGTATTTCGGGGAGGAATAACACCTGTTTATCAAAAAATTCTTGAAAAATGCTACAATTTTTCAAAAAGTTCCACGCGTATTCATTTTCTTGTGATATCTTCCAAATTTCTTAGAATGCTTAATTAAAGTGTTTGTCATACAACTGTGCATAATTCTTTGAAATCACAAATATTTTTCAAATTTATAGACCATAAATTAAAGTAAAAACATAAAAAAAAATAACAGGCAGAATATAAAAAAATCTATTTAAGACTTTTGATTCATACAAAAAAAAATAAATGCACGTTTATATTTATATACATATTATAAACTTAAAATACACAATTTAAGGATTTTAATTACTATAGAATGCGCATAGTGCATTTTGGAAAACTTTAGAATTTTTGAAAATTTATTTTGAAAAACATGCATTATGCTTCCAAAAATTCCTTATTTTGAATTTTAAGGGTTTTCAATGTAGTAAAATAGAAAATTAATTATTCTCAATTGGTATATAGAGTTAAAAATTGTAAGTTGAAAAATTCGAATTTAAAGGTCCCTTTTCCCCTTAAAGCAGGGATGTCAAACTCAAAGGCTAACTTGGGCCAAACAAACAAGGTTTAACTATAGGTGGGTCACAACTGTTACATATTTTTTAACAGGACATCTTATTAATAATCTATATTTTCAGCTTTTCGTTCAACAACAAATTACTGTTAATTATTTAACAGTTGAGCATTTAATCAACTTTTGTAAAAGCACTTTGTTTGTATTTTTTAAAATTATTTCAACATTTTACATCTGTAAAAAAGTCAGTAACCTAACTTTTGACATATATTAGATATTATTAATCCTTAAATAACTCATTTACCTAATTACAGTACATTAAACATAAATATACACATTTTGTTTAATAATAGCAAAAAAAGAGTATAATTAAAAAACATTTAGGGAATTCTTCCTATCTTATTATAATTCTGCGTCGGTTATTTTATTATACACTGCTGGCCACTGTAAATGCAACACCCTGAAGGAAACATGCAAATAACATGAAATTTACAACATGCATTAGCGGAGGTGAGATATGCAAATGATTAGAATTTCAGCGCAGACGCACATCACGCGCGCCTGTGGCGCCACTTCAAAGCGCTATTTAAGGCTTGGAGATTTCCACGATTTCAAGTTCGGCAATTGTGTTTTTCTTGTGGTTTTTAAAAAAAACGATCAATTATGCCTTGTCGAAAACAGCGATCATCTTTTGATCAAGTATCCGAGTTCGACAGAAGAAGGATAGTGGCCTACCGAGATTGTGTATTATCTTTCAGGAAAATCGGTAGTCGTGTTGGACGAAACCAGACAACTGTAATGCGGATATGTGATCGTTGGATGCAGGAGGGTACGACGGACCGGCGTGTTCGATCGCATCCACCTCAGCGCACCACTTCACGCGATGACAGGCAAATTGTGAGCATGGCAGTGACGGATCGCTCAGTCACATCACGAACCATAGCACAGCACATGCAGTCTGTAACGCATCATCCAGTGTCTGCGCGTACCATTCGACGCCGCAGAGTGGTCTGTCCGCAAGACGTCCATTGCTTTGTCTACCCTTGACGCAGAACCACAGACGTCTTCGCCGCCAATGGTGCGATGACATAAGGATGTGAACGGCAGAATGGAATGAAATTGTCTTTACTGACGAGTCACGCTTCTGTCTGCAACACCACGATGGTCGCATTCGAGTCTGGAGACACCGTGAAGAGAGGATGCTGAACAGCTGCGTTATGCACCGCCACACTGGTCCTGCACCGGGTATTATGGTATGGGGCGGTATTGGATATCACTCTCGCACACCTCTAGTACGCATTACCGGTACTTTAAACAGCCAGCGCTACATCTCCGAGGTGTTGGAGCCAGTTGTCCTTCCTTACCTTCAGGGCTTGCCCACAGCCATATTTCAACAGGATAATGCGCTACCACACGTGGCACGCATTGTCCAACGGTTCTTCGTCAATCGCCAGACTGAATTGCTTTCCTGGCCGCCTCGCTCTCCGGATCTTTCGCCGATAGAAAACATGTGGTCCATGGCTGCTCTACGATTGACCCAGATTCCATCCCCATCTGCCACGGCAGATCAACTTTGGCAACGTGTGGAAGCTGCTTGGTCTGCTGTACCCCATGAACTCATCCAAAGTCTCTTTGAATCAATGCCGAGCCGTGTGGCAGCGGTGATCTCCAACAATGGCGGCTACTCTGGCTACTGATTTTGGCAGGAACCACACTTCACAGAAGTCTATAAATTTAATCATTTGATACTTGGTCAACATGTTATCTACAAAATAAATTTTGTTGTGATATCTCTTGTCTTTCTTGGTGTTACAATTTGGATGGCCAGCAGTGTATATTATTGTGTGCCAATATATTGGCCGGGCCGAAAAAATGTTCGTCGCGGGCCGCAAGTTTGACACCCCTGGCTTAAAGGGAACAACAGTGTTCGCTCGCCTGTATAGTACTCGCGTAATAAAGTGACCAACGAATTCGTAGTATTTATCGGACAATGTCCTCAGAACAAATTATTTGCCACGTAATTGAAAAAGGTTATATTTTTTTACAGGAGAAATGAATGTTTTTAAGAAAAAATGGGAAAACCAATTCCAGGAAATAGCAATTAAACTTCATTCAATCCGAACGTCTAACATTTATTATCAGTTATAAAAGAAATTGAAGTAAAGTAATAGTAACCCAAAGTAAACGCATGCTTCAACTAAATAGAAATCAAATATAAAATACTTCAAATAGAAATTTTTAGTTTTATTTTTTAATCAATTAATGAAAAATTAAATATTTCCCCCCACTTTCATAGGAATATTAAAATTTACACATAAGTTATGTTTACATATATGTTCGTCTATTTGCTTTCTGGAAAAATGTATTCAAAGCATAGGATCGATAGGAATATTATTAGATTTAAAATAGTACTTAGAACTCCGAAATATTAATTTCAGTTTGTATAGTTTCTAAAGCTCAAGATAGTTTATGGGGATTAAATTGGTTGCATAATGACTGGTAATTTAATGAGAGCAGATCGGGTCGTGTCCTTCAACATCATCAAATGCAGATATCACCATCAAAGGAATATTTTGATCAATTCATTTCGTAACTATTCAAGAAATTCTGAAGACTCTGAGTATCTCGTATGGCTCAATTTAAAAGAATTCAGCAAAAAAGAACAAAAGTGAAAATTTCATCTAAGCCAGTTTCTGTCTAACAAAAAAGGTCTGTCCGCATCCCGCTATATGGACCATATGCATACATGGGTGGCATAAACACTGTTCGGAGAGGGTTTATTTAGTATTCATAGAGAATACAGGGTCTACATTATTCAACATTTGACACGACCAATGATAAAATTTTAACAATACGCATCCATTACTAAAATGAAATCGTACCCGACCGTTAATTAAAAAATAGCATAGAAACAAGTAGAATATGACGCGTATGAAATAAAATACAATAGTAATTACTAAAGCGAAACAAATTGTATTACAAAATCTTTTATAATCTCTATATATAAAACAGTTCCGTAACTGACTGACTGACTGACTGACTCCCTGACATACAACGCACAGACCAAACAGCCGGACCTAAAGGGCTGAAATATTGCATGGCGATTCTTCTTATGGTGTAGGGGTGCACTAAGAAAGATTTTCGAAAAATTCTTCTTAGATTTTTTTAAATTAAATTTTTAAGCTGTTTTTGTAACTTTTTTTAAGTTTGCATTTAAAATAATAATTTGAGGGTTATAGAATTTATATCACGAGAAAGATCATAAAAATTCCTTTAGAATGAAATCTTTTTCGAATCTTTACCTCTGTTTTCTGATTTTTGGAGAATTTTTAAAGATTCATTTTTAGAATTTAATTTATTAAGTGCCGATCACGTGATTTCTTTTTCTGGTACTTTCAATAAATTTATCGTCACGTGCATAACAACTAAATAGACAAAAAAAAATTTTCTTTCTAGTGCAGCAGACGATTGGTTATTATAAAAAAAAATCCCTTATGATTTTTTTATAAATATATATATATATATATATATATATATATTACATCAATTGTATACATTGATCTTCGCATTTATTATAAATATATATATTTATTTTTTTTTGGCATCAATTGCATACACTGACCGTTTTATTTAATTTGAATGTACTCCGTAGCGAAGCGCGGGATTTCAGCTAGTAATATATAAAACTTGGAAAACAGCGTAAGATATTTCAGACAAGATTTTATTTCAATAAGTCATTTTACGGGCAATAAAAGCTCGCTGTCATGCAACCTCCACTCATTCTCAATTTCGTATTGATGAAAGTTCAAGGTTTGCATGAGCAATAGCAACACCGAATAGATCTCAGAAGTTAAATTAATGGGGGATGTATGTTCCCACAACCGTGCAAAGCCCTAACAGCCTTTAAGAGTATTTACCCTTTGCGATAGTCTCAAGTTTGAAGCCATATTTTAGCTACCCTTACCCGTTAATTGGAACGAATCGCTTTATTTAATATCAGGGGATTGCTTCTTAAAATAGGGATAAGTTATAAAATTTAAGAGTAGTGATAAAACTTGACAAACTAATAAAAATTCCTCAGTGATACCAAAGAAAAAATTTTTAAAGCCTAAAACATACTTAATGGAGGATTTTATTTTAAGTATTAAATTTAACATAAATAGTTTGACTGAAGTAGTGTTAATCAGCAAGTTTATGGTTCAGTAACTCTTAAAGCGATAATAATTATATATATAATAGCCCTTGTCTCTGTATAGCACTTCCGGGCTGTACTCATCTTACAATTGAAACCCTCAGTAAACAAAATGCCAGTTAGGCTTAATTTCAATTTAGATGTGGATCAGAATTTTTTCTTACCTAAAACTAATATCTTCTCCATCAAATCACGTTTGTGCAGCCTATTTTTCTATAAAACATTCAGAACTAAAATAAATTGGATGCTTTTAGCTGTATATTTAACAGTTTTTAAAAATCTGTTTACTTTTGCGAGGAATTCTGAAAGTAAACAAACTTGAATGCGAATGAATCAAGTAGCTCAAGTATTCATATCGCGTAGTGAGCTGTAAAAAACTGGATGGCAGTCTACTACTCCAATCGCATGAAAAACTAAATAAATAAAAAATAATGAAAGGGTTTGCTTTTACAAGGTGTGGATTAAATGCAATATTGTCAGATAATTCGGGATATTTTTTAACTTTCATATACTTTTTCCATTATGACGTCATTATTAGTATTATGACGTCAAAATGACGGGTTACCTTCTAGTATATTATAGTTTTAGAGAAAAAATAGCATTTAAAGTTATAGAAAAAGTTTTAAGGAGTCGAATTTCTAACAGTTATACCAAGTTCTGTTTGGAAAAGAAGGTACAGTTGCAGTTTTTAAAATACAGGATGCAATTTTTCTACACTGAATTGTGTTGTAATGCATATTTGATAAAACATTGTTTTGACTAAAGGTTAGAAGTTCTTTATATTTTAAGCTTATGCAACAACTTGATAAACCCCACGTGTTACTACATTTATTGAAATAATACATAAAATTTAAAGTAATTATAAAATTTTAGCTAAACAATTTCAATTCAAAATAATTTTAAATCAATCATTTTAATCAATTCAAAATCATTTCAAGTTTCGATACAAAATCATTACTTAGTTTTGAATTTGATTTCGCGTCTCTTCAAAGAATCAAAATCTTGCTTTCTAGAAAATGGATAATAGCGTAATTTGTTAATTTATGGTTTTTGGATGGAATGTTTTGCCCTAAAATTGTGATATGTCAGTTTTAAATTACCACAAATTTTTTTATACCAAAGTATTCAAAATACTTTGGCATAAAATATTATGCCAAAGTATTTAAAAGTTTCTCTGCATTACGTGATACGCCCAAGCCAAAACCATTACTTAGTTTTGAATTTGATTTCGCGTCTCTTCAAAAATTTAAAATATTGCTTTCTAGAAAATGGATAATAGCGTAATTTGTTAATTTATGGTTTTTGGGTGGAATGTTTTGCCCTAAAATTGTGATATGTCAGTTTTAAATTACCAAAAATTTTTTTTATACCAAAGTATTCAAAATACTTTGGCATAAAATATTATACCAAAGTATTTAAAAGTTTCTCTGCATTATGTGATACGCCCAAGCCAAAACCATTACTTAGTTTTGAATTTGATTTCGCGTCTCTTCAAAAATTTAAAATATTGCTTTCTAGAAAATGGATAATAGCGTAATTTGTTAATTTATGGTTTTTGGGTGGAATGTTTTGCCCCTAAAATTGTGATATGTCAGTTTAAAATTAACAAAAATTTTTTTATACTAAAGTATTCAAAATACTTTGGCATAAAATATTATGCCAAAGTATTTAAAAGTTTCTCTGCATTACGTGATACGCCCGAGTGTCATATCTTGAGCATACAGAACAAACCTAAGCGAGATTTACTCCTATACAAAAGCACTCCCTTTTATTATGTGCATCGCGAAGACGAACTCGTGTCTATCTCTTTTGATAGAATAAGATTTCCCCGGGCGCCTGCGTTATCGACCAGGTGATGGGTGCGTGTCTTGGCCCACTAAAACGACATGCCACAGGTGCGGCACGCTCTCCTTCCTGCATTCGGCAGAAATTATTTGCGGAGAGCATTTCTGAATGAATGTGTAGGTGTATAAATTCCTCCAACAATTCAGTTGCAACCGTGGAAGAGGCCGTAAATTGTTTCTATAAATATTTATGTGCAGTATCGCGCGAGATGAAGCGTTGTTTAGCCTTTGAGAATGAGGAAAAATCCTGATATATGCGGATAGAGGTAAAATAATAATATATTGGACCCACTCGGAACTAAAATAATATCATTACAAGTGATACGAAATGCACTTAATTGGTGACTCTTGCCGAAAAAACGATCTTTACTGATAGCCAGTTTTATTTTGGGCAAATCATATCTGTTAACCTTTATGGTCGTGATCCGACAAATCATTATCATGTAGAAGTAATCATAACTGTAGCACCAACTCTTATTTACATCTGGTTTATTGACACGTTAAAATCTTGGTTAAATAAATCATTTACAAAGGTTCGTTTCGACGAACGTAAAATCCACCATGAGAGTAGGGCTCATTTTTCAAAGTCCGTACGAGACGGTACAAAGACGTAAAAGCGAGCCGCTAATGGATTTCACAAATCATTCTAAATGATTTGCGTCCTTTTAACTATTGTCGCACTTCTCCAAAGGTGTATATCGTTTGACACCTGTTTGCGTTTCTTTTGGGCGCATTGAAGACGCTATTACTCACGTTCATCAATTCCACTTAAGAATGGGAGACGAGAGTCTGACAATATCCAATGTGTGCTTAATGGCTGATATGAAAAATAAATAGCCAAAATATTACACACGGAAACTGTATTTAGTTTTTAAATTGATTTTGGTTAGCAAACATTCGACAAATTGAGATTTTTACTTTTAAGCTTTTAGTGGTACAAGGATGAAAGGCTAAATCTACCTAAATTCTGAGATGTGTATAACATTTCACATGCTTTATTTTCTATGTTATTTATACTGTGTTTAGTTTTTAAATTGATTTTGGTTAAACATTCAACAATTTGACATTTTTACTTTTCAGCTTTATATTTCAAAATTCTTTACTTTCCAAAAAACAATTTAAATTTGTTTTCTTTTCAGCTTTTAGTGTTTTATTATAAATGTACATATTTTATGTTTTACTTTTCAGCTTTTTTGCTCCAATGATGAAAGGCTAAATCTAGCTGAATTCTGAGGTGTTTATAATGAATTTATATATTTTTATATTGGATATTCTTTTTATTCATGTGTATAACATTTCGAATGCTTTTATCTCTATGTTATTTATACTGTGTTTAGTTTTTAAATTGATTTTGGTTAACAAACATTTGACAATTTGACATTTTTACTTTTCTGTTTTTAGTGATACAATGATAAATCCTTAACTTCAGCTAGTAAAAAAATTATAAATAAAAACATTTATGCTTTAAATCTTTTGTTATGACCCAAAAGTATAGTCCAATTGTCTGGACTATAAACCTACAACTAGATTATCAATGTGAAATGACATTTCTTAGGGGTACGAGCATTATTTTGTTTCGCTATAACTCACTGCTTGTTACATTCTATCATTTCCTTTAAGTTTGCGTTCAGAAAAAATGTATTTCAAAAATACAAAACAAAAGAGATCATTGTCTCACATCAGAAGAATATGAAGGAATAAGATCAATTTATATAGCATTGGTACCTGTCGCTTTTGTGATCTTTTCAATATTTTACCCAGTTGGTTTGAATGTTTTCGTGGAGGGCTTAGTAGCTTAAAGGATTGTGATATTTGGAGGCTGCGTAGATTAATGGATCCCTTTTCTTTGTTAGATATAGGAATTACATTTGTTTCTTTAAACCAAATTGTTATAGTAAAATATAGACTTAATTTTAAGATTTCTAAAGACTTTTCATACTTTAATCGCTGGTTTCTCGTAGAACACTAAAATAAATTCAAATATTTAAACTGAAATTTTATCTGGTGCTTTGAACCGAATTTGTAATATTTTTCCTCTATTTCGCAGTTCTGTACGTATACTTTACTATCTCTGTCATTATAAAAGATTGATGCATGAACAGTACCAATATTTTCTAATATCTCTTATGCTAACTTTTGGAAAGAATTTTTGAATTTTATTCTTTTAAAAGTCACAGACCTTAAAAAAAAAGCGAAAAACATTTTTCAATTTTTCAATCTTTGTAAAAGTGTTTGCACCGATGCAGAGGCAAAACATTGTAATTTCATTTAAGCTCTAAATTATTAATGAATATTTCACTCATTGTATGTCTATTAAATATTGCTAAATTTATCGTAGACGATCTTTCATATTAAGATATATCGTCTTACTGTGGATGAATGATCTAGCGAAATTGAAGATAAATTATTGATATCTGAATTGCGTTAGTTGCATTTTGATGATAGGATGAATAAACATTTCTTGTTCCTCAAGCGCTACTTAGTTGTACCTTCATACTAAATTTTGATATACTGATAAGTTACAGAGTTATTTATCAGTAATTAGTGATCAAGATTTATCGGATCCATTTGCATTTATCCGATAAATCTTGATATGGGTAAGGCTAACAAGCATGAAAGTACCCTTAGAGATAAAACATTTATTTTATAATTAGTGCATAATGCTGTTCAGTTTGAAAGTAAAATAAACAAGATAAGGAACGTAAATTAAATTATTCATGTAAGAGGTAAACATTTTTTTAACTCGCGAGACATTATGTTTCTTTTTGACTGTAAGGAAAATTAATACTTGTTTATTAATTTTTTTAAATGATTTTTGAAGTTTAAAAAAAATTAATTATATTCTTTTGGTATCCTAACATTTCTACCAAAATGGGTACAGAAATTATTTTAACAACTGTGAAGTTCAACGTTTCCTTTACCCTTAAGGTAATGTATATACTAAACAATGAACTCTCCATTAACAAGATCTGACGAGGTTTTCTACAATAAACTATTTATTACAATACAATTAGACTACATAAATACCGTACTCAATTGCTAGCAGGCAACGGGGAATTATTTATCGCGTGTGTTTATCCCGGTAGTTATATTATGGAACCCCTACCATAATTCAGCCACTGCACTGCTTGTACATACGCCACACTAATCTTTCTGTCTTCACTTTATCACCAGGTCGCTGGAACGATAGCTAACTTCAAAACGCCTTCGGTAAACTTGATAATGTCCGGCTGCTATACGGCAAAGCGATATTCACTCCAACTGTTTTTTCGTTCGCCGCTCGCCTCCGTCCGACCTCACCTCATAGTGTTTACCTCTCACTCTCATGTGTGTACGCTACCCACGTAGATTCCCGCCTAGTATAAAAGCACCGCTTATTTGCATAAGGCGCTTCTTCTTTTTCAAACGTCGATTTATCTAAACCAAGGGGGTAGATTTTGATTCAATACCTCACACAAGTAATTATACATTTCTACAATTAATCTGGGGTGTTTAGGAATACAAAAACACGATTTAAACCCAAACCTATTTTTGAGCAGTATATAGGGATCACATAAAAGAAACGCACAAAAAATAATCATGAAAAAAAAAATCGCTTAATAACTTAAAATTCTCATTTAGCTAATTTTCTTACTTTTCTTACTTTTTATTTGTGTTGTATGTTCATAAACATTTTTTTACATGTACCGCACAAAAACAGTAGCACAAAAAAAAAAATCGCACAAAAATAAGCTTGGGTGTATTTAAAGTCTTGCTGTCCGGATAAAAGATAATCACACCGAAAAGTATACTGGAGATGGACAACAAGGGATTGGCGAAGTGATTACATTATCCTGAACAACAAAATCACATGACATTGTTAAGGAACGAATGGAAAAGAAAAACCCTTAGCGTCCTTTTCGAAATAAAACTTCTATTCTCTCCTTAAAAGAGTTCTGAAAAGGCTTTTCTAGCTTGCAAGTCACACGTTCCGAATGTCTTAAGTAAATCCACAAACTAAGCAAAACAAACTAAGTAAAACAAACACAAAGCCCGGAGAACTGCGTCTAAAGTATCTTTTATTGATTCATTGCAAGAGTAAGACATCGGAATTGAATGTGGCAAAATTTAACAGTGCAGGTCACAGTAACAGCTGAAAATATTGACAAAGTAGATGACAGAAATTTAAAACATTACTTATCACAAATTTTAATTTTTACTGATTAAGCTTGGAAGAAGTAAATATGGTACGAAGCCATATTTGGAGAGATTTTTTTAAAAAATTTTCTTCCAGTATGGTAGTCATTAGAGATAAGAGGTTAGTTTCCAAAATGACACTTTTAGGAAAAACTAAGAAGATAAATATATAAAGAATTCGCAAGTTCAAAAACATACATTTGCGCTAAAAAAATGTTAGTGAAACTGGGGAGAAAGTGTTGATAGCGAAATGGTTAAAAATTCATTTCAGAATTCTGATAACTTGTATATCTACTGCTTGAGAGAAGAAAAGTTCACCATTTTTTTATAATATCTTCTCTAAGACATGCTTTTTAAAATCTAAGTAGAAAAAAAATTTCAGGTAGTCTCTTCTAACGAAACTACCGCGGATTATTAACGTAGAATTACTTATAGTTTCTTAACTCTTTTGTATGTACACTGGTGAAATAAATTAAGAGAATTTGCATATTTTATTGAATTTCGTGAAAAGAACTGAACTGAATGTAAAACCACTGATTCTAGACAAAAATGCAAATCTTGTACGTCAAATAAGTAAGCGTACACGTGTGTGTAGGCGGAGCCAGTAGAGAAACAGGCTTTATAAGCGCGCGTAAGTTAAGACGCATTTCGTTCGCTAGCACATATATATATATATATATATATATGTGTGTGTGTGTGTGTGTCAGTCAAAATTTTGAAGCATTTTGGTTCTTTTCTGTTTAGCTGTTTACTGCTTGACCAAGGGATACAGACTGGGTTTGGCGCGCTGCCAAAATTATAACTCGCGACGCAGGACATCTGAAATTTTGCTTTCTGGACGACCGTTATAGAGGAACAAAATCCTACATTAGAAACCCTATGTTATGAACCCACTAAAATTAAAATAAAACTGTAATTTTACCTTTAGAACATCCATATTGAATATGATCATCGAATAAATATAGCTAATTCACTATTTGAAACCTGGGTTTTTGGGCTCAAAATCTAGAAGCCTCTATACAAATATGAGTGGTTTTACTATTAGTTAATTATTATTAGGTATTAGTTTATTACCGCAAGTTATTTAGTATTTACGTAAGTTATTTACTATTTTTTGCAAGCTGTTGTGTCTGTTTTCTTACTATTGACAAGGGTATCATGATAATACATCAAAGAAATGTTCAAATTTATTCATTCTTTCCGCATTGTATTGCAACCCAGTTATTTTAGTATGTACAGTAACCACCGCTTATAGTGGTCACTGGGTTTAAGAATCAACCGTTTATAAGAATCAATATCGCGAAAACAAAAACAAATGAATTATTTCCATGTTAAAATTTTCGCTTTAAAGAATCAATCCACCGGTTTTAAGAAGGAGTTTACACTCTTCGCTTTCCTTTCATTTTTCAAAAAAAGCCACTTAAACCCTCAAAAGGCACGAAGTTCTTTCTTTTTTTGTTAAGAAAGATTGATAAGAAGGGATGGAATATAGTCGTAAAATTCACCCCTTTCTTTATTAGACATAACATAATAGTTTCCCCTTAAACGCTTTACCACAACACTGTCCTATTAGCTTGACCCGGGTGCAACTTTACCCGTCCGAGTAAATCTTCTTCTGAGACTATAAGTATTGAAAGAGGTATAAACAGCCTTCTGAAAACTTCATTACGTCAAACTACCGTAGAAAACTTTTTCTTGCTCCCTTCCTGTAGTTGAAATGTTAAAATTTTTAAGCAGGTATGTTGTAACTTGTAACAAATATTGTATTTTTTTCTTCTCTTACTATAATCATGTGTTCATGTGTATCTACTTATAGGTCTAAAAATTAAGTTTTATTTTTAAAACTTTAAAAAATGATTTTAATAAAAGATAGTTAATGTAAATTAAAGAGTATTTTATGGTAAATTATCTAATATATGTATATATAGGTGTGTGTGTTCCTGTCCAAAAACCTAAATTTCGGTTATAAGAATCAACCGCTTATAAGAATCAAAAACAGTAATAACAAACGTGATTCTTATAAGCGGAAATCACTGTATTTTGAACAAGACGAGCTAACAGGATATTCAAGAATTTTGTGCTTTCAAGATCCTTAAGTGTAAATAGGCTTGAGTTATGAAACTGTAGCAATGATATTAAAATCAAAATAACGGTTTTATTCTGGGAATTATTATTGTTGACTATCGATATCGAATATACATATATTGCTAGTGAGTAATTTGAATCATGGGTTCATGGGAGTTCAAAATCTGTCAGCTTCAAAAACCAATTTTTTCAAAAAGAATTAAGATGGTTAGAGCGTGAGTTCCTTTGTTTTATTTAATTCTTGAATGTTCCTTGTACTATCAGCATATGTATAAAAGAGAAAATTATGCCATGAATTATTTTTATTATTATTATATCATCAATAATAATTAATAAAAATAATCTCACATAGATATTTTAGCTACGATCATTAGAAGTTTCGGTAAAACTGAATCGTGCGATCAAACATTCTCGCCAAGCCATATTTTACACCAAAGGTTTGGCGCGTTGCTGGGTTTGCTATAATGGGAATTTTAAGCTCTGCTAATTTGTTCTTGATGGTTCTTTGATTTTGTGATGCAAAAACCGCCTACTATCGCAGGGGTGTATCGAAATTTCAAATGCAAGCGCGAAACAAAACAGTAGTAAAGCAAATTTACGGCTGGCTGTATAAATGTCGTATCATGAGTTTGCATGTTCTGTAGCACTCCAGTGGCGTAGCGTGGGTGGGCAAGGGGGTCTATCATGCCCCGGGCGCCACTCGGACAGGAGCGCCAAATGGTCCTTTACACTAATTCTATATACTATACTAGCATTATTGCCCGGCGTTGCCCGGGTAGATATATAGATATAAAATTTTCCATGCATTCGATCAAAAAATATTGGGCTGACGACTCCACTAAACGTAAGAAAAATAAAATAAACACTTCGACCCCCCCCCCACGTCACCCCCAGACCAACTCTAACCCCAGATCACCCCTCAGAACAACCCTCTTTTCCCCCGCGTATCGAATTTGACTGATTGTGGTGAAGGGGCTGTATCCACATTTAAGAGGTGCGGTCAGGGGCACAAAAATCATTAAAAAATTAATTTTTAAAAAACCAATTGAGCCCCAAATTTCATTTTTGCTGCGTTAAGTTTCTCGGGTCCTAAACATTAACTATGCCGAATTTGGTCCCGGTGGGTGAAACTGTCTATAATTCTACAGCGGACAAACAAACAGAGGAGGTCTTTTATATATATAGATTACTATATGTTTTTAGGAAAGGGGGGCGCCAAAAAGGTGTCGTGCCCCGGGCGCCAGTTATGCTCGCTACGTCACTGTAGCACTCACATAGCCGCCTCCGCTGCGCTGCGGTTATACTAGTACCTGATATGAACCCGTCTACCACCATGAATCTGTTGGCGATATAATCATTAAAACAAAATACGGTATACATCGGCTTAGCTGTATAAATTTCGTTGCCGAATTTTCTAATAAATCACGTTGGACAGTACAGGTCAGGGTCAAGGAACGAATTTTTTCAACAATCTGTGAATTTTTATACTTATAAAACCCCGTATATGTCTTTTGCAAGATAACATTCATACTTAATCTATAGAGAACAACCGAAAATACGCATTCAACTTCAAAATCTTAGAAAAGTAAGGCATTCAACTTCAACCACTTACGAACGAAGCCTTACCGAAATGAGTTCAAATTTTATAATAACCCTCTAAGGCTATAAAATTAAGGATATATTCAGCTTCTTATCACGTAATTTGACGTCTTTAGCGAAATCGTTAAACTTAAAAAGGGATTCCAGGTTTGGCGATAATCGCCTAGGATCGTTCAATTCAGTTTAGTGGAAGTTTCGTTTGGTTGTCGTTAACCTGTATGCGTAAATCCTCAGAATTCAATATTAGTGTGTGTGGGGGGTAGATGTAGACCATATTTTCTGCCTTCAAATTAATGTCTGGATAGTTCGTTTTTGCGCATTTCAAGGTGAATACGTAATGTAGTCCATATCTATCGCTATTCCCCCCTTTCTTACCATCTTTATGTATATATATATATATATACAGAGGCTGTTCGCACATTTTTTAGACGATTTTGGTAAGCGGTAATAAAAAATCGTTTGCTGCAAAAGAAATATTTGCAATTGTACTATGTTTTTAAAAGTCAAAATTATCGTCTGCGGCTTAAAAGTTTTGTTTTTATTCAAAATGGCGTTTTTAACAAAGCAGTGGTACGAAGGCTACATTTATGCTCTTTCCGAAGAGAAATATGCATACTCCGTTATCCAAAAACGATGTGACAGTCATGGTTTTGTGATATCTAAAGCGTCGATAGGTAATATCGTCAAAAAGAAAGGAAAAAAAAACGTCAAATTGGAGCCTCAAGTGGGACAAAAATTCCAAACAAGTATCCAAGGAAAAAACGGACATCTTCGACTATTGCAAAGGTACGTTGTTTAATGTTAAAAGAAAATCCCCCTAGTCAAAGGACAGTTGCAAAATCATTAAAATGCTCGGTGTCCACTGTAAACAAAATGATAAACGTTGATTTAAATCTTAAGAAAGCGAAAAAACGCAATGTGTATCGTCTTCTTCCAAATCATATCGCTGAATGCAGGAAACGCTGCATAATTCTATATGAGAAACACTTATCCAAAGAAAAATGGAAAACAATTGTCACAATAGATGAATCATGGGTGTATTTAAATGATTGAAACAAAAAAAAGAGCCATTTATTATCATAAAAGGGGAGAAAAAATTTAAGTACTTGTTCAAAGAATCGAAAGAAAGTTTTTCTAAGGGATTCATGATTGTTGCTGGTATTTCTTATAATGGCAAGTTAAAAATAAAGAGAGTGGAAAAAAATGTCAAGATTAACTCCAAATACTATCAGAAACATATTTTATAGCCAATTTTTCTGAATGAAATACCATCGCTTTACCCACAGTGCCATCAATCTGTGAGACTCCATCGGGACAAAATTAGCAGTCACACATCAAAATCCACTGTAAATTTCCTAAAAGAAATGGAACAAAAAACTGATATCAGGCCATACCCTTCACTGATATCCCTACTAAATCTCCCGATGTATAACCTATGGATTTTTGTGCTTTAAGGTACTTTTAAAATCTGCATTATCCAAACGTCGTCCCAAAACCCTTACAGAGTTCAGAATAAGGGATATCAAATAGAACATTTAAAACACAAGAATTTTATGTAATTTAATTTTGTGAATATAATATAAATCGTTTAAAAATGTGTGAACAGCCTCTGTGAATGTATATATATATATATATATATATATATATATATATATATATATATATATATATATATATATATATATATATATATATATAAATCGTAAGGGATATTTATTTTTTTTGATAATATCCAATCGTCTGCTGCATTAGAAAGAAGAAAAATATTTTTTATGTCTATTTAGTTGTTATGCACGTGACGATAAATTTATTTAAAGTACCAGAAAAAGAAATCACCTGATCAGCCTTTAATAAATTAAATTCTAAAAATTAATCTTTAAAAATTCACCAAAAATCATAATACGAGGTAAAGGTTCGAAAAAGATTTCATTTTAAAGGAATTTTTATGATTTTTCTCGTAATATAATTTTTAAAACCCTCAAATTATTATTTTAAATGCAAACTTTAAAAAAAGTCACAAAACAGTTTAAAAATTTAATTTTAAAAAATCTAAGAAGAATTTTTCAAAAATCTTTCTTAGTGCACTCCTACACCATAAGAAGAATCGCCATGCAAAATTTCAGCCCTTTAGGTCCAGCGGTTTTGTCTGTGCGTTGTATGACAGTCATTCAGTCAGTCAGTCAGTTACGGAACTGTTTTATATATATAGACTAGCTGAAAACCCGCACTTCGCTACTGTAAATGTATGCAATTAATGCCAAATATATATATATATATATATATATATATATATATATATATATATATATACATATATATACACATATATATATATATATATACACATATATATACACTGAAGTGCCACTGAATTAGGGATATCTACCTAGTAACGACTTGGGCCTCCTCTGGCCTTGATAACGGCATAGATTCAACAAGTTTCTGGAAACGTTCCACGGGAATGGCTTGCCAAATATTGGCTAAAGCTGTCCATAATTCTGAAAGGTTCTTTGGGGGTGTGTGATGGCCTTTCACGCCTTGTTCCAAAACATCCCAAAGATGCTCAATAGGATTTAAGTCTGGGATTCTAGGTGGCCAATTCATGACAGAGAAAGCAGGGGAATGCTCATCCAACCAGCCAGTAGTCAACCGGGACTTGTGAGAGGTACAGTTGTCTTGCTGGAAAACTCCATTACCGTGCGGATAACAGAACAGCATAAACGGATGGAGGTGATCACCCAGCAACTCTACGTACCGAATTGCATTGAGGGAGGTTGGTACACGCACCAAAGATCCCAAACTGTGCCATGAAAAAACACCCCAGACCATGATTGAGCCACCATGCCCTTGTACAGTTCCAGCCAGGCATGCAGGATTCATGGCTTCATGAGCCTGACGCCATATTCTCAGCCTCCCGTCGGCGTTAAGTAGTCGGAATCGAGACTCGTCACTCCATGCTACTCGTTTCCAGTCCTCTACACTCCAGTCTCTGTGCTCTCTTGCCCAGGCAAGACGTGCAGCCCGATGGCGAATATAGAGCAATGGTACTCTCGTAGGTCGACGGCTCCCGAAACCCATACGGTGAAGCGAGCGTTGCACAGTCAGTTTACTGACTGTACGAATGGCACCGTCATTAAACTGGGTGGTAATTTGAGCTAATGTTTGGCTTCGATGGCTACGTACAATACGCCTGAGCCGTCTCTCACCACGCACTGTCAAGGCTAATTGTCCTTTGCAGTTTGCCCGATCGCTAGTTTTTTTTTCCACCATCCATGTATTCTTGGTATACTCATGACACTGTCGACCTTGAAAATCCTAGCTGTCTGACGATTTCGGACATTGAATGGCCCATGCGTCGCGCACCTACGATTTGTCCGGGATCAAAGGCGTCTAAATCAGGCAGTTTACCCATACTGGCAATTCCAACAACTAATTCAGAACAACCACAGTACGCGCTATATATGCAGTTACACAGCGCCCTCACTTGCGCATACATGATGCGCAGCGCTACACAATTTGCATAGGCTTTGCTATCCCTAATTCAGTGGCACTTCAGTGTATATATTTATAATAAATACGACGATCAATATATACAATTGATGTACAAAAATATATATATATATTTATAAAAAAATCGTAAGTGACATTTTTATAGACAAAATAATGCCAATCGTCTGCCGCATTAGCAAGAAATTTTTTTTTGTCAATTTAGTTGTTATGCACGTGACGATAAATTTATATAAAGTACCAGAAAAGAAATCACCTGATCAGCATTTAATAAATTAAATTCTAAAAATTAATCTTTAAAAATTCACCAAAAATCAGAAAATAGAGGTAAAGATTCGAAAAAGATCTCATTTTAAAGGAATTTTTATGATCTTTCTCGTGGTATAAATTTTATAACGCTCAATTTATTATTTTAAATGCAAACTTTAAAAACGTTACTAAAACAGCTTAAAAATTTAATTTAAAAAAATCTAAGAAGAATTTTTCAAAAATCTTTCTTAGTGCACCCCTACACTATAAAAAGAATCCCCATGCAAAATTTCCGCCTATTAGGTCCAGCGGTTTGGTCTGTGCGTTGTGTGTCAGTGAATGAGCCAGTTACGGAACTGTTTTATATATAGAGATAAATAAATTTGGATTACTAAAGGCAAAATATGCATCTCCAGAGTACCTAGTAACCATAATTCTTATTTCAACCTTTGAAATAGACTCCTTTTAATGTTATTAACTAAATGCATAGCGATGGAACATAAACGTTCTGTTTGGCTATGTCATGCTGACGATCCAATCACGATTACGATGGCTGATGAATATACTGGAGATGCTCAACACATTGTGTAATACGACGGAATTTTCCATTAGTGAACATACACATTTAACCTGGTATCACATGAAGGTAAGCAACAAAATTAAATCGTATATTCTATCATTCTGTTTTCCATTGTATATATTAATGTATCATTTGTACTTTAGCTTTACAAATAATTCACTTATTTAAGTGTATATCACGTGAAAATCAAAATTAAAATATATAAATTTGCTTTAGGATATTCAACATTTGTACTCCTATAAAAATTCAGTATACAAACTAAGGCAACTTAAACTTTGTTTACAATCACTTCACGAATCGCTTTTTAAGTATTTGTTTTAAAACTGCCAGTACAGTTTTAAAACAGTTTAAAGATTACAGTACAGTTTTGTATTGAAAACTGCCATGACGATATTCTTAGTGGCATTTTCCCTTTTTAAACAG
>OU015491.1:18369067-18376567 GCA_907164885.2 Dolomedes plantarius
ATACCTTACACATCACAAAACTCCCAAATCGGTAAACCACTAAGGAATGTTTAAATGATAAAAATATATATATAGATTTCAACAAATACGTTTCTCAAATCACAGAAAATGCAAGAGCCTTCTGATAAACTAGAAGGTAACCCGTCATTTTGACGTAATAATACTAATAATGAGTGTCATAATGGAAAAAGTATATGAAAGTTTAAAAATATCCCGAATTATCTAACAATATTGCATTTAATCCACACCTTGTAAAAGCAAACCCTTTCATTATTTTTTTTTTATTTAGTTTTTCATGCGATTGGAGTAGTAGACTGCCATCCAACCCGTCATTTTGACGTCATAATACTAATAATGACGTCATAATGGAAAAAGTATATGAAAGTTAAAAAATATCCCGAATTATCTAACAATATTGCATTTAATCCACACCTTGTAAAAGCAAACCCTTTCATTATTTTTTATTTATTTAGTTTTTCATGCGATTGGAGTAGTAGACTGCCATCCAGTTTTTTACAGCTCACTACGCGATATGAATACTTGAGCTACTTGATTCATTCACATTCAAGTTTGTTTACTTTCAGAATTCATCGCAAAAGTAAACAGATTTTTAAAAACTGTTAAATATACAGCTAAAAGCATCCAATTTTTTTTAGTTCTGAATGTTTTATAGAAAAATAGGCTGAATAAACGTGATTTGATGGAGAAGATATTAGTTTTTAGGTAAGAAAAAATTATGATCCACATCTAAAATTGAAATTAAGCCTAACCGGCTGTTTGTTTACTGAGGGTTTCAATTGAAAGATGAGTACAGCCCGGAAGTGTTATACAGAGACAACGGCTATTATATATATAATGCATTGGGGCAAATGCAGTCTAAACTGCATCAATGTATTTTCATAACGATCTAAACACTTAGAAGGAATGTTTAAACAATAAAATATATTAAATTGAAGAAATGTTGTTTTCAAACGACAGGAAATGGGAAAACCTTTACTCCTGAAAATCCCGATAAATGCCGTTAAAGAATATTGTGTTTGTGTAAGCCACATCAATTCATTTTCATAACAATGTAAACATTTTAATGGAAACAAAATCTTCTAGTACATTCTACTAAATAAGTTTGTTTGGATACTGTAGCGTACTTTGAATAGGGTCTTATTTATCCTCGAGACCCCACAAGCTCTTGGAACACAGCTGCGTGTTTTCAAGGAATGTGTTGTTCGGTTCCAAGCCACTAAAGCTGTCAGCCGATAATCTGCCAGCATCTGTCGCCCCTCCACCCCTTCTGAAAAATCCAGACATTGGAGAGAGACGCTTCATAGATTCCTCACAGTGTAGACGTGTTTTTCCTAGGCTCCTGTGTATTTGGGCTGAGAATGGGCCCTGGAGCGTGTATTTGTGAATCTGCACGTAAAATTGAGTGAATTGTGTCGAAAGTGTTTAATGTTTTATTCTTTTTGTAAATAAATCTACTTGTTATGTTTTGTTTTAAAATTTTGCCTTTCGTTTTTAATTAGAACTCTGTCTTTCTTTGGTATGGATCAATAGTTGTGAAATGGAATTAATGCAAAATGCCTCAGAGAGAATAGCCTTACTACTTGTCGTGACGCCACAATACATACGTTTTCCTTATGCATTGGCATGGAACTGATTTTTTAAATGAAGGGCAGAATCTTATATCTGTTAATAAATATCAGTCATCCAAATTCCCTTATTGGGAAACCACTAAAGTAATGTTTAAACGACAAAAAAAAAAAATAATGACTCAAGCAAATACCACTTGTCTAAAATCTCGGGAAATGGGAGAACCTTGTAATCTCTGAATTCTTATAAATGCAGTAAGTGTAAAATTGTGTTTGTCTAAGCCTAATCAATTGATTTTTATAAATATCTCAAGTTTGAACTTGAAATGAAAAGCGTTTCGTATTTTAAACTGAAATTGATAAGACTGTTTACTCTTACTTAAAGATTCTGACAGAATTTATTTCTTCAATGGGGAACAAAATCATACAATCTTGCAAAATTCTCACAGGGGAACAAGTGAAATAAATGCTAGTTAGGGCTCAATATTTATAGTCATTGATTTAAAATAAAAGGCTGGTTTTGTTAATATTTTTGAAAAACAAAAAATCAATACCATGTTAGATCAATAGATATTTTTTACGCACAAGAAAAAATTTCGTCTAAGAATAGACCATCGAATGTTTTATTTCAGACCATATATTTTGACAGAACTTTTGTTTGTTGACTTACTTTATTTTAACTTAAAAATACATCATCAGATTCCTTATTTAAAATTGCATATTTTGAAAATACTGTTTATGGAGATTATTAGATTCCAGATTTAAAATGACCAAATTCTATAAAAAAATAGCTAAGTGATGTACCTAAAACGCTCATGATTCCCAATGTAATTTTGACTGTGGCAGTAAATAACATAAGCATATCAAGAAATCGATGGAAAGGGAATAAATTGCAAGAATGCTAAAAAAATTGAATTCTTGCTCTTTACTCATATACACACGATCTTGGAATTTTAATTGAAGATCCACAGAAATATGCTAAATATATTTTGAATAGCAGTTATTTGTACAGGTATTTTAAGCATATTTCAGATTTCAGATTTTTACCGAAAACTGTCAGTTTTGATAACTGTAAAACTGAAGGTTTTGATAGGAAAATATATCTCCCTTCGGACTCTCTCATTTCTATCCTCTGAATTTCATCAAAATTGGTCAATATGATCAAAATGCATATTTTAAAACAAGATCTAGTAAAGAATTCTAGAATTCTAGGAATCAGACCTGATTGCTGATAAGGTTTCTATGACAAGAAACAAAATTATATTAAATCTGTGAGAAGAAATAAAGAAATAAATAATCCAACAGATATAGATAAAAAAAGTATACTAAAATAGACAAAAAACAAGCAGAAATCAAGCACTTTGGGCATCCACCAACCAACGGCAAGATTCTGTATAAGTGCCGGAACTGAACCATAAAACAACAGAGGTAACCGACAGGTCTCGTCATCAGGGAGCCTAACCATGTCAATTACCTCAAGGGGAACTTTCTGAATAGGATGCAGGTAAGCCCAAAAGACATCCCAAGGCCCCGAGTCCCCCAAAGAAGCAATTAGTCAAGAAGAAAATGAAAAGACAAACACAACTTACAGTATGGGCTCAACGCACCTTACATGCCAGCACACAAAAATCCTAATGCAAAGTAAACGATGCGTACACACCCCAATTCCGTAAGTGACGGTTATGGCGAAACAGTAGCCAATTTTATCCTAAAGGTTACGTCATTGTAACATTACTATAGCTCCACCCCCCTTTACAACTTAACCAAATGAAAGCACAAATACTATTCTAAACATCTTTAAAAATTCCTGAGTCTAAATGCCATTTTTTTTTTAAACTTTTAAATTGCCGAAATTTTTAGGGATATCGTTTTTTCTTAAGTTTTCCTCGAAAATGCTACATGCCTCCAAAAAATCCCCAGCTTTGTTACATATGTTTTTTTATTCTGTAAAGTTGTGAGTAAAAAATATTATAATAAATTTTACAGTTTAAGTTGCTATGGAAATTGGTAAACGTAATAACCTCGAAGTTAAAATCTAACCTTTTATCATAAATCCCTATATTTATTTCCCTATTTTGAATTTTAATTTTTAAAGAATTTTTTTGCAAGAAAAGATTTTAAAGAATAATTTTGCAAGAATGCTAAAAAAAAATGGAATTCTTGCTCTTTACTCATATACACACGATCTTGGAATTTTAATTGAAGATCCACAGAAATATGCTAAATATATTTTGAATAGCAGTTATTTGTACAGGTATTTTAAACACATTTCAGATTTCAGATTTTTACCGAAAACTGTCAGTTTTGATAACCGTAAAACTGAAGGTTTTGATAGGAAAATATATCTCCCTGCGGAATCTCTCATTTCTATCCTCTGAATTTCATCAAAATTGGTCAATATGATCAAAATGCATATTTTGAAACAAGACCTAGTAAAGACATCTAGAATTCTACAAAACAAACCTGATTGCTGATAAGGTTTCTATGACAAGAAACAAAACTATATTAAATCTGTGAGAAGAAATAAAGAAGGATTTTTCAGAAATATTTTAGTAAAAAAAGAATTTTAACAACTTTAATAGAACGAATAAAGAAAGGTTCGAAGAAAATTTCAGCTATTCTGGGAATTTTACCTTCGGAGATAAGTTTTACCTCATAATATCACACTACCAACGAAATCAACGTTAACCTAGAATTTATCATCCTAAATCACTACCTTCCGATAGCTGTAATATCCATACGACAAACTCTATTACATCACACCGAAGGTCATACTACCCACGGAATCTACCGTTAACTCAGAATGTCTAAACCCAATGATCTTTCTTCTGGTAGCTACATCCATGCCGAAGTATTCTTCCATGACAAAACGATATACATACTGTAAATAGCTTTAATAGATGTGTATTCTGGTAGCTAACACGTGGCTCTAAACCGTCCTCATTCAGATCGCTTTTTATGGAATCTAATGGTCTCGACACTAGTTTATTCTTTCCGGCTTAGGACAGCGTCATGGAGTGCAATCTCTCCGTTGCAGGAAATTCTCTCCTTTTTCTCACATCTTCCACTCCCATTAAGTGGTTTGGACGTTGGTTCACATTACAATCTGTCATTAGAATACCTATTATTGCTTATTAACTCACGTCCGGCAGGAAAATCTCTCCTTTGTTACAAAGAATACGAGGACAATTGCAATTGAAAAGGAAGCTGGCTAGAAATAAAAATAATAATGCAATACCTTCAGTTTGTTTCAGTATGTGTATGGGATAATAATATTAGTTTTAGGTTGAGAGTTTTTTTAACGTAGGATTACGTTCCTCTATAACGGTCCTCTGGAAAGCAAAATTTCAGATGCTAAAAGCTTCCGTCGTCTCGAGTTATAATTTTGGCAACATACCATACCCAGTCTCTATCCCTTGGGCAAACAGTAAACAGTTAAACAGAAAAGTACCAAAATGCGTCAAAATTTTGACATGACATATATATATATATATATATATATATATTATTAATAACCTATAATCTCCCTTTCTGAAACTTCCTTTCTCATATGGTAACCTTTCCGACTCCTTTGCGAGATGCTCACCTTTCCATACTAACTCTCTTCTCCAATTCTGGCAACCTCTCTCTGACCGAATTCTATTTTCGCGCGCTATGAATTAGATGCTTGACTGACTCGAAGTGAATAAGATGTGTGGCTACTTCCGTAAAATAAATCCCTTTGTTCATGAAGCTGACTTTATTATTTCCCGGCCTCGATTACAGTGCTTTCAGGAGATGACCATTCGGGTCATTTCATATATATATATATATATACATAACTCGTACATACATACATATATAAATGCAAAAGAGATAAACAACGATAAGTACTCCTACGTTAATAACCCGCGGTAGTTTCGTTAGAAGAGACTACCTAAATTTTTTTTGTTCATTCCTGTAACAATTATGATAATGTTTAAATTTTTACATAAGAAACTAACAATGATTGTTGCTAATCGAGTTGCCAAGAAATGTTTCTCAGATAAGGAAAAAATAACAATTTCCTTATTTAGTTAGTTTTATTGCTAAGATTTTGAAAGAAAATTTCCTAGAGGATTTAGCATTTTATAATAGATGCGATACAGCAATCCTGTTCGCCTTTAAGCATTATCATCCTCTTCTAATAGTACAAATTTGGGTGACTATATCATATTTCATGCCTATGCTTAAAAATACACCCTGGAAGAACTTTCAAGAAACTAATATACTTTGATTAGAAATTTCATGCACTTATTTTCAATTAAGTAATTTCAGGAAATAACTAACAAACAATAATAATTCAGGCATGAGAAATAACCCTCTCACCGCAACTCTTTGAATGCATTTTTCAAAGCATTTGTTCCTTACTCCCGAATCGGATTTCAAAGGTTCGAATTTCCTTCTTTGCTCTGAGAACGTAATCAATCATAGTCATTGCGTGTTTGATGACGCATAAGTGTTCTGAATCAAGAAATTTGCGAGTAACGAAAAAATAGTTTGCACGGAAAACCACTCTTTTCATTAGGTCCAGACTTTATAAGTTCTAGTTATCTACGTTGAAAGTTATATCCCAAAATCAACTAATGATTCAATAATTTGCTGAGTATTATAAGCGGGATGGAATATTCGGCTTTAAAAAAATCTCTAGCAGGTTTTTTTTTTTTTTTTTGGCTAAATGAATCAGAAATGCCTAAACATTTCTTTCTCCTCTATTTTCCAGCACGTATTTTCATGAGGACTAGATGAATATTTCTATGACAGATAATTTTTTCCAATGCAACAGGCATAGGCAAGTATTGCATTCGCCCATAGATGCAATATTACTAGCTTCTTTATTATGAGAGTTGCTTATGGGTGAACCAACATCGCTCCCTATGAGGGAATAGCACAGGAACATTCATGTGCAGTCGAGATTCGACAACGAGCTCAAAGCTGGACGATCACGACGCTAATCCCTAAGAAACATAGGCGACGACAAAAAATATTCATCTTTTAAAAGAACTTGTAATAATGAATTTCTTGCTTGAAAAAACCCCTGAAATCGGTACTCTGAAATTGTCCTGAGATAAGATAGACCTTTATTATGAGAGTTGCTTATAGGTGAACCAACATCGCTCCCTATGAGGGAATATCACAGGACCATTCATGTGCAGTCGAGATTCGACAACGAGCTCAAAGCTGGACGATCACGACGCTAATCCCTAAGAAACATAGGCGACGACAAAAAATATTCATCTTTTAAAAGAACTTGTAATAATGAATTTCTTGCTTGAAAAAAACCCTGAAATCGGTACTCTGAAATTGTCCTGAGATAAGATAGACCTTTATTATGAGAGTTGCTTATGGGTGAACCAACATCGCTCCCTATGAGGGAATATCACATGACCATTCATGTGCAGTCGAGATTCGACAACGAGCTCAAAGCTGGACGATCACGACGCTAATCCCTAAGAAACATAGGCGACGACAAAAAATATTCATCTTTTAAAAGAACTTGTAATAATGAATTTCTTGCTTGAAAAAACCCCTGAAATCGGTACTCTGAAATTGTCCTGAGATAAGATAGACCTTTATTATGAGAGTTGCTTATAGGTGAACCAACATCGCTCCCTATGAGGGAATATCACAGGACCATTCATGTGCAGTCGAGATTCGACAACGAGCTCAAAGCTGGACGATCACGACGCTAATCCCTAAGAAATATAGGCGACGACAAAAAATATTCATCTTTTAAAAGAACTTGTAATAATGAATTTCTTGCTTGAAAAAAACCCTGAAATCGGTACTCTGAAATTGTCCTGAGATAAGATAGACCTTTATTATGAGAGTTGCTTATGGGTGAACCAACATCGCTCCCTACGAGGGAATATCACAGGACCATTCATGTGCAGTC
>OU015491.1:18381567-18394165 GCA_907164885.2 Dolomedes plantarius
TTTAACTGTGTTACATGTTCCGTAATACCTAAGAAACAGGGCTATATGTTTTAATATCTATAAAACTTTCTGAAATGGATCGGAGTCTTGAATTTTAAGCTACATCAAAATTATAATAATTTTATTAAAATTATAAGTATCATTTTTCTATGCATTTACTGAATAGTAAGTTTTAAAAATATTGTATAAAGAAGATTGTGTTGAAGTAAAAATGATGAAACGAAGTAGTAATGATTATTGTATATAGGAGTAAAATAATGTATTTCTTTTACTTCTAAAACCTGTTCTTTTAAAACCCACTTTCCTGTCTTTACTCTTCCAGATTCTTTCTCACCGTCTCAGACGTGAAGAAAAAGGCCCAGTGTATGGTAATTAGGAAGATGTATGTAAACAGCCGTGAAAGTGGAGGAAGACAGTCTAGGACAGTGATTCCCAAAAGGTATGCCGGGGCACTTTTGGGTGCCGTAAGAACAGCTAGGGGTGCCTCGAGATTTTTTTTGTTGGTCAAACAAAAAAATATTAGTTTTGCTCACATAAAATAATTATTAAGTTGAATTAATGACTGTCGCGAGGATGGATTAGCTACCCTCACGCCCACATCTGTTAGGATTGATATCGAACATTTGCGCTCTAAGCATCCATCTCAAGTTTCGCCTTAATAAAACATAACTCTTTTTAGTGACTTCCATTCTAGCCCTGCAGTGTTATACTATACTGAATCCTATGGCTATTTTTGAAACTATATTAAAATGTATGCTATTATATTGTTTCGTACCGTCTTTCAATAAATGAATAAAATCAGCATTGTGAGCATTTATTTAAACTTAAATTTAATATGCGACCTAAAATATATTCCACCTTAGTTTAATAATTAATTTTTTAAGCTAAAATGCCTGGAATCCAGCTCTAACGCCTGGAATCCAGGATTAGTAGATCTAGTAGCTAACTATGTGTATTTACAACTGCCAAACAAGGTTGCCCCAAGTTTCTAACCTACCTCTTTCCCAAGGGTTTTATCACACTTTTTATCACAATTCATACATAGTTGTTTTTAATCACCCTCCATACAAGACTACTTTTATCATCTTTTATATATCCCTGATTTTACCTTCTTATCAACGCACTCGATTATGGTTTTGAAATTCTCACTTATATAATGTTTTTACGGGTTTTACCATGTGTTTGGCGAAGCATGTCCTCTCTAGACCTTACGCCATTAAACCCCAAGGAAACAATCAACCAACCCAAGGGTGTCACAAACGTAAAAAAGCTTGGGAATTCCTGGTCGAGGGGACGGAAGGGGAGGGGCTGAAGCAGACTCTCCGCTGCTGATGTTTACAAAGACGAGTTGTTCGATGAAGCATTTCTATCGCCTGGAATCCAGGATTAGTAGATCTATTAGCTATGTGTATTAGGGTGGAACGAATAAAACTTTTTTTTAAAATTTCAATATGCTCTAGTTTTCAAAAGTTGCCTTTTAACAAAATAAAGACGGAAATTAAATATTAGCGTAATTGGTGCATGTTTTCAGTTGACGCAAGAAGGGCAAACTTTTGGTTTTTATTAAATTTTTGACAAATTTCGCGATTGTTTTGAAATTGAATACACTTGTAGTACAAAAAAGTAGCGAAATATGTAATTTAAACATTCCTTTTAGTCAGGAGACCTGCTAAACTGGTTATATAATACGTTTTACTTCATAAAAATAGTACACATAAAGGCACTTAAGGACGAGGCACTTAAAAGGCACTCGGTCATCACGGTGGAATGAAAAAAAAAATTTTTTCGGAATTTCAATATGGTCATCCTTGTTCGTTCATCCGGGTCATCCTATTCGTTCGTGGTACGTCAGCAAGAGATGCATTGATAAAAACAAAAATACATTCTCAAAAGATAATGCCAAAATTTGAAACAATAAAACAATTCAATGTGTCAGTGAAATAAGTAATGGAAACCATGTATGATTACTATGGACTTTTTAAAAGCATGAATATTTTTTTCAAAATAACGTTTTGCCTTTATAGGCATTACATTAATATTTTTCTAAATAAGTGTGATTTGTTTAAGTTAACTAAGGTCCGTCAATTAAAAATTGTTTTTCTTTCATTCCAATGTGTATTATAAGAATATGCTACTGTAAAATTAATATGAGGAAAATTCCGAAATTCCACAAAATCAGTTGTTCTGTTATCGCATCTAAAAATTAGAAATACTTAGAATATGCGAGTTTTCTGTCAAAATATCATATTTTGAATATTCTATTTACAGAAAATACACATTATTTTAATATACTATAAAAGAAATTAACAAAAAATACAAATATAATCACTTTTTCATAAAAATATCCATTTTGAAGCCCTTTGCGGCACATGAAAATATTTTAGTAGAGCAAAAAGATTTTATATTCTTAATTTTAATTTTAAAAGACAACTTTTGAAAATGAGAGCATATTGAAATTCCGAAAAAAAATTTTTCGTTCCACCGTGATGTCCGAGTGTCTTTTAAGTGTCTCGTCCTTAAGTGCCTTTATGTGTACTATTTTTATGAAGTAAAACGTATTATATAATCAGTTTAGCAGGTCTCCTGGCTAAAATGCATGTTTAAATTACTATTTTGCTACTTTTTTGTACTACAAGTGTATTCAATTTCAAAACAATTCTGAAATTTGTCAAAAATTTAATAAAAACCAAAAGTTTGCCCTTCTTGCGCTAACTGAAAACATGCACCAATTGCGCTAATATTTAATTTCCGTCTTTATTTTGTTAAAAGGCAACTTTTGAAAACTAGAGCATATTGAAATTCAAAAAAAAGTTTTTTTCGTTCCACCCTAATGTGTATTTACAACTGCCAAAGTTCGTAATTCACTTAGTAAATCTTAAAATGATGTCTTCGGCAACGAGTTGTAGAGGTTTTTTATAGTAAATACAGTTTTAACGTAGGATTACGTTCCTCCATAACGGTCCTCCGGAAAGGAAAAGCTAAGACCATCCGTCCGTCCATCCGTCCTCACGAGTTATAATTTTGGCAGCGCGCCAAACCCAGTCTATCGCTTGAACAAGTTAAACAGAAAAAAGTACCAAGATGCGTCAAAATTTTGACAAACATATATGTATATATATATATATATATATATACATAAGTATATATATATATATATATATATATATATATATATACATACGTACATATATAAATATACATATATACATATAAAAGAGGTAAGCAACGATAAGTAATCCTACGTTAATAACCCGCGGTAGTTTCGTTAGAAGACCTGAATTTTTTTTTCAGTAATAAATTGAAACAAGGTCAATAAAATTTCTTTTGCTTGTTAACTCGGTTTTTGGAGTTCAGTCTTATCACTCGAACATAACAAAATCCTATAGGTTAGAAAAAGATTAAGATAAGTTTTAAGAAATTCTTTTAAAGAAAAAACATTTTCTGGTAGTCATTTAACTGAGTATTTTATAATTCTTATTATAAAACAAATATGAATTTATTTGTGATACAAATGCACACTTAAAGATACATCAGCGTATTCATGGAAGAAAAACTATTGAGTTTTTATTTTCAATCACTCGAGTGTATTTCCGTATCGTTCACATTACCATAACATTAGAACTGAATAAAATCTCTGATAAATCCCACCTCTGCGTTTAACGCGAAATAAGGCTCGATAAATATTGTGTTCGTTTGCGAATCAGCAAAAATTGAAAGCGTTATATCGATCATTCTGAAGAGAAAAAAAGAACCTGGAGGTTCGGAAGCATTCCTATTCAAACCTTTGAGAATAAAACTTGCTTACTTAGTAAGACTGTTTCTCTTTTGACGGAACGGAATCCGACTCGCGAAAGTGATTACTTATCACTTTTGAAACACATTTTTAAAGAATAAAATACATGTACGTACTCCCGAAATAAATGTCATTCGCGCTAATCGGAGATACAGGACCCCGCTCCTTTAAAAACTAGGATTTGTTCTTGATGGTGAGCTGTAAAACCTTTGTTTACAATATATATATATATAATATATATATATATATATAATATATATATATATATATATATATATATATATATATATATATATATATATATATATATATATATATATGAATAGTTTGTTCTGTTGCATTAATATGTTAAACATAACAATAGGTTAAAATAGAAATAATAATTACTATAAATAAAAATAAAAATCATAAGTAAAATAAAATAATAATAAAATTAACTCAAAGTAGTAACAATAATAAAAACTAAATAATTAAAGGAATAATAGTCTTAAAATACGGTAACCTAAGTAAGTCTGTAACCGAGAATCCACTACCTCAATGGTTGCAAGTTTTATGACGTCAGTCATCTTGCGGTTACAAGTTCTTAACTTCCACTCTGACTAGCGCCAGGCTTGGTGTTCTTTGGTTAAGTACTTATTCAAACTTAATTCATTTATTAATCAATTCTTCTGTTAATAATGGATTGTACGGTGTCTGAGTGTGTTTATTTGATAGATCATACTCATCAGAAACAATCCATTGGTTTTTAGACAGTATTGACACCGCTGATGAAGAAATGCTGTCAAAAACCTTATTCATACTTTTCTTTACATGATGTTTGTTCCTGGCTGCAAGTAGCTTTAGAGCTATTACTGGTTTTCTCTTTCATCTTATTCTTATTTATATACATATATATATATATATCGGGTGGACAAAAAGTCCGTTTAAACTTTAAAAATTCATAAAAATCTGAAAAATAACCACAATAAGAAAAGGTTTGCAGGGTTAGCATCACTAGGTCGCGGGATTTTTTTCGGACAGAAAAAAAATAACTCAAAAAACAGCCGACAGGTGGCACTGACTTACACAAGTCAAAGAAAAGATACGCATATAACGAAAAGAATGCTTCTAAATCGATTATTACAGCAGTAGGTGTTCAACATGACTCCCACTACAAGGGATAAGGCATTGCAGGCTAGTCACAAATCCAGCAACGGCAGAGTGTAGCAAGTCCGGATGTATACATGACACCTCTCGGCAGATCGCGGAACAACGGTGAACTGGTTGTGGATTAGGAGCCCACGTTCTTATAACCGTCTCATTTGCATATTTTCACAGAATTCGCTCGTACCAGCGCCACCTGTCGGCTGTTTTTTGAGTTTTTTTTCTGTCCCAAAAAAAAATGGTTTGTCCCCAATAGTTTTGGCAGTACATCGCACATAATGACCACCACCTGTATGATGTTATTTTCAAAATCTAGTAGGGAAAAAAACTAGATTCTAAGGACTTTCCAAAAATATAAAATTTTTCTGAAAAATTGTTTTGTTCGATTTTTTTTTATTACACATGGAAAAGGGGGAGTCCATTCTGCTGCACCCTGTATATGCCACTTAAAAACTGGTAATCTAGTTTGAGATGAATGCATATATCAACATTTTGCTACTTTAGTCTAGCCTACACTAACATATCATTATAATTGGATGAAACCTCTTTGAAAGCCCACCTTACATTTAATTCAAAGTAGGGTTTGGAAAATATCTCGCTCGTTTACTTATCGGGGGGAAATTTAAAACGTCTTATGGATCATTCTGCTATTAAAGAGAAATTGAATATTCGAATGCATCCCGTTTGTGAATAAAACTTGCGAACTTAGTGATCATATTCCTTTTGTGACAGTTTGAAGTAATAACAGAAAACGACTCGAAAAAGGGATTACTTAAGACTTACTAAATATATTTTCAAAGAAGGAAATATGCATTTAACTATTCATGATATAAATGTCCTTTCTGTCGGGTGATAAGATAAGGCTCACCTTGTTGGGAAACAAGGATTAGTTTAAGATGATGTGCAATAATGCCGGTGTAAACAAAGCATTTGCTTTTCATGAATATCGTTATTTTTTAATATTCAAATTGAAACTTGCATTATTTAGATAACTGTGGATCCCATTATCAAATGTGAAATTCAGAGCTAATTATTTTAATTTCTATATTTACAGAAACAATGGGAAACCAAGGAAATAAAATTTTCTTAACCTTTAGCTTACGGGGCCAATTTTTCCGATTCTCTCTTTAGAAAGGGAAATTTCATACCCACTTTGTAAGAACGGCCATTAAGGGGTTTATATACAGTGGAATCTCGATCGATCGTTTCCCGAATCATCGTTTTCCCGTATGTGTCTTTCATATCATCCAGTCCCAACGATCATATTGCTTTGTTATGTTACCGTATCTATCGTTTTCCCGCATTTATCGATCATATCAGTCAGTCCCTTGAAAAACGATAGATCGAGATTCCACTGAATATATATATATATATATATATATATATATATATATATATATATATATATATGTGTGTGTGTGTGTGTGTGTGTGTGTGTGTGTGTGTATGTATATATGTATATATGTATATTTATATGTATATATATATATATATATAAATATGTATATATATATATATATATATATATATTATATATATATATATATATATATATATAATATATATATATATATATATATATATATATATATATATGTGTGTGTGTGTGTGTGTGTGTGTGTGTGTATGTATATATGTATATATGTATATTTATATGTATATATATATATATATATAAATATGTATATATATATATATATATATATATATATATATATATATATATATATATTATATATATTATATATATATATATATATATATATATATATATATTTATATATATATATATTATATATATATATATATATATATATATATATATATATATATTATATATATATATATATATTTATATATATATATATTTATATATATATATATATATATAATATATATATATATAAATATGTATATATAAATATATATATATATATATATATATATATATATATATATATTATATATATATATATATATATATATTATATATATGTATATATATATATATGTGTGTGTGTGTGTATAGAGAGAGAGAGATAGATACATATAGATATATTCATATTTGGGCGCGTATTCTTGGGATACATAATCCCACCCCGTAAGGAAAGTTTTAAACGCGCTTGAATACAATAATTAGTTCCAAATTTAAATACAAATCTGTTTTTTATAAATTTCAAGTTTGTTTGCCTCTTTTTCATCACCTCTCTAATTTTATGATAAATATTGCAAAAACTAAGTAAAATAGTACTTATTCATAAATATCACTATCTTTATCTTTCAAAATACAATTTCTATCATATAAGAATTCACGTTTCTCTTGTTCCTTGTTTTAAATCCCCGCTTTTTTTCAACCCGAACCTTCAAACAAAGCGTATTATTTACAAACATTTGCGAGCGTTTCTACTTTATGCTTTCCTTTTTTCCTTTTCCTAGCAAACGTGCGTGATGTTGTCTTGTCCCCACGTACAGCTGGAAATGAGATTCACCAGACGGTAGCGCTATCGACCTGACCTGCTGGGGAAATGGTGCTTTGTCCTTTTGGAATGGCACGCGCCACAGGTAAAGATACAGCCAAACATGAATTATTCCCGCAATAATATCGATTTCTCACCCACAGCTAGAATCCGAGAAGACTCATATGTAATTACGATGGGGGGAAAAATCGAGTTTTAATCGATTAGGAAAGATCCGATTTCTTCTTTTACGTAATATCACAGGTTATTTCCGTTGTTTGTCTTCTTTTTATACTTTGAATCCGACTCAGGAAGCATTGATTTTCTTTTGTCAAAGTGAATATAAAGATAGATTTTTTTTTTTTTTCAAATATTATCTCGTAGTGGAATTTGCTCTAAAAAGACGACATTTAATGTCTACAAAAAATCGCTGATATTCATTCGACTATTTTTTATCAATAACTGTAAATCATTAATGAATAAAAAATTATAACACGTTTTAAAAAGTAGAACCATTTCTAAAAGGTAAAATGCTAATTCTGATGTTAAAATCGATTTTTAAGATTTAAACGCGTTTTACAATATTTATGAACTTGGAATAAAACTTTAATCGAAATTGCTCTGTAATTTGCCTATCTTGATATAATATGCATAATTAATATATCGCTCTCGAAGGACTCAATTTATTCCCAGTTGTGTTTCCGGGCAGGCAATGGATAGAAACCACCAGTTAATAAACTGGAAATATATTTAATAATTATTAATTCAAATGTGTTTGGCGAGCTAAACTGTCATGTTAAATTTAATACGAGAAGCTTCACTTCTCGTATACTCGTTTTATTCTGTGTAGTTCTCTCCAGTAATGAGATGTTTATCTATACATACATAAACCGGAGATAAATTAATCAATATATGTACAATTCTTTTTAAAAAACCACCATCAAGTTTTTCTTTCATATAAGTCATTCGCGCTTCTTCAGAATTGATATAAGTAATGGAGTTATAAGATAGTTGCATTCAAAAGTGTAGCATTGGCATCTTTTTATGTCTGGGAAGAGAAGTTATCATTTTGTAATAATGCTGTATTGTTACGAATTTTCGAGTCTAAGGTAATCTAGCGAAATATCAGAGTTATCGTCAAATTGGCGATGGATTTGGTGACATTTTGGCCGCCAAATTTAGCGATATAGAGCCAAATATTCGCCAACTTGCCGTCTAGACCTTTCTGGAAACTTCTAGAGATATCTTGCTGGCTGACCGATAGGGGGCGCTTTGGAAGTCCAAAATTATACGTGACATTGGCATTGGAACTCAGTCCTTTTCTATTGATAATCGAATGTGTTGAAAGTGCATTAGGCTTGTATTGTATTGAAGACTGGTATCCTGACTTGTGTTATTAGAGTTTTCTGCTGTATAGAAGACAGTTTTTACGTGTTTACTGCTTGAATTTGTGCATGCGCCTGAACATTTTACAGAATAATAAGTTTTATTTTGTGTGCAGTTTCTGAAGAGATTTTATTCAATCCTAAAGAACGAAAAACGGAACAGTATTTATGTTACGAAATTTCAGAAAGTCGAAATAAATTCAGTATGTGTCAAATCTCGATCAAATAATGAACAGAGATATGAAGCAATGCTTCACTCGGCTGTATAAACCATTCAAAATAAAGTTATAACGTCGTAAGTACGTTTGATTCAATGTTTTTTTTTTCGAAATGCATATTTTTGTCTTTTTTTTTATCATTTTATGCTATTCCTTTCTGAAAATCTATATATGTGCTCCTTGTATCTACTACTGTACTACCTTGTATCTACTAAGTATTTAAAGGGAGAATTCGGATGTGGATGTAAACCTCGTCTTGTTTTGACATCTTACTTAAAGAGAGAAAGAAACCGCTATTGTATGTTAGTATGGTTTAAATGTTTTGCAGCGATAAACGAATTTAGTGCTCTTATTTAAAGGAACGGTGGACATTAAAATTTATTTTTTTTTACTTTTCATCATAGAGATACGAAATTGTGTACATATATACATTTCACTATAAATAAATAGAATACCTTAAAAGAAATTTCCAATATCATTATAACTTTAAGATTTTTTTAAATTTTTGAAATTTATAAACAAAATTTTAAAATCCTCCTTGCTACTTAATTGTTTAGCTATTTATATAACAAACAAATCTGGGTATCAATTATTTAATCCCTTGAATAGTTAATTTTTGAGAGTGTGGCGTCACTATAAGGCTGTTAACTCTCTGAGGCATTTTTAAGAATTTTCACAACTATTGATCCATACCAAGAAAGACAGAGTTCTAATTAACAAACGAAGGCCAAATTTTTAAAACAAAACTTAACAATTTATTAACAAAAGAATTAAACATTAAACACTTCCGATGTAATCACTTCATTTACGTGCAGATTCACAAATACACGCTCCAGGGTCCATTCTCGGCCCAACAACACAGGTTTTCCAAGCGCTTGTGGGGTCTCGGGAAAAATAAGACCCTATTTCCAGAACGCAACAAGAGATTCTTTTCTGAATTCCATCCCGATTTTCATCAAAATTTTGCCTTTTGAAAAGTTATAAATCAAATTTAACTACCTTAATGAAGTCGAATTGTAAAATCCGTACCCAGTTTTTTTTGTAAACAGCATCAGGATTCTTCCTTATCAATTTCATGAATTTCGAAGAAAAATTAAGTAGCATGGAGCATTTGAAAAATCTAAAAACCTTGCAAAATCTGTTTTGAGAAAAACAGATTTAAAATTTATTACTACACTTACCCATTATAAATTACTTTGTAGAAGCTTCATAAAAGATTTTTTACTTGAAAAAAAAATTATTTTGGTACTAATAATCTACAGAAATATATATATTTTTTACAATAACACAACCAGTATTACAATGACGAGATTTGCTCAAATAAAAGTCCACCGTTCCCTTAAGTACAGAAATATTAAGAAGTTTCAAAGTTCTGAATAAGACCAGATTAGAGAGTTAACGACTGGATTTTTATTCACAGCTATATCCAGAATATAGTTGAAAAAGTCAAAGAAACAGAGGGGAGGGGCTCATATAGTGGCTACTGATAGTGATACATCAGGAAATGAAATTTCTGCGTACATTATTACTCATTTGAAGTGTTAGACTTAGTAGTCAATAATATGCTCAAATTATTAACTACTAGCTGAAAACCCGTACTTCGCTACGGAGTACATTCAAATTAAATACAACGGTCAATGTATGCAATTCAGGCCAAATATATAAATATATATATATTATATGATAAATACGACGATCAATGTATACAATTGATGTAAAATATATATATATATATATATATATATATATATATATATATATATATATATATATATATTTATAAGAAAATCGTAAAGAATAATTTTATAGACAAAATAATGTAGAAGAAAATATTCAAACTAAATCTAATATAAAGAATACTAAAGAATGTAGTACAGTTAATATAGTACAGTTTGTAGAAAATTTCTTTTACTGTATTTTAATAATTTTTTCGATAATGTCCAATCGTCTGCCGCAGTAGCAAGGAAAAAAAATATTTTTTGTTTATTTAGTTGTTATGTACATGACGATAAATTTATTTAAAGTACCAGAAAGAGAAATCACGTGATCAGCATTTAACAAATTAAATTCTAAAAATGAATCTTTAAAAATTCACCAAAAATCAGGAAATGGAGGTAAAGATTCGACAAAAATTTCATTTTAAAGGAATTTGTAGGATCTTTCTCGTGATATAAATTTTATAACCTTCAAAGTATTATTTTAAATGCAAACGTAAAATAAAGTTAAAAAAACAGCTTAAAAATTTAATTTACAAAAATCTAATAAGAATTTTTCAAAAATCTTTCTTAGTGCATTCCTACACCATAAGAAGAATCCCCATGCAAAATTTCAGCCCTTTAGGTCCAGCGGTTTGGTCTGTGCACTGTATGTCAGTCAGTGAGTCAGTTACAGAACTGTTTATATATATAGATTTGGCTTCAGTTCTTGTTGCAAGCGTAATTAGTTCGTAATATATATACGAGGCGCATCCACAAAGTAAGAACTGATTGCTCTGAGATCATGCGCAGGTCCCATCATTGTAACGATTTTGAAATTCAGTTTTGAACGTCTGGTGCTTCATTTAGTGTGTTGTTGTTGTTGTTGTTTCTTTTGCCACTTGACCGACAGCAACATCAGATCAAGTCCCGAAGACTATGGGCGATGAAGGTGCGGCTCCTGTATTGACCGGCACCACAAGGGTCGGAGTCAGACTTGGCCAAAGGACCAGTCCCGTAATTTTGAACCGTGTCAAGTGACGAAACCAGAACTCTTGACCATGCACCTCCAGAGGAAATTTTGAGAACTTATAGGACATTGCAGCCACGGCAGATTTTACGTGCACCAGCCGCCATTAGTGTACGCGGCAGTGGATTTATCAGCGATGAGCATCGAACCAGTGACTTTCAGATCACTAGCCCGATGCTCTTGCCAACTGGGCCACTGCGCCCTCTTCATTTAGTGTAAATTATATTGTTGTATAAAGCTTTCCTGTGTTAACTTAAAGTGGCCATTAAAATCGAAAATCCCGCTAACTATGAAGTGAGATAGGTTATAAGATTTTTGGGCGCAAAAAAAAAATGTTCGTGCTGTACGACCATAAGGAACGACTATTAAGGTATGAGCATATATGATGAATACTACTATGAAACTCTTGGGGGCTCCCAACCTTTGAAATTTCAAAAAATAGATTTTTGGTTTTGCTATATTCTGATTTTTTGGACATTTCTGAACAATATGTAAAAAACCGCATAAAAAAATTTGCATTATTTCTCGAGTTATGAGAGTTTATGTGAAGCTCACTCTGTTGCCATGGCCATGTATATTCCAACTTTAACTTCAGTTTTCTCAAATATGTGAATTTTTGGATTCCGCGCACTCTTACTCCCAAACTATGTGTGCCAGACACACAAAATTTTCATCAGATTTGAATTATAAGCTTCTTTACACATTAAAACCAGAAAAGTAAAAATAAATTTGTAAACAAATTTTTTACACTTGAAAATGTTTTTAAAAATTTCTAAATTAACATTTTTTTAATTGTATGTACATTTTTCAATTTAAACTATATTTTTTGTATATTTTTTGGTTTACATTAAACTGGAGTGTATTATTAATTTAATTTGA
>OU015491.1:18394665-18404665 GCA_907164885.2 Dolomedes plantarius
AGAATACTAAAGAATGTAGTACAGTTAATATAGTACAGTTTGTAGAAAATTTCTTTTACTGTATTTTAATAATTTTTTCGATAATGTCCAATCGTCTGCCGCAGTAGCAAGGAAAAAAAATATTTTTTGTTTATTTAGTTGTTATGTACATGACGATAAATTTATTTAAAGTACCAGAAAGAGAAATCACGTGATCAGCATTTAACAAATTAAATTCTAAAAATGAATCTTTAAAAATTCACCAAAAATCAGGAAATGGAGGTAAAGATTCGACAAAAATTTCATTTTAAAGGAATTTGTAGGATCTTTCTCGTGATATAAATTTTATAACCTTCAAAGTATTATTTTAAATGCAAACGTAAAATAAAGTTAAAAAAACAGCTTAAAAATTTAATTTACAAAAATCTAATAAGAATTTTTCAAAAATCTTTCTTAGTGCATTCCTACACCATAAGAAGAATCCCCATGCAAAATTTCAGCCCTTTAGGTCCAGCGGTTTGGTCTGTGCACTGTATGTCAGTCAGTGAGTCAGTTACAGAACTGTTTTATATATATAGATTTGGCTTCAGTTCTTGTTGCAAGCGTAATTAGTTCGTAATATATATACGAGGCGCATCCACAAAGTAAGAACTGATTGCTCTGAGATCATGCGCAGGTCCCATCATTGTAACGATTTTGAAATTCAGTTTTGAACGTCTGGTGCTTCATTTAGTGTGTTGTTGTTGTTGTTGTTTCTTTTGCCACTTGACCGACAGCAACATCAGATCAAGTCCCGAAGACTATGGGCGATGAAGGTGCGGCTCCTGTATTGACCGGCACCACAAGGGTCGGAGTCAGACTTGGCCAAAGGACCAGTCCCGTAATTTTGAACCGTGTCAAGTGACGAAACCAGAACTCTTGACCATGCACCTCCAGAGGAAATTTTGAGAACTTATAGGACATTGCAGCCACGGCAGATTTTACGTGCACCAGCCGCCATTAGTGTACGCGGCAGTGGATTTATCAGCGATGAGCATCGAACCAGTGACTTTCAGATCACTAGCCCGATGCTCTTGCCAACTGGGCCACTGCGCCCTCTTCATTTAGTGTAAATTATATTGTTGTATAAAGCTTTCCTGTGTTAACTTAAAGTGGCCATTAAAATCGAAAATCCCGCTAACTATGAAGTGAGATAGGTTATAAGATTTTTGGGCGCAAAAAAAAAATGTTCGTGCTGTACGACCATAAGGAACGACTATTAAGGTATGAGCATATATGATGAATACTACTATGAAACTCTTGGGGGCTCCCAACCTTTGAAATTTCAAAAAATAGATTTTTGGTTTTTGCTATATTCTGATTTTTGGACATTTCTGAACAATATGTAAAAAACCGCATAAAAAAATTTGCATTATTTCTCGAGTTATGAGAGTTTATGTGAAGCTCACTCTGTTGCCATGGCCATGTATATTCCAACTTTAACTTCAGTTTTCTCAAATATGTGAATTTTTGGATTCCGCGCACTCTTACTCCCAAACTATGTGTGCCAGACACACAAAATTTTCATCAGATTTGAATTATAAGCTTCTTTACACACTAAAACCAGAAAAGTAAAAATAAATTTGTAAACAAAATTTTTACACTTGAAAATGTTTTAAAAATTGCTAAATTTAATTTTTTTTTTTAATTTTATGTAAATTTTTCAATTTAAACTATATTTTTTGTATATTTTTTGGTTTTACATTAAACTGGAGTGTATTATTAATTTAATTTGACCACAAAATAGTTTCTGTATGCATATTTCTTAATTTTATGATGCGCGAAACATCCAATGATTTTTTTTCCCTTTTTAGTAATGTGTATATTTAAAAATAAAATCTAAAAATTATTTTTGGCTTTAGAAGTTTTATTTTTGTATAAAACATAACTGAAGACTTGTAATTTTGATATAAAACAAAAAAATTATATATATATATATATATATATATATATATATATATATATATATATATATATATTAATATTACTAGATGAAAACCCGCGCTTCGCTACGGATTACATTCAAATTAAATACAACGGTCATTGTATGCAATTAATGCCAATATATATATATATATATATGTGATAATATTACTAACTATCTATAATCGCCCATTCTGTACTTCATCTCTGCCATGGTAACTCGTCTTGACGTAAACGCTCCGCCTTCCACATACTAACTTCCTCCGCCAATTCTGGCAACCTCTTTCATCTAATGCTATTTTGGCGCTTTTTGGCGAGAGACGCGAGCTGGCTCCGAACTGAGTAAGATGTGTTAATCTTTACGTTAAATAAACTTCAGTTATATTTTATGATTTGGAATTGCATTTAATTTCGGCCTCGATTGTGTTTCTTCAAGAGATGACCATTCGGGTCATCACATATATATATATATATATATATATATATATATATATATATATATATATATATATATATATATATATATATAATACATGCGACGATCAATATATACAATTGACGTAAAATATATATATATATATATATATATATATTTATAAAAAAATTGTAAGGGATATTTATTTTTTTGGATAATATCCAATCGTCTGTTGCATTAGAAAGAAAAAGAATATCATTTTTGTCTATTTAGTTGTTACGCACGTGACGATAAATTTATTGAAAGTACCAGAAAAAGAAATCACGTGATCAGCATTTAATAAATTAAATTCTAAAAATTAATCTTTAAAAATTCACCAAAAATCAGGAAATGGAGGTAAAAATTCGAAAAAAATTTCATTTTGAAGGAATTTTTATGATCTTTCTCGTGATGTAAATTTTATAACCCTCAATGTATTATTTTAAATGCAAACGTAAAAAAGTTTTAAAAACAGCTTAAAAATTTAATTTAAAAAAATCTAAGAAGAATTTTTGAAAAATCTTTCTTAGTGCACCCCTACACTATTAGAAGAATCGATATGCAAAATTTCAGCCATTTAGGTCCAGCGGTTTAGTCTGTGCGTTGTATGTCAGTCAGTCAGTCAGTCAGTGAATGAATGAGTCAGTTACGGAACTGTTTTATATATATAGATTGGAGTTTCAGTAGCTCGATTTTGATCATATTTAGGGTCATTTCCCAGTAGTCAAAGGTTGTGAGCCCCCTTGAAACTGCGCCGAGCAATTCAGATTCCCACGGTGTGGGTTACTGTCTGAAGGAGATTGTCTCTTACACGACAATGCGCGGCTTAACAACGCCTTCCGTACACAGGAATTGCTTGAATAATTCGGTAAGAATTTTTTTTTTTAACAACCACAGCATAGTCCCGACATAGCTCGTAGGGATTGTCATTTGTATTTCCACCTGAAAAGATTTTCGGTCGGTCAGAGTCTACATAGTGATAAAGGAAAAAATAAAAGACGTTGTGAAGCAGTAGCTGAATAGGTTAGCGGGAAATTTCGTTGACTAAGAAATACAAAGCGAGCGTCACAATACGGCAAATGCCTCAATAAATATGGCGACTATGCAGAAAATAGTGTAATATACGTTTTGACATTATATATATATAATAGCCGTTGTCTCTGTATAACACTTCCGGGCTGTACTCATCTTTCAATTGAAGCCCTCAGTAAACAAACGGCCGGTTAGGCTTAATTTCAATTTCAGATGTGGATCAGAATTTTTTCTTACCTAAAAACTAATATCTTCTCCATCAAATCACGTTTGTTCAACCTATTTTTCTATAAAACATTCAGAACTAAAAAAAATTGGATGCTTTTAGCTGTATATTTAACAGTTTTTAAAAATCTGTTTACTTTTGCGATGAATTCTGAAAGTAAACAAACTTGAATGTGAATGAATCAAGTAGCTCAAGTATTCATATCGCGTAGTGAGCTGTAAAACACTGGATGGCAGTCTACTAGTCCAATCCAATCGCATGAAAAACTAAATAAATAAAAAATAATGAAAGGGTTT
The DNA here is from genome assembly GCA_907164885.2 of Dolomedes plantarius. Lineage (NCBI taxonomy): Eukaryota > Metazoa > Arthropoda > Arachnida > Araneae > Dolomedidae > Dolomedes > Dolomedes plantarius. Next base: position 18,398,615 of record OU015491.1, read on the forward strand.
GCTTTTACAAGGTGTGGATTAAATGCAATATTGTTAGATAATTCGGGATATTTTTTAACTTTCATACACTTTTTCCAAAATGACGTCATTATTAGTATTATGACGTCAAAATGACGGGTTACCTTCTAGTTTGGTAATAAAAATCTTTCAGAAACTTGTTCCCCAAAAAATTGTTTGCACCCAATTGATTCTTATTTTGTGGATGTACCTCGTATATACAAATTACATTTGTACAGAAGAGCGTCTTACCGTCAAATGCGTCTATGTGTAGCCTCTGGAGCTGCCCCATATGGACCAAATTAGTTTAATAATATAAATAACTGAATACGGGTCACGGTGGTCCAGTTGGCAAGAGCAGCGGGCCAGTGATCTGAACGTCCCCGTTTCGATACTCGTCGCTGCAAATCCACCGCCGTGTTCACTAATAGTGGCCGGGACACGTAAAATAGGTCGTTGCTGAAATGTGCTCCAAGTTCTCAAGTTTACCTCTGGAGGTTCGGGGTCAAGTGTTCCGGTCTCGTCACTTGACCCCGAAACTCGGTTTCAAAAAAAAAAAAAAAAAAAAAATATATATATATATATATATATATATATATATATATATATATATATATATATTATATATATATTGATTGAACCGAGGTTCGGGGTATATATATTTATATATATTCGGGATATATATATATATATATATATATATATATATATATATATATATATATATATATATATATACGGGGTATATATATATATATATATAAATATAACCCCAAATATATATATTTTATACCCCGAACTCGGTTCAAAATTACGGGACCGGTCATTTAGCCAAGTCGGACTCCTACCCTTGTGGTGCTAATTCAAAACCGGATCCACCCTTTTCAGCCCAGAAGCCTATTAGAACCTGGGGAATGGAACCTCCAACTAAGGGGCATTGGCAACAACACAACACAACATAAATAAATACAAAGTTATACTCGTACTTCAACAAAATCGACTCAAAATCAACTGTAAAAATGTGTCGTTTGTCATTTTGAAATGTCACTATGATTCAAAGAATAAAGAAACTATGATGTCCTAACAATTTTCTTGCTTTTATTTTACATTTGTACATTTATAGGATTAAATTTTCCGCCATAAGCAGTCGATGGAGCACGCAAATATTATAATAAAATTATTAGAAAATAAAAGATATTTATAAACTTAAATACCGGTAAAGAATTTTTCAAATGATAAATATAATTTATGAAGCTTAAAGTGTATTTATTCATTTGTTTCGCAGAATGACATAGCATTCCATGCCATAAAATTAAACTCATTTGTTGCAGGATATTTTTTTCATATTTGTATATAAGAATTAAATATTCTTGAGTCATTTAATCCGAAGTGCTTCCCTTTGCTAACGAAAGAACTTTATTTAGCAAACTAACTACGTATCATTTGTTTTCAACAGAATTCAAAGAGGGGAGATTGTTTAAGTCACTTTTATGAGAACAAGCTTAGTAGATTTAAGCAAATAATTCTTCAGACGCGAAATAGTTTTGAATATGCAATAATTAGAAATGCTTCTCTCGTGGGAATGCGATGCTTTGTTTCAAAATACAACTATTTAATAAGAAGACTTTTGTAAGGCATAGTGTCTGGAAATGTGGAAATCCTTTATTTAAACTATTAGTGATAAAACTTATTTATTTATTTTACTACAGATATTATTTAACCTTTAATTATTGAAACTTTGTTTCGTGAAATTTCTGAATTAGGTTGTTTTTAAATGCCTTATATTTTTCTCACTTTAGGATCAAAATTATAACATGAAATTGCCATCACTACACAGAGAAAATTCTCCTGAAGAGATAGGGGCACACACACATATATATATATATATATATATATATATATATATATATATATATATATATATATATATATATATATATATATATATGTATATATATATATATGTATATATATATGTATATATATATATATATATATATATATATATATATTTATATTTATATATATATATATATATATATATATATATATATATATATATATATATATATATATATATATATATATATATATATATATATATATATATTTATATATATATATATATATATATATATATATATATATATATATATATATATATAAATATATATATATATATATATATGTATGTGTGTGTGTGTGTGTGTGTAAGTAATAAATCCGGGGTAGCTCGGGAAAGTTCCGATATAATCCATAGTCTTGGAATCGGGATAGGCGATGGTCCCTCAAGCAGGGAGATTCAAAATTACTGAGAAGTGTAGGTGCGACTGTTTCAACAAAACGAGTGGCTGGCATATTGTTGCAGGCACTCTGAAGAGAAAAAGACACTTCCAGAAGGACGGAGGAATCAGCTTCACATCTAAAGGCTTTTATTACAAGGTAGTTTCCCGCTGGACATGCGTACATCAAACATTTCTGCAGATCACTTATTTCGGGAAAAATCCCGGCAGCACAACACTGCGAAGATATGGACGAAGAGTTAAAACTCACGTCATGTTTGGATTTAATACGAACACACAAAGCTGAAAAGAGACGCCGAGGAACACTGACGTTAGCGAAGGGGTACAGGTGTGCAAAACTTCTAATTGGCTGAAAAGTGACACCTGACCTTAACACGTCATATGGGGTGATGGTTTTCGAATGTTCCACGACATCCGGCCTTATATAACTGTTGGCCACACGTGGATTTTTGATGGAGAATCTAATGGATTAATTTGGAATACTTAGGTCAAAGTTAGAAATGAGGGACGATGATCTATTGTGGTAAAATAAAGTTAATGAAGGGAAACCATATTATTTCATATATATATATTCATGATTTTTAAAAAGTTTCATTTTATGTTGTTTATTAAAATATTGGTTTTTTTACAACAGAAGAAGTTTGGGTGTTGTTAAAAGCAAGTATCAAGAAATTTAAACGAACTAGTACAATAGTAATTGCAAAACATACGGTCAAATCCGCAACTAGTCCTAAGAAAACATACAAAAACTGATTGACTTTACCGGTAAATATCAGCAATATAGCTGCTACAGGTAGGTTTGTTTTCTATATATTTTTCACACTTAGTTTTCTCTATTTTTCGGAATGAACTGTGTTCGAGATTTAAAAGTATTATATTTTTTCTTTCATTTCCTTGCTCATTTCACGTATAAGTTTTCATAGAGAAATATGCCTTGATTCAGGAATTTTCCATTCGAATTTTTTAGCTTACAGATATTTTGTGAATAACTTGGACGGTTATGTTTAATGAAGAACTGAAGACGTAAAACCAAATTATAATCTAATTATATAATCATAATTATGACGGAAACGTAATCATACTTATTGCATTTTAGTAAAATGTAAATGGAATGTAATTCGTTTACATTTATGAAATGTAATCAGTATGACATTTCCTTTTCAATCATTGCATTTTCGTAGAGAAACTAAAGTTGTGTTTCTGTTATGTTTTTTTACTTTCATGAAAATAACAGATACACGTATACTTATTTGAAATTTGTAAAAATTACATACTTGAAATTTGAGATATACGAACATCAGGCACAAATAGCTTACTGAGATTATAAAAAAATATTGTCGGGTTTCTAACTAATATATATTGTTCTCCACCAGGCTACGTAGATGTGATTGTCTCGATAACATTTATAAAAATTGTAGCTTCTAAGGTAGCCTCTATAATATGTAAGGTATACACAAGATTCGATTCACAAGAATCGAACTTTTGAGTGAATGAATTAAAGAAGCTGCTTGAGATATGCTAATTTCGGCATACGCGCTTAGTCTGAATACCATGCAACGTCATTAATAAAATAGGTTGAAGAAAGGTTGAAGGAGGTGTTATGAAAGTTGATAGATAAACGAGAGGGAGCTACGAGGGTATGCAGCTCCAGTGCTATCCTGCGCTAGTGCTTAGGGGGCCCAACGTTTACGTGGCAGTACTGCTGGTTTGACTCTCTGCTGGTTTGTGAGTATTTGAAATGTGTATTTCTATTGAATGTTAATATATATATTCCGTACAAGTAGTACGTATGCTTATTGCTGTAAAAGCAAATTCTATATGTGCAACGAATTCAATAAACATTGTTTCATGTATAAACTGTGTTTGTTTCAATTTCATTTAGAGTGCCACTTCAAATTATATACACCCAAGTCTGGGTAGAAGTGAACTATATTTCTCTATAAATATATGTAGACAATCACACCTCATGCTGCAATGCCTGATAAGGATCTGTATTAATAAGTTTAAAAAATGTTACCATTCCCAAATTTTATTGTGGATTTCTAAATTCTGTGTGTACCTGTTATCAAGTAGGTAGACACAGATCCTTAATAGTGTTTTCAATATTATCAGGGAATCCCTGAATTGCCCTAATAGTACGAAAAGGACGACGTTTATGAAATTCAAGCCTAGTGCTTCTTACAACCCTATAGTATGAGAAACCTGCTTAGTTTATTAAATTCTGGGTTTTGTATTACATAAAAAGTGAATGATGAGCTTTATAAATTGTACAATGGTAACACTTCCAATGAACACTTGAAGATTTTTTTCTGAACTGATATAGATTTTAGACGTACTATTTAAAGTAATATGCTACATTGCTTAAAAGACGGTTGCCCCGATATCATAAGTTATGATTATTTTATAAAACCTACAAATATTTTACTAAATTTTATATCTCCAAATATATGCACCGCTGTTAAGGGTCTTTACATCAATGTTTACAGAGATATGCGTACATATTTTTTTGTGAAATGGGTCAATTTTCCACTTAAACGTCTATGTAGTTGTTTTTGGTTCACTCTGTAATGGTGCAGTTCAGAAATAATGCAAAATAAACTATATATATATATATATATATATATATATATATATATATATATATATATATATATATATATATATATATATATATATATATATATATAATAAACGTGCTAGAAAAGGGAAAAAGAAGTAAACAGATATCGAGACTTACAAAAAATAATACTCTCTAAGTTTTAATATAACTTCCTATACAATTTATCAATTATTTTTTAAGAAAAAGAAAAGCACTACAGGAAATTTACTATAGGGATTTTTCATGACCTTTTATATTTACATTTTATCGATATATAGGATTTATAGTAATATATATATATATATACAGAAGCTGTTCGCACATTTTTTAGACGATTTTGGTAAGCGGTAATAAAAAATTGTTTGCTGCAAAAGAAATAATTGCAAGTGTACTATGTTTTTAAAAGTCAAAATTATCCTTTGCGGCTTGAAAGTTTTGTTTTTATTCAAAATGTCGTTTTTGAATCGTCTAAAAAATGCGTGAACAGCCTCTGTATATATATATATACATATATATATATATATATATATATATATATATATATATATATATATATATATATATATATATGTATATATATATATATATATATATATATATATATATATATATATATATATATATATATATATACATATATATATATGTATGTATGTATGTATGTATATAGTTAGGAAATTAAAGTCCAGGACTTAAATGTCCCCATACAATAGTCTTTTTTTATTTTCAGCTGGTAAATTTGTTTGAAAATGTAATGTTTTGAATCATTAGTCGGTTAAAATTTTTTTTCACTTAAAATTACACATTTTACGAAATTTAAAATACATTCTTCCCGATTATTTTTTTTTTAACATACGAAACTTTTTCAGATAACTTCGCCGTTTGCAGCAAGCAACGTTAAAAATTATTTTCTCAGTTTTACCGGCATGCGTTTTCATGCGAGTCTTTCTTTTTCTGTTAAATCTAAACGCTGTAAGTTCGCGCTCATTAAATTTATTTGGAATCAGTTTATAGTTCACAAAAGCAATATTTATGCGGATAATTAAATAGCTGCCTTTTATGATTCTCATGAAATACGCTTTTAATATCATCGGTTTTTTTTATTAAGTTACGCCTCTCGCAACCATTACCATTAAATGACTTAGCATCCTC
>OU015491.1:18409665-18441800 GCA_907164885.2 Dolomedes plantarius
ATTTCTGAGAAACTAGGCAAGTTTATTATTTACTCGTATATAGATTATTAGATTTGAGATGCATATAAATATTTATGCGTTATTTACTCTAAGTAAGGGAAGGTTTTACAACAGAGAAACAGTTTGTTTTATTTTTTCTCTCATGCGATAATTTTTTTATTTGTTAATTTTACATTCAAAGATTTTTTTTAAAATGCGGATTAATCTTGGAGTATATTCGTTTTACCTCCCAAATTATTCCCTATTTTTATTTAGTTTCACTGTACTACATAAAGCACGATTGCCTGAAATGTTATATTTTCAGGGCTGCTAATTATCCACCACTCTAAATTAATAATGTTTTGAAATATTAAATAAAATAATATATTTTTGTACTTCATAAAAAGTCAGTCTATCAAGGAATCTATGTTACATAAATAACAAAAATGTCACATAAATAACAATTTTTCTTTAAAATAACATTTTATTTCGCTAAGCGGCTAAATCTATTTGAATATCGGTAGGTTTTCGGTTATAAAAAGAGTAGGTCGTTGAACTTCAACATAATTTAGTGCTATACACTGTATGCTGTTAGCATTATTCATACCGTAGACATATAATAATATAAAAATGTAATCAAATATAAGGAAAGGGCATTATTTATAATGGTTTCTATTCTTTTGCTTCCTTTTCCGCATGAAATATTATGGAACTTAATAATGTTTATGAAACATATGTGCAAAATAAAATCCATTTTCAAAATTTAATATAAAGTGTTCTCACAAATTTTGTCTCGCTGTATATTTTTTTCACCTCCACTGTCATCCATCAAACATAAATACGGTATTTGGCAGATCATTTCACAGCATCGAAATCTTTCAGTAACTTCTATTGTCAAACTTCAATCAACGAAAGAGCTGATGTTGTGCTTTTTTTTTTCCTATTCACCCTTTTTAAATTGTCTCCTTTCAGTTCAATAAACTTCCTGATATTGAAGTTTTGCGAACAAAGTAACTGTTTTTAATATATCTCACTGTTTCTATCAAGCTTATGTATATGTTTTTACTATTAACTTTCAAAGTTTAACTTCAAAGTAAATTCATGAAATCTTTTCCGGGATAAAATCTTCAAATAGAAATTTAATATGCCTTTTGAATAATTTTCAAGGCTCGAAATAGATTCTATAAGAGGCTTATTGTAAAATGCCTCTCTAAGTTTTCAGATAAAATTGAACAAAAGATTATTCTTAACATTCTACTCATATTTACATCAGCATTTTTTTAAGTAGATCCGTTTGCCCTTAATGAAATAGAAAGAAAATGGATTAAGTAAAATAATCTTATAGCGAAACACTTGCAGAAAAGCTCTAGAAGACGGGATTGGAGCTATGGTTTTACAGGTTGCGGTAGCATGGTTTTCCACATTTCAATGGGCAATAAAAAACGAACGAAACAATTTATAGAAAAACGTTTCATATTTTCGAAAAGTTCTTATAATATAGTTTTTTTTTCCCACTAGGTTTTGAAAATAGCATCACTCAGTTGGCGTCGGTTATTTGCAGAGCACTGCAGAAGCCGTTCTTTAAAATTTTCCATCACTCTTGTAAGGACTTTGCCTTAAATAAAAGATTGCCATTTGTATTTTATGCTTTAATTGCATTTCGCGAATAAATACAGGATATTTACAATATATATATATATATATATATATAAAATTAAATTCGTCGGTTCATGGCATTGACGAGGAGGGTCAGACTTGAGTTGTCGTTGCGCTCATTCAAGTCTTTCTAGGCCCGGCAGTATCTTCTGGTCTACGGGTCCAGTATCACTCTAACTAACTTCATCTCTGAATTCACGTTCGGCGACTTTATATACGACTTTATGAACGTTCTCGAAAGGTCTGGGAAACACCGCCTTTCTTTATTCAGTTAAATTCCCAGACGACTAGGCGCCTCTGGTCGACAACTCCCATTTTGTAGCTGGTTTACTGTTCCCAGAGCTCTCGGTTGAACTTCCAGCCTTTATGTCGCCAGGTCACTGTTTGTCTGCAACCGTCTAAATCGATTACGTGCAGAAACCCCTCATTGGTTGTTCTTCCTGGAATTTCCACGCACAAAATATTCGCTGTTGTACGGGAGGCATTACACTCTGTTGGTCATCTCTCGGGGAATGGTGGCAACTTCCTCCCGAATAGCGAACTTGCGGACTCATTGCCCTTTTCCAGTTGTCTAATGTTCGGACAACTACCACTTGGTTTCCTTGGTAATGAAGAGACTCCCTGGCTCTCACGTTTGAAACCCATCGCAGGATTGTTTTTTAACAGGAACGGCATCAGTTGTATAGAGCCCGAAACGTGTCAAAAACACCCTCTGTGTCTCAGTTACAGAATCGTTGTTTTTAAGGAACGCCTCGATAACGAAACCGCGATGTTCACCGGACCAAATCATGGTGTCTACTGACAACTAGAAAATCCACCCGAAGTGTTACCACACTATCCTACCCCTTCTACTCCTTTACCAGTGACCTTCAGAAATGAGTCATTCATTTCATTCTGCCGCACACCGTACTTTGTACTCAAAGGTAGTCAGGTTGTATTGCACACCATTTTAAACATATCCTAGCCTTCTAACAAGTGGAATCCTATCTTTAAATTCGGAGAAAATAACACTTATTTCATGTGAAGGAACTTGAATTTCATTTATTAAAATCACGTTTCGAAAGGAAGGAATGGTTACTCCAGCAAGTCGATTTCTTTTTTGTCAAAAGAGAAGTCTTTTTACTAAGTGTAAGAGTTTTATTCGTAAATGTCTCAATTGGAGGACATTTAAACACCTTATCTTCAATTTCTTAACTAAGCGGAATCATCTATTTAACGATTTCAAATTTTGCTTATTCGGAAAGGAGCAGGATATTTATAGAGTGTTTATTTCTCATTTAATGCACACATGGGCTTACCCAGAGATTTCAAAATTTATTTTTAATAAGGGTTGTTGGCATCGAATAATTAAAAAGTTACCTCAAAAACAGGGGTTGCGGTGGTATTCATCAAAATTCATGGTAAATAATTAAAATTGCTGAATATTATGATGAACGCAGGACGTTGTTGAGAAAGATCGTAAGTGTTGATAGATGATCAGAAGCAGCCTTCGTTGTGCTTCACTGTTATTCTATTAGATGCATTGATGACTAGACAATGGCCGAATTGTTAGGTCGCTAGTCTTCGGAACTTGAGCCCGTGCATTTGAGCCCTGAGGTAAGCATGGATGTATGTAGCTGTTTGGGATCTGCTTTAATCTTCAGGTCTCAGTCAGTTTAGCCTTCATTTCGCAAATCATGGCCATAGGGCTCCACATTAAGCCTATTGGACGAACGAATGGGATTAGGTGTTCGGATAACTGGGTGCTTCAGTTTCGATTTCAGAGACGAAATGTCGAACACGCCTAAAAGCACACGCAGAAAAAGATGAAAAAGTATTATTGCAGTCTACATAATGATATTTAAATTTCTAGGAACCTTGAGTCTATTGGAATGCTTTAATACACTTGTAAGCATGTTTTAATACACTTGTAATACACTTGATAAGCTGAAATTAATTTAGCTGCACAATTGTGATTCATGATCTATATATACAAAACAGTTCCGTATCTGACTCATTCACTGACTGACATACAAAGCACAGACCAAACCGCTGGAACTAAAGGGCTGAAATTTTGCCTGGCGATTCTTTTTATAGTGTAGGGGTGCACTAAGAAAGATTTTTGAAAAATTCTTCTTAGATTTTTTAAATTAAATTTTTAAGCTGTTTTTGTAACTTTTTTTAAGTTTACATTCAAAATAGTAATTTGAGGGTTATAAAATTTATATCACGAGAAAGATCATAAAAATTCCTTCAAAATGAGATCTTTTTCGAATCTTTACCTCCCTTTTCTGATTTTTGGTGAATTTTTAAAGATTAATTTTTTAGAATTTAATTTATTAAATGCTGATCACGTGATTTCTTTTTCTGGTACTTTAAATAAATTTATCGTCACATGCATAAAAACTAAATAGACAAAAAAATATTTTTTTCTTGCTAATGCGGCAGACGATTGGACATTATTTTGTCTATAAAAATAAGATTTTTTATAAATATGCTTTTTTACATCAATTGTATGCATTGATCGTCGTATTTATTATAAATATATATATATATTTATATTTTTTGGCATTAATTGCATACATTGACCGTTGTATTTAATTTGATGTACTCCGTAGCGAAGTGCGGGTTTTCAGCTAGTATTATATATAAAAGAGAGATAAGATCACATGGCAGTGAAAGTTACAAATATATTATTATCTTTCGTCCGAGAGAGTGATAACGTCTCTTTGGTTAATACATTATTCGAAAAGTAGATATAATTATGGAACTCCTTTACGGAGCTTAAACGAATAAATATTCTCAAACTATATTAACAAAAAAAAGATGATGTATAATCCCTAATATGTCATTCAACATCAAGTTTTTTAAACACAGAAAAGAATTGAGTTAACAGACGTTAAACAAAGGTACCTTTTAAGACCAAAGGGGAACTTTAGATAATATATTAAAAAGGAAATCAATATCCCATTTATTTTCATGCAAAAACCAATACATTAGTAAAGCAGCGCAAAAAAAAATAATTAAAAGTTATACATCAACGAAGATTAACTTTTACAGATTACATTTATTTTCTGGTGTATAGAGTGTAAAAATTTAAAGCCTGGATACTAAAATGATAGCCAAGCAAAATAGTTTGTAACTATAAATATTAATAAATAGAACATAAATAAATAATCTTAAATTGAAAACCACATTTATATAAAAAAAAGATACATTAAGAGGCACTTCTCATGATTTACATTTTAAGAAATGTATCTGAATTTAACAATCTTCCCGAAAATTAAAAAAAAAGGATTGACTTTAAAAGTCGTAAATTCACACTGGTAATGACCACCATTTATTACGTTTTATAAGGAGCAAAATATCACGAGAATCTTAATGCTACTTCATTAGTTATAACTAGAAAGAGGAATCTTATTATGAAATGAAAATACCTGCACTGAAATTAACATTAAAACAAAAATCTTGTGTAATAGACCGTCATGTTCAGAGAAGTTAAAAGAAAAGGACAAAACATTAGGTTATTACATACATCTATGCATGTATATTATATATATAATAGCCCTTGTCTCTGTATAACACTTCCGGGCTGTACTCATCTTTCAATTGAAGCCCTATGTAAACAAAATGCCGGTTAGGCTTAATTTCAATTTCAGATGTGGATCAGAATTTTTTCTTACCTAAAAACTAATATCTTCTCCATCAAATCACATTTGTTCAGCCTATTTTTCTATAAAACATTCAGAACTAAAAAAAATTGAATGTTTTTAGCTTTATATTTAACAGTTTTTAAAAATCTGTTTACTTTTCCGATGAATTCTTAAAGTAAACAAACTTGAATGTGAATGAATCAAGTAGCTCAAGTATTCATATCGCGTAGTGAGCTGTAAAAACTGCATGGCAGTCTACTACTCCAATCGGATGAAAAACTAACTAAATAAAAAATAATAAAAGGGTTTGCTTTTACAAGGGGTGGATTAAATGCAATATTGTTAGATAATTCGGGATATTTTTTAACTTTCATATACTTTTTCCATTATGACGTCATTATTAGTATTATGACGTCAAAATGACGGGTTGGATGGCAGTCTACTACTCCAATCGCATGAGAAACTAAATAAATAAAAATAATGAAAGGGTTTGCTTTTACACGGTGTGGATTAAATGCAATATTGTTAGATAATTCGAGATATTTTTTAACTTTTATATACTTTTTCCATTATGACGTCATTATTAGTATTATGACGTCAAAATGACGGGTTACCTTCTAGTATCAATTATATTTACCGATAAAGAGTTGGTTTATAACCTGCAAAAATATCATCCCACTTATCAAAATCGCAAATAAGCCGGCGTCTACCAATAATCTTCTAACACAATAACAAATAACTTTGCCCATTGTCTTTCAAAATACACATATCCAAGTACCTGCACTATATGTTGTTTGACTCAACAAATAGCAGATATCCTTCCTGCATCCTATTTGGATACGAATAGAAGCAGAATAAATTCTATGAATCTATATGAGCACCATGCAACCGTTTGGGATTCGAAGATCAGGTTTTAGAGAGGAAAGGCCAATTCCGTTATCAATATTTCTCCCCTGTATCTTCTGAAATAGACAACAAAAGATTTTTGGCATTAAAAACCAAAAATATTCACCGTTGTACAAAACACTTATTAAATACTGTGAAAATAAAATTACTATCCTCAACTGTAGAACTTTCAACATCTTAAAGACACCCGGAATGAATGTTTTCTGTCGAGGTTTAAGGCGTTTATCACATATTATACTAAAGATCTTCAACGCTTCATTAATCGCATGGTAATTTATTTATTTAATTCAAGTATAAATATTTATCGAGTGTGGTAATTGGTTCAAGAGGCTAAGTTTTTTTTATAGTTCTGGTCAAATTAAAGAATAAAAGTTTTGAAGAACGTGAGCGTTAATGAAACTTTCTCCAATCGATGGACTAGCTCAAAAAAAGAGAATTAGTGTGCGACTACTCCTGTTGTTTCCAGCTGTAGGTAATGATTCTTGACCATGTTTATATATATATATATATATATATATATATATATATATATATATATAAATATGACGAGCGTCGTTCTACGCCCGTTCACTACTTTATACTTTATAAATTTGCAGTCTTCTTCATTTAACAGTACATGGCACAGAGGAAAGGCAGATACACAATTAGACTCTCGACATTATCTAATTTAATTAGTCTTCATTCGTTCAGCTTCATGACAACCACCACTCCAAAAAAGCGCACATCTCAGTGCTCGCCATTTTCAAAACGCGGAGTATCCCTAACGCATATCCGCAATCATTGAATTCTCATCCCAGTCTAATTAACCTATTCTTTGTTTCAAGGTACGCGCAACGCTCCATGACGTTTACACCGAAGATGAGGCTGGGGAGGAGTTATCTCCTGTCAATCAAATTGGTTCTATAAATAACCCATACGGGAATTCCCCTGTTTTAATCCACCGCACGCCTTGAACTCTGAAAAACAGTGACATTTAAACGCCAGAGATTAGATTTACTTTTAAGCCCTCCTTAAATTATTGAATTATTTTTATTTTTTCTAAAAATATTCTTTACTTACACACACACACACACACACACACACACACACACACATATATATATATATATATATATATATATATATATATATATATATATATATATATATAAACTTCTCTATGGCAGACAGTAATGGTTCCGAAAAAGCAGGGGCCGTATTGAGGGGTGGTCGTCAAGAAGAGGTTTCTCCCATAACATTGGCTCTACACTGTAAAAATGAAATGCTGTTTTAAGTATATTACATAAACGGATGTATAAGTAGACCGGTACGAAAGCATGTTTAACATACAAAAGTGGGATACCTGTAACAGGTCAGTACACTACCCAGAAACATTGCACCCTGAAACAGGTAGCTTTCTTGACCTGAAGCAGCATTTCCTGTTTACAGTGATAGAGTTTTGAATCGATTAAGAGGGGAAAAGGCCAAAAGGAAAACAACATATGGCCGTTTAGAGGGGTGGCCGGCTAGAGAAGTGTCACTATCTATCTATCTATCTATATATATATATATATATATATTAATTAGATTCAAAATTTAAACATTTTAGCAGCAAGAAAAACTGCTAAGCTTTCCTTGTCCTCAAAAAGTGCCCCTAAATTGATATGAGTATGTAAGGTATACATAAGATTCGATTCACAAGAATCGAACTTTTGAGTGAATGAATTAAAGAAGCTGCTTGAGATATGCTAATTTCGGCATACGCGCTTGGTATAAATACCAAGCAGCTTGATTAAGTGAGGAGGTTGAAGAAAAGGTTGATAGATAAGCGAGAGGGAGCTACGAGGTAAGCAGCTCCAGGTGTTAACCGGCGCCTGTGCTTAGGGGGCCCAAAGTTTACGTGGCAAAACTGCTGGTTTGACTCTCTAGTTTGTGAGTATTGCAATGTGTATTTTTATTGAATGCTAATATATATTCCGTACAAGTAGTACGTATGCTTATTGCTGTAAAAGCAAATTCTATATGTGCAACGAATTCAATAAACATTGTTTCATGTATAAACTGTGTTTGTATCAAATTCATTTAGAGTGCCACTTCAAATTATATACACCCAAGTCTGGGTAGAAGTGAGCTATACTCTACAAGTAGTTTCCGTTTTTATTGCGCGTTTCAAAAAGGCTACTGAGAAACAGATATTACTAGTTAAGTATGTAAATTGTAGCATGCATTCACCGCATTTTTTTTTACTCTGCATGCATTTTTTTTTAACTTTCACTAGGCTCCTTTCTTTCAACTGAATATATACAGAGGCTGTTCACACATTTTTTAGACGATGTATATTGTATTCACAAAACTAAATTACATAAAATTCTTGTGTTTTAAATGTTCTATTTGACATACCTTATTCTGAACTATCTTTCGACACCGCAATTTCCAGGATAATAATGCCTTTTGAAGTGTCAGAAGAGGTATTCTATCCCATTCCTCCAGAACAGCTTTCCAGAGTCCCGTAAGGGTTTTGGGACGACGTTTGGATAATGCAGATTTTAAAAGTCAGAAAGCACAAAAATCCATAGGTGATACATCGGGAGATTTAGTAGGGATATCAGTGAAGGGTATGGCCTTGATACCAGTTTTTTGTTCCATTTCTTTTAGGAAATTTACAGTGGATTTTGATGTGTGACTGCTGGCTTTGTCCTGATGGAGTCTCACAGATTGATGGCACTGTGGGTAAAGCGATGGTATTTCATTCTGAAGTAATTGGCGATAAAATATGTTCCTGATAGTATTTGGAGTTAATCTTGACATTTTTTTCCACTCTCTTTATTTTTAACTTGCCATTATAAGATAAACCAGCAACAATCAGGAAGTCCTTAGAAAAACTTTCTTTCGATTCTTTGAACCATGTACTTAAATTTTTTTCTCCCCTTTTATGATAACAAATGGCTCTTTCTTTTTGTTGCAATCATTTAAATACACTCATGATTCATCTATTGTGACAATTGTTTTCCCTTTTTCTTTGGATAAGTGTTTCTCATATAGAATTCTGCAGCGTGTCCATCGTTCAGCGATATGATTTGGAAGAAGACGATGCACATTGCGTTTTTTCGCTTTCTTAAGAATTAAATCAACGTTTATCATTTTGTTTACAGTGGACACCGAGAATTTTAATGATTTTGCAACTGTCCTTTGACTAGGGGGATTTTTTTAACATTAAACAACGTACCTTTGCAATAGTCGAAGATGTCCGTTTTTTCCATTGATACTTGTTTGGAATTTTTGTCCCACTTGAGGCTCCAATTTGACATTATTTTCCTTTCTTGTTGACGATATTACCTATCGACGCATTAGATATTACAAAACCATGACTCTCACATCGTTTTTGGATAACGGAGTATGCATATTTCTCTTCGGAAAGAGCATAAATGTAGCCTTCGAACCACTGCTTTGTTAAAAACACCATTTTGAATAAAAACAAAACTTTCAAGCCGTAGACGATAATTTTGACTTTTAAAAACATAGTACAATTGCAATTATTTCTTTTGCAGCGAACGATTTTTTATTACCGCTTACCAAAATCGTCCAAAAAATGTGCGAACAGCCCCTGTGTATAAACAGCTTCCTCATCGTAGTCTGGACAGAAAGAGGACATAGCATGGGAAAACTTAAGAGGATGATAATTCTTTACATCGCAGATATAGCTCAAAAGGTAGAGAGCCCGATTTGAGATCAGATGAACTGAGTTCGACTCCCTGACCTGGCGGAAAATATATTTTACTTATAAGTTGTATATTTGTAACTAAAGACTTCATAAACGTTAAAATTCCTTAAGATTATAAAAGGAAATTACATAACAATATAAAAACGCATGGCTTTGAAAGTTATATTCTAAATATGAAAAAAAAAATTATTTTTCCGTCAAGAGTTACATTTATTTATTTTTGATAGATAAAAAAATATTTTTAATATCATGTGTGTTTCCATTTCGAGCGTCACTAAATGTAGTTATTATGCAGTTTTTCAGAATTGTGAAATATAAATGCGGCGATAACTGCCATCGATATGGAAGTTTATCGAAAAATTTATAACTGTGGTTTGAAGTGGATAGTGTTACACGAAACTCCCAAAATGTAAACCTGACTACGAGATATATTTCTTTTCCCTCATTACAGCTTCCAAAATTCCTTCACTATATTGGTTTTCGATGACATATGCTTCGCCAACCCTGTTTCTGAGAATAGACATTTATTTCAATACATATCGAGGCATTTTCAACCCACAAGTGACATCTATTTTTAAAATCTTACTACGAAAGTATATATGTGTAATATATAAGTGTGTATAGGAGCATGCAAAGCAATTTTAATTCTAAACAATACTTCCCTTCCATTAGTTATTTTATCGAGTTTTATAAAAAGTATGTAAACACAAGTGAGCCAGTTTAATTAGTTCTTATTTTTCAAGAGTACTTAAGACTGAATTAAACGAAGCGATTCTAATTTCCCTTTTTAAGAGTTTTACTTGATGAAAGGTTTAATTAAAGTATAAAAAACTTAGTTGTAAGATGTATATTTAATTTCAAGGAATTTACTTTTATTTCTTTTGATAAAAGCAAAATTATAGGCAATTAAAATGAAGAAGTGGTGAATAAATTCGATTTTCATTTTCCTATCTTACTTTCCTGAATCTGTTTCATCTCCCCTGAAACAGCATTTTGAATTTATAAGGGATGTAAACAACTTTTCCATCATTATATTAAAATTCTGATGCGCAGGGACGTTTCTCAGTTTATAAAAATTCATATGACGCGTTTACATGGGGGGCATTTTCTGTTCATAAGTTTTACAACAGCGGAGTTAAGCATGGCGTACCTGAAATAAGGGTCTTATTTCGGAATTATTCTCCTGTATAGGGTATATTTTTAAAATTTAATCGTGGTTAACTGTAATGTTTCTCTCTTTAACTAAAGCATGAATTTGTTTGTTCTTATACGATGTTTATTAATTGATACTTCATGTAATTCCCAATAGGTAGCATCGTCTCAGAGTGTGAACTAATTAATCCTAAAGACCAACGTGCTAATTCTTAAGTTCATATAGTTTCAGAATTCTTAAGGTAAATACAAAGTAAAACTGCTTATGTAGATTATTCACTTTCCAACATGGTATGATCTAAAATGCAACATAACCTAGTCTTTCACCGCAACTTACCCATTTTTTCCTCATTAAAGAAAAAACTATGACCATGACAGAAATCGACTTCACCATTTTCATTATTAAGAAGGAAGATTTATATTAAATACAATTGAAAGACTTGTCGTTTATAATCCTTACTTTCTTCGTTGTCGACAGAGAGATCATGAAACTACGAAAATGGGGTGAAAACTACTCAATTTCCTGAGGGTGTCAATTTACCGACCCTAAACTCCCCCATAGCCACACATTCATATTTATCCTATCGTAAAAACGGAACATTGGCTAAGCAGAATATGAACCCGTTATCTCTGTGGCATAACAGAACAGTTTTCTAACCACTAAAATACCGTGTCTAGGCTTTCAAACAACATTTCAATATTACAATATCATTGTTAAAATAATTAAGGAACGTTGTTTAAGCAATGGGTAGGATAGAAAAAATAGAACCCATTATTTCTTTGACATTCCAGAGCTATATTGTGTAAGGTATACACAAGATTCGATTCACAAGAATCGAACTTTTGAGTGAATGAATTAAAGATGCTGCTTGAGATATGCTAATTTCGGCATACGCGCTTAGTATAAATACCATGCAGCGTCATTAATAAAAGAAGGTTTTAGAGAGGTTGTTAAGGTTGAAGAAAGGTTGTTAAGGTTGATAGATAAGCGAGAGGGAGCTACGGGGTAAGTAGCTCCAGGTGTTATCCTGCGCTAGTGCTTAGGGGGCCCAAAGTTTACGTGGCAGAATTCTGGTTGACTTACTGTTCGTGAGTACTGAAAAATATATTGTTCTTGAAAGCTGTATTTATATATCTGTACAAGTAGTACGTATGAATCTTTTTGTTAAAAGCAAAGCCTACATGTGCAAGAATATTCAATAAACATTTTTTCATGTATAAACTGTGTTTGTATCAAATTCATTTAGAGTGCCACTTTCTTAAATTATCCATTAAATTATATACACCTAAGTCTGGGTAGAAGTGAGCTATTTACTCTATAATTGTAATTAATAAAGCACCATGTCGAGTCAATCAAACAACCTTACAATGACACAATATCATTGTTAAAACAATTAATGAATATTGTTTAAACAATGGGTAAAGTAGAAAAAGAAACCATTATCCCTTTGACATTCGAGACCGATATATTAACCACTAAAACATCGAGTCGAGAATTTAAACAACCTAAGAATATTACAATGAGACCGATATTGTAACCAGTAAAACACCGTGTCGAGGCATTCAATATTAAATTGTTATTGTTAAAACAATTAATGAACATTGTTTAAACATTCGGTAAAACAGAAGAAAAACCCCATTAACTTTTTGACATTCCAGACCGATATTGTAACCATTAAAACAGCGTGTCGAGGCATTCAATATTAAAATGTTATTGTTAAAACAATTTATGAACATTGTTTAAGCATTCGGTAAAACAGAAGAAAAACCCCATTAACTTTTTGACATTCCAGACCGATATTGTAACCATTAAAACAGCGTGTCGAGGCATTCAATATTAAATTGTTATTGTTAAAACAATTTATGAACATTGTTTAAGCATTCGGTAAAACAGAAGAAAAACCCATTAACTTTTTGACATTCCAGACCGATATTGTAACCATTAAAACAGCGTGTCGAGGCATTCAATATTAAATTGTTATTGTTAAAACAATTTATGAACATTGTTTAAGCATTCGGTAAAACAGAAGAAAAACCCATTAACTTTTTGACATTCCAGACCGATATTGTAACCATTAAAACAGCGTGTCGAGGCCTTCACAACTTCGGAATATTACAGTGCCATCGTCAAAACAATTAGTGAACATTGTTTAAGCCGTCCGTCAGTAAGGCAGAAAATAAAATTTTCTCTTACGAGGACACCATTGTATCTACTGAATAATCTCGTTTTTAAAACAATTAAATGCATTTGCTGAAAATAATGTGCACATACGAGGCCACCAGTTTTATGAAATAAGTATTTCAACTCTGAACATATTCGTGACTTCAGTTATCCAATAGATACCATAAAATAAAAAAGTCGAAGTTTTCTCTTTCCAAAAAAAAAAAAAATTTCCTGCGACTTTCAAACTTCTAGGCATGTAACCTGACTAAATTTACCTCTCGAGAGAGATTATTCAACGAAAAAATCGAAAGCTTAGATAAAGAATGTATTTCGATTTTTCAAGATTTTTCTGTCCAATTTCTTTTTTTTCAACCGATGAAAGAAATATAGCGGATGCTGCAATCAGCATTCTAAAATTTTTGAGCAACTGAATTATTGATAAAATTCCTATTTGTTTGTTTCGTATTTTCTCAGAAATGTAAACAGAATATGGAATATTGAAATGGTTAGGAATGTACATATTTTAAGCGCAACGTTTTCAGATATAAATTTGAAAAATAATCAGAAAATTCAAAGAGTAAATTTCTTTTTAATTCTAAACTTTAAAAGTACATCTCACTTCATATTTTTTATATGAAATGAGGTTGTAATGTAATTACAATCTCATTATTGTTTTAAATAATCATGAAGGAAATATTGAAGTTATCAGTACACACACTATTAAAAGTACAATGATTTCCGCTTATAAGAATTCCGTTTGTTATTAGTGTTTTAGATTCATATAAGCGGTTGACTCTGACAGCCGAAATTTAGGTTTTTGGACAGGCAAACACACCTATATATACATATATTACATAATTTACCATAAAATACTCTTTAATTTACGTTATTATATTTTATTAAAATTATTTATTATAATTTTAAAAATACAACTTAATTTCTAGACCTATAAGTAGATACACATGATTATAGTAATAGAAGAAAAAAATCCAATATTTGTTATAATATGCCTGCTTAGCAGTTTTAATATTTCAACTACAGGAAGGGAGCAAGAAAAAGTTTTCTATGGTAGGTTGACGTAATGAAGTTTTCAGGAGGCTGTTTATACCTCTTTCAATACTAATAGTCTCAGACGAAGATTCACCTTCTAGCTTACGTTTCATGGTTTGATAACGTGCTGAATCCACTAATGTCACGTTTGTCTAAGTAATAGTGGACACTTCACCGAAGATTTATGTGTTTCAGGGTCCTGGAAGCCGCAATCAGGATGTGGGAGATGGGAAAAAAGAGTCCCTATTTTTGTTTGTCAGTGGAGAAGAGTGAAATCGGACCCGGACGGGTAAAGATGCCCCTGGGTCAAGCTAATAGGACAATGTTGTTCTAAAGCGTTTATGGGGAAACTATTGTGTTATGTCTAACAAAGAAATGGATGAATTTTACGACTACATTACATCCACATCTTATCAATCTTTCTTTAAAAAACAGGGAAGAACTTCGTGCCTTTTGAGGGTTTAAGTGGCTTTTTTGGAAAAATGAAAGGAAAGCGAAGAGTGTAAACTGATTCTTCAAACCGGTGGATTTTTTCTTTAAAGCGAAAATTTTAACATGAAATTAATAGATTTGTTTTTGTTTTCGCGATATTGATTCTTATAAACGGTTGATTCTTATAACCACTGATCACTATAAGCGGTGGTTCCTGTATCTTCAATTCGCATTTCATTAGTTACTTAATTATCATATTTATCATACATAAAATTTGTACTTAGTTTCAAATTTGTTTTAACATTATTACGATAAACTCTGTGCCGTAAGTTTAAATACGCATGGAAAGTTTCTAGAAAACTTAATTATTTTATTTTTAAATATCAGTTTATTTTTGGAAATAATCTGACAAATAAATAAATCTGTTTTTAGATAGTAATATTGAATGGTAATGGGTTTTTATCGATAGACACAATATTTCTGAAAAGAATGCTTTTTTATGAATGAATAATTTATGAGCACCAGTATTTATGAAAAAGCACAAGTTCACCCTGCAGCGATAAAAATTCAGATTTAACACATTTATTAAAAGAGTGGTAATTAGATTACAACTTTTTAATGCGTCTTCGCTAGGTTTTCGTTTTCTACTTCTTCTCAAAGAGTTTGTAGGCTATTAGACATCGCCCTTTTTATAATTTCTGCAGCCATAAATTACGCAATATTTAATTTTCTACAGCGTAAAATTTTCAGCAGAAAACAATCCTCTTTAGAAATTTCCTTCCATGATTTTTTTTTTTATCAGCATTTGAAATAAAAGAAATATCTGCCCAAACCCTTTATGATAAAACTTTTTAACTAATGGTGTCCGTTAGAATTTCATCGTGCTGTGGACGGGGATCCTTAGGAAAAGAAATAAATGAGGAATTTTTCCGTTTAATCCTGTTACAAGTATTTAAATTTCGAATTCCTTGACAGCGGACATGCTTGAGTGAAATGATTTAAAGAAGTAGGTGGAGAAAATATGGGAATCGTTTAATTAAGGCTCATTTAAGGCAATCTGCTGCAAAAGTATTCAGAATAGAAGACATTTTCTGAGTGGTCTTTATATTACGCTACAATAGTCACAGTACTCTTGCAATCAGATTGAATTTCGCGATACTTAAAGGGTCAGGTACCTTTTAAGGGAAAAAATCTTAAAGGAACAAGGGACCTTCAATCTCGTTCATCTTTGATTTTCAATATTTTACCCTATATACCACATTAGTATGATAAATACTTTTTTCTACTACATTGAAGATACTTCGAATTCCCAAATAAGTATTTTGGGGAGGAATCAGTCCTGTTTATCAAAAAATTCTTCAAAAATGCTAGAATTTTTCAAAGGGCTCCATGCGTATTCATTTTCTTCTGATATCTTCCAAATTTTTACAGAATTGTTAACTGGAGTGCTTGTCATAAAACTGTACATAATTCTTTGAAAACATACATTTTTTTAAAATTTATAGACAATAAAATAAAGTAAAAACATAAAAAAATAGGCAGAATAGAAAAAAAATTATTTAAGACTTTAAATTCTAACAAAAAAAAATGGAATGCACATTTATATTTATATACATATGGTAAACTTATAGCAAAAAAATTTAAAGACCTTAATTAATATAGAGTTCGCATAGAGCATTTTGAAAAAGTCAGCATTTTTGAAAAAAAAATATTGAAAGACAGTCATTATTCTACAAAAAATTCCTTATTTTGAATTCTAGGAGTTTTCAGTGTAGTAAAAAAGAAAATAATTTATTCTCGTTTTGTTTATAGAGTTAAAAAATTGAAAATTAAACAATTCGAGTTTAAAAGTCCCTTCTCCCCTTAAAAGCTAAGAGATTAGACAAAGATATCCGTATTTTCAATCCTCAAAGTTATGAAAATCATTTATTCAGGGAGAGGAAAATTTTACTGTGAGTTAAACATTTTTTTTCTTTATAAATATAGCTCTCATTTTTTTTCTAGCTTGAAGAGAAATTTTAAGATTTTTTTTAAATTTCAACCGTTGTTTTTTTCAAAGTTGTGTCATTGCTCGCAGACTTGCGTCCGTATATTAAGGAATATAATACATATTTTTCAGTTTTAAAATTAAGTTATATAATATACTAGCTGAAAACCCGCGCTTCACTACGGAGTACATTCAAATTAAATACAACGGTCAACGTATGCAATTTATACCAAAAAATAAATATATATATTTATAATAAATGCGATGATCAATGTATACAATTGATGTAAAATATATATCTATCTATATATATATATATTTATAAAAAAATCGTAAGGGATATGCATTTTTTTTGGATAATATCCAATCGTCAGCTGCATTAGAAAGAGAAAAAAAATATTTTTTTTGTCTATTTAGTTGTTACGCACGTGACGATAAATTTATTGAAAGTACCAGAAAAAGAAATCACGTGATCGGCATTCAATAAATTAAATTCTAAAAATTAATCTTTAAAAATTCACCAAAAATCAGGAAATGGAGGTAAAAATTCGAAAAAAATTTCATTTCGAAGGAAATTTTATGATCTTTCTCGTGATATAAATTTTATAACCCTCAATGTATTATTTTAAATGCAAACGTAAAAAAAGTTTAAAAAACAGCTTAAAAATTTAATTTAAAAAAATCTAAGAAGCATTTTTGAAAAATCTTTCTTAGTGCACCCCTACACTATTAGAAGAATCGCCATGCAAAATTTCAGCCCGTTAGGTCCAGCGATTTGGTCTGTGCGTTGTATGTCAGTCAGTCAGTCAGTCAGTGAATGAATGAGTCAGTTACGGAACTGTTTTATATATATAGATTTTTAAAAGGACTCAATTTGAAATCAAAATTCTTAGTTCTTCATAGGAAAATGTTTTTTTTTAATTTAAAAATTTTAAAAATTTTTGATAAATTTTACTGTAATTAAAATTTTCATGATAGGGATGACATAATAGCAGGTCATTTTAATGATACAGGTTTATATTGTCCGTGTGTAAAATTAAATGGCATTTTAGTCACCTGTTTCTGGTGATATCACGTGCGCAATGACATAACAATGAAAAAGCAATGGTTGAAATTTTGAACAGTTAGAAAAGTTCTCTTCAAACTAGAAATAGAATTAGAGCCATGTATATAAAGGAGAAAGAGTGTTTAACTCACAGTAACATTTTTCATAATTCGTAATAAATTATTTTTGTAACTACTGATGATTGAAAATAGGGATATGCTTGTAGAGTCTCTTGGACTTTAAAGGGTACCAGACCCCTTAAAATCGCGAATGAAGTTCATCCTCACGTTCCGGGGATTGGGGGGGGGGGGGTTACAGGATCCCCGTAAAAGGGAAATTCATTGGAATTTCTAATTGAATCGGTCATTTTGAAAAGGAGTCATCTCCATTTCTTAAAATTTTTCATGAGAAGCTAAAAACTATAACTCGCCTTCATGCTTTATTAGTTAGACTAAATTTAGTGTTTATTATGTTTATAAGGCATCAGTCCTGATGCAAAAATATAATTTATTAATATTTTTTTTAACTCGGGGTGGGGTGCATAAAAGTTGGAGATGAGTTTTTGAAAATTACCGATTCAATTCCACCCGAACGTTATACAGTGTGTACATAAATGAATATCCCAACTTTGCAGGCATATTGAAAGAAAACTAAATAGTGATTTCGGCTTATAACAATCACGCTTGTTATTACTGTTTTTGATTCATATAAGCGGTTGATTCTTATAGCCGAAATTTAGGTTTTTAGACAGGCACACACACACCTATATACATATATTAGATAATTTACCATAAAATACTCTTTAATTTACGTTAATTATCTTTTATTAAAATTATTCTTTATAATTTTAAAAATACAACATAATTTCTAGACCTATAAGTAGATACACATGATTGTAATAAGAGAAGAAAAAAATCCAATATTTGTTACAACATACCTGCTTAACAGTTTACCATTTCAACTACAGGAAGGGTGCAAGAAAAAGTTTTCTATGGTAGTTTGACGTAATGAAGTTTTCAGGAGGCTGTTTATACCTCTTTTAATACCAATAGTCTAATAAGCTAGAAGATTCACCTTCTAGCTTACGTTACAGGGTTTGATAACGTGCTGAATCTACTAATGTCACGTTTGCCTAAGTGATAGTGGACACTTCGAAGATTTATGTGTTTCAGGGTCCAGGAAGTAGCAACCAGGATGTGGGAGGTGGAAAAAAAAGTCCCTGTCTTTGTCAGTGGAGAAAAGCGAAATCGGACTCGGACGGGTTAGATGCCCTTGGGTCAAGCTAAAAGGGCAGTGTTTAGCTAAATTGTTTAAGGGGAAACCATTATGTTATGTCTAACAAAGAAAGTGATGCATTTTACGACTGTATTCCATCCCATCTTATCACTCTTTCATTAAAAAAAAAAAAGAAAGAAAGAACATCGTGCCTTTTGAGGGTTTAAGTGGCTTTTTTGGAAAAATGAAAGGAAAGCGAAGAGTGCAAGCTGATTCTTAAAATCGGTGGGTTGATTCTTTAAAGCGAAAATTTTAACATGGAAATAATACATTTGTTTTTGTTTTTGCGATATTGATTCTTATAACCACTGATCACTATAAGCGGTGGTTACTGTACAAACTTGCTGTTCATCGGAAATCAAAAATAACAGTCGAAAGTTTAAATGTGACGCAGTTATAAGTGTTCAATGTGAGCCCCTTTAATAACACGTAGGATATCGAGGTGGTACGATAACTTATCCCACACTCTTTTCAGCATTGAAAGGCTGCAGATATGCGTGAACGTGACGTCAAAGTCATTTAGTAGCCGTGGAACAAACACCCGATGTTTCATGTAGCCTCAGAAGAAAATACAAGTGTGTGTACTTTGTTTAGTTATCTTTAAATAGCCATGCAAAATTGGGATATTCATTTATGTACACACTGTATAATTTTTCCAATATTGTTAAAATATAATCTAAAAACCTGTTGAAGTCCTGCATCTGGTGAGGGCTTTTGTAGCATATCGGAATTGGCTCTAAATTGTAGATTCCGGTCTGTTCACCCTTGTACAGTAAAAGATGACCATAGCGCTTAAAATTCGACCTACTTTTCATTTTCTAACTAGAGACATGCAAAATTTGACTATCTAGAAGAAAAATAGCCATCCTTTGGTTAGCCTGTTTCTTCACGCATTGGAATTTTACCTCAAATTTCTTTGACGTACTCAGATTTAGTTAATCAGACGGAATAACTGTAGTTATTCTTCATACAATCATCCTAATCAGTCAGTAGATATTTTATACTACTTCAAAGTTATGCACGTTATTCAAAACTTGCCAGTGCTTGTTAAATATTTGTACCGGAGGAGAATCAAGCACATTCCTTCCTTTCCAAAATAAATGTAACATGTTTGTCGTGTATTTTGTTAATACACATATTGCCAGATATTTGCTCATTTTTACAGTTATTTAATACTTAGAATTAATGTCCTGCTATTGCCACTTTATTCATCATACAATCATCCTAATCAGTCAGTAGATATTTTATACAAAATCAAAGTGATGCACGTTGTTCAAAACTTCCCAATGCTTGTTAAATATTTGTATCACACGAGAATTAAACAAATTCCTTCCTTTCCAAAATAAACGTAATATATTTGTCGTGTATTTTGTAAATACACATAGTAGCGGATTTTTGTTAATTTTTACAGTTATTTAATATTTAGAATGAATGTCCTGTTATTGCCACTTTATTCATCATACAATCATCCTAATCAGTCAGTAGATATTTTATACAACATCAAAGTGATGCACGTTATTCAAAACTTCCCAGTGTTTGTTAAATATTTGTATCACACAAATTCCGTCCTTTCCAAAATAAACGTAATATATTTGTCATGTATTTTGTTAGTACACAGTACCGGATATTTGTTAATTTTTACAGTTATTTAATATTTAGAATGAATTTTCTATTATTGCCACTTTCACAGATTTTCGTTAACCCCTCCATAAATTGCCTTAAAATATGCAATAAAACAAGTAATATAGCAATATACTTTAGCGACAGGGAAAAAAAGTAATGAATTAAATCAATAACTTAATCTGCACTTAAAATTCTTGAACAGATTTATTTTTAATTTATTTTATTAATATCATATAATTATAACAAGTATTATGTTATTATTAACACTGTTAATAAAAGTAACATTTTTTCCCAATCCGGAGGCACTTGTCACGAAGACATTCGCCTATAATATAAAAGTAACATAATTATCCATTTTTATCACTAACTAATAACTATGTTTATAGTAAATATACTGAAGTATATTAATTACAAATATTATCTATACTAATATATAAAGAGAGAGAGAGATTTTGTATGTGGAGGGTAATCTCCGGAACCACTGAACCTATTTAAAAAATTCTTTCACTATTTGAAAGGTTCATTATTCCAGATGGACATAGGCTATATATTATTTTTTGAAAAT
This sequence comes from Dolomedes plantarius, assembly GCA_907164885.2. Classification (NCBI taxonomy): domain Eukaryota; kingdom Metazoa; phylum Arthropoda; class Arachnida; order Araneae; family Dolomedidae; genus Dolomedes; species Dolomedes plantarius. The sequence continues at coordinate 18,430,832 of OU015491.1, forward strand.
CTGGCCTTGGAGTTTTTTTAATTAATGTTTTAATCATTTTGCCCCTAAAAGTAACTTATTTAGACAGCTTCCGCGGCTGTCCTCTCTGACAGCGAGACTATGGGGTCGAATCGTACCAAAATCGGCACGCGGGTGGCCCCAGACACAATTCAGTGCCTGACGTTACAGTTTCCAATAAAAATTTCTTTTGTCATCACCATCAACAAATCCCAAGGTCAAACATACAAATACATTGGACTTGACTTACGGGAAGATTGCTTTACTCGTGGACAATTGTATGTTGGTCTCTCGAGGTCAGGAAATGCGGAGAATCAATTTATTTTAAAGCCTCAGAAAAACGAAAAATGTGGTATACCGTGAAGTTTTAAAATAAATTATACCTACCTAATATCTACTTAAGATAGATAATTGTTCAACCCGGACAAAGTCGGGACGGGCCGCTAGTATATATATAAATATATACAGTAACCACCGCTTATAGTGATCACTGGTTATAAGAATCAACCGTTTATAAGAATCAATATCGCGAAAACAAAACAAATGAATTATTTCCATGTTAAAATTTTCGCTTTAAAGAATCAATCCACCGGTTTTAAGAATCAGTTTACACTCTTCTCTTTCCTTTCATTTTTCCAAAAAAGCTACTTAAACCCTCAAAAGGCACGAAGTTCTTTCTTTTTTTTTAAAGAAAGATTGATAAGATGGGATGGAATATAGTCCTAAAATTCACCCCTTTCTTTATTAGACATAACATAATAGTTTCCCCTTAAACGCTTTACCACAACACTGTCCTATTAGCTTGACCCGGGGGCAACTTTACCCGTCCGAGTAAATCTTCTTCTGAGACTATAAGTATTGAAAGAGGTATAAACAGCCTTCTGAAAACTTCATTACGTCAAACTACCGTAGAAAACTTTTTCTTGCTCCCTTCCTGTAGTTGAAATGTTAAAACTGTTAAGCAGGTGTGTTGTAACTTGTAACAAATATTGTATTTTTTTCTTCTCTTACTATAATCATGTGTATCTACTTATAGGTCTAAAAATTAAGTTTTATTTTTAAAACTATAAAAAATAATTTTAATAAAAGATAGTTAATGTAAATTAAAGAGTATTTTATGGTAAATTATCTAATATATGTATATATAGGTGTGTGTGTTCCTGTCCAAAAACCTAAATTTCGGTTATAAGAATCAACCGCTTATAAGAATCAAAAACAGTAATAACAAACGTGATTCTTATAAGCGGAAATCACTGTATATATATTCTGCAGAAATTATAGCAAACACTCTAAAAGGATTACAATACACTAGTATAAGTGCTACAGTAAGATTAAAAATTTCAAAATTGCAATATCAGCAATTCAAGCTAGAACAAACTCACTCCCACTCCCATAACCGATATTTAATTAGCAGAAAGCTTATTTAAAGCTTAGAAAACTAAGTTATAAATAGTATATTAGAGTAATCTATAAATTTTAATACATTTACCACAGCCGTAAGATTTATAATTAAACGCTTATTTATTTATTGATAGAAAACCGATAAACAATCAAATTTGCAAACATCGAGAAATTGACTGTAGTTCTGTGGCATCAGGGAGTAAATCCTTAGTTCGGAATTTGCTCCAAATAAATTGCTAATCTGGTAACGCGAATGTAAAATATTTATATAAAAAAGAAGAAATGGTTTATTATAATAAACATTACATATCCAGACAAATTCAGGAATTTTCGTTTATACTGTGATAAATATCTTGATTGTTAAGGGGACAGTGGACTTTCAAAATTGTGAAATTTATCCAAAATTCGATTTTTTTATTTTATTGAATTGTGAAACTACGAACGAGTAGGAATGTGTTGCAAAAAAAATTTTTCTTTTCTGTGATTACTTTCCTTGTTATAGGCATTTGTATTTAATTTAGATATTATGTGTTTACTAATAGCAATAACTTTAAATGTGTTTTTCTCAAAATAAAAATTTTCCTGTCATACGAATATTCAAACTGCTCCAATCGCATTTATAATTATCGTATTGCTTTGAAATTTCAGTTTTATATACTTAACTGTATACCAAATAACTCTTATTGAAAAAAATCATGCTTCGTAGCTCAGAATTTCTAAATTTTGTACTTGAAAAGATGATTTAGAGGTATTTTGCGTAATAAAAAGGGTCTTTTCACTATTATTATTTTTTTCTCTTTATATTTTTAATGAATGCTTAAAATAAGCAATACGTTTCATTGTTAGTTCTATAAGGTATCCTGTAAATAAAAATTACCATATTATATGCAAAAGAAATGCACCTGGAACATTTTTAACTAGGCCAATTTTTATATAATTAATAATTCATAATTCATAAATTATTAATATTTCATCTTTAAATTTTAGCAACTTTTACATATCTATGGTACTAATCACATATTACAATTTCAAGCAAATCCATTCAAAACAAAAAAAGTTAGGTTAGAAGGTCCACTGTCCACTTAATTTAAACAATCGGGATCCATCTTATCCAAAAGAACTACAGAGTAAAATAAATTTTAAAATCTTACATTGGTTGATTTCAGCTTGATTTTATGTTTTGAAAAGACGACTTATGCCTATCTATAAGCGTATTATTATTTTTGAAAACATACGCCAGTTTCCATTGTAGCTCATTTCACCGTTTATTATAGTTGAAATTGTATGAACCTTTTTGAAAAAATGGTTCATAAAATTTGGAAAAAATGGTTTCTAAATTTGGAAAACTATATTTTATGAACCATTTTTTGAAAAAATGGTTCATAAAATATAGTTTATTACAATTACCTTTAAGTGAATGATCAAAATAACAAAACTCAAAAACGGTAATGAACTATGCAAATGCAAAATCTCTTTCATGAACATGAACTTCCCTAGCGCACTATTCTCAAACAAACAGACGAATTCTTTGATTTTTCTGATTTCCTTGATATTGAAGCAACCATGATTTGTTAGATATTGAAGAAAACATAGCGTGATCCCTAAAATTTCCCTCCAACTCCCAATTTTATGAACCTTTTTGAAAAACATAAGCCTTAAAGAAAAAGGAAATCACTTTTGCTTTTTAGCATAACACAGCGGTTCCCAACCGGTGGGTCGCGAAAGGGTTACTGGTGGGTCGCGGAAGGGTTACAGGTGGGTCGCGACTCGATCCCAAAACTATCAGAAACCATCGAATAAACCATCAGAAAAGATTAAAAAAAAATCGAAACTTACTTAAAAACAGCCATTTACATTATAACAGCCATATTGATAGATTGTGATAACAATTTTCTTAACTGTAATTATATCAAAGCTGTATGATTTTTTTTTTTTGCCTGAAAAATTAAAATGGTCTTTGTGTACTTTTATAATTGCAGTTTTTATCTTCCCCTAGGAACACTTGTTAGTGAGTATGAAACCACTTGTTGCATATATTGCAAACATATATCTATTGTTAAATAAATAACTGTGTTGCTACAAAGTGCTTATATTTTGTCGACCATTTTCAAATCAGAACACAAATTGTTTATCAATAATCAATCTGTATCTTCAAAAAAGCTATTATAATATATATATATATAGTATATATAGTATATCTATATATATTATAATATATTATATATATTATATACATTAATATATACTATATATATATATATATATATATATATATTATATATATATATATTATATAGTATATATACATATATTATATATATATGTATAATTAATATATATAATATTAATATATAATATATGTAAATATCATATATCTATATATGTATATATAATATATATATATATTATATATATCTATATATTGTATATATATCTATATATATATATATAATATTATATATATATATAATATAATATATTATATATCATATATATTATATATTATATATTTTATATATATTATATTATGTATATATATACATATTATATATATATATATATAAATATATATATATATATATATATATATATATATATGTGGTGTATATATATATATATAATATATATATATATATATATATATATCTATATATATATATATATATATATATATATATATATTTGCAGTATTTGATGGTAAATTATACATAAGGAAGGGATACGATACAAATAAGGTGTTTTACCCCACCGTGGACCGATGGATCGTGGAGGTATTCCGATAAGGAAAGGTTTGGTCGCCAGCTGAAAAAGGTTGGGAACCACTGGCATAACATTTATATAAAAAGGTTAACACCTTCATTACCTCATACAAAGCTTTTAGAGGTAAATTAAACAGTAATCAGTGATTAACTCTGTTTAAATGCCGCACAAAACAAATGGAGAAAAGGGTTTCTCTTCAGAATATACCAGAGAACGAATGCAATCTGCATAATTACATGAATTTTGGGTGCTGAGAGATGTCACGCCGTTGATTGGACGAATGTGCGTCGCTATTCATAATTTCTAGATTTAGTTTAATTACTTAGCTAATTAACCAAGAAACTTCCAAAATCTCTGAGACAGTTTGATATGTTGGTTTAATGAATAAAGCTCCAGAACTCGTACATTCTTGGAAAGTTTCGAAGACCAATTATTTCTGTTGCGAATTATCATTTCAAATTAGTGTATGAAATAGAATTTGGGTAGTGCTAATTCACTAGCACAAAAAAACCTATTTATAAAACTTATAATAATAAAAAATCTAAAGCAACTTCTACTCTATAACATACGCATACGTCGTTCAATTTAATATTTTCTGGTAAACAAGTTAAGAGTTTTTAAAGGAATAGCTTTGGACAAGTTCTGGATTACTTTTGCTTCTCAGTAGACTGGGCAAATTTCTAAATAACTGCTTTATGTAGTAAAATATTACTTTATATGTATATATATATATGTATATATATATATAATATATATATATATATATATATATATATATATATATATATATATATATATATATATATATATATATATATATATATATATATAATATATATATATATATATGTGTGTATGTGTGTGTGTATATATATATATATATATATATATTGTGGCGTCACTGTAAGTAGGGAAGGCGATTCTCTCTGAGGCATTTTGAAGAAATTTCACAACTATTGATCCATACCAAGAAAGACAGAGTTCTAATTAACAAACGAATGCCAACTTTTTAAAACAAAAAAAACTTAACAATTTATTTACAAAAATAATTAACATTTAAAACAGTGCAACATATTCAATTTAAAAAAAAACCGTGCAGATTCCCAATGTACGGAGCCTAAACACACATCCGCACCGCTCGCGTTCTCAAGCGTCTCTCTCCAATGTCTGGATTTTCAGAAGGGGTGGAGGGGCCGGCAGCTTAAGGGCTGACAGCTCTTCTTAGACGCCGAACTTTACTACATTGCAGAAATGTCAAGATGACAGCTTTAGTGGCTGCATCTGTAAGGAAAACGGTTTCTAATCCCCCCACGTGTTCCGAACTGGTGGAACCGAACAACACATTCCTTGAAAAACACGCAGCTGTGTTTCAAGCCCTTGTGGGGTCTCGGGAAAAAATAAGACCCTATTTCCAGTACGCTACAATATATATATATATATATATATATATATATATATATATATATATATATATATATATATATATATATATATATATATATATATATATATATATATATATATATATATATATATATGGCAAACTAAACACACTTTCTTATTTTTATTTATTATCGGGATTACTGCATATCTCTATAAGAATCTTTTCCTTTCTTTCAACATACATTGAAGTAGTGCATGAAATAGAGACTTCATAAGATTATTAAGTACAAAGGGTAGAAATGAAGCAGTGTAGTTACGCAAACAAATTAAACGTGAACCGTTCTATGAGATTGCATTGCTTCCTACCATCTAACGTACTTAAGTGCAACAGGGTTGATTCGCTTAATTAAATTCACGGAGAATCCTCATCTAAATTATCGTAACAATGCAAAGTGAACTGCGAAATCATAAATATTAAATGTGTGTTACTATATTCTTGTATAATTCAGACGAGTAAATTTGCCTCAATGCAAATTTTAGCCATTTTGGGAATAAGCTGTCGGGCTTCAGTTGAGACAAAACTTTCATCATTACTGGCATGAATTTCCCAAGATAACTCAAGTATGATACACCAGACTATGTGCCCCATATATATAAATGGAGGCATATAGAATCAATTAGTCAGGAAAATATCCAGATTTGTGCCAGTTTAGCATTTTTTCAAAAATATGCTTTTGACAAAGCATTACAGGAAATCTTTCATCTCGGTTGGTGCACACAGCTTTTATGGATCCTCCCTGATATATATTTCCCTGGCCTATAACTCGTCTCTACCTTAATACTAAATATAATATTATAAGATGTATCTTACGATTTTTATCATTGTAATTTCTAGTAGAAAGCGTATATATGGAATACTAGCTGAAAACCCGCGCTTCGCTACGGAGTACATTCAAATAAAATACAACGGTCAATGTATGCAATTAATGCCAATATATATATATATATATATATATATATATATATATATTTATAATAAATGTGACGATCAATGTATACAATTGATCTAAAATATATATATATATATATATATATATATTTATAAAAAAATCGTAAGGGATATTTATTTTTTTTGGATAATATCCAATCGTCTGCTGCATTAGAAAGAAAAAGAATATCATTTTTGTCTATTTAGTTGTTATGCACGTGACGATAAATTTATTTAAAGTACCAGAAAAAGAAATCACGTGATCAACATTTAATAAATTAAATACTAAAAATTAATCTTTAAAAATTCACCAAAAATCAGAAAATCGAGGTAAATTTGAATTTTTATGATCTTTCTCGTGATATAAATTTTATAACCCTCAGTGTATTATTTTAAATGCAAACGTAAAAAAAGTTTAAAAAAACAGCTTAAAAATTTAATTTAAAAAAACCTAAGAAGAGATTTTGAGAAATCTTTCTTAGTGCACCCCTACACTATTAGAAGAATCGCCATGCAAAATTTCAGCCCTTTAGGTCCAACGGTTTGGTCTGTGCGTTGTATGTCAGTCAGTCAGTCAGTGAATGAATGAGTCAGTTACGGAACTGTTTTATATATATAGATAATGAAATATACATACCTAAGAAAGGTTCTGTGACCAGAGGCAGTTGTTCTAGAATGGGGATTTTATTCCGATGGCCATAGGTGGGTGGACTGGTTCTTGCAAGCTCAATCAATTGAACTGGAAATGACCAGTTCACATGATTTTAAGTTAAAATAAAACTCGAAAATGCTGTAGATTACTTGAATCCCCACTGTAAACCAAATGGTCGTGGACCCGATGTATAAGCAACACGTAATATTAATGTAGACACGGATAAATGTTCTATTTACATCTCGTTTAAGCTAAGATATATATAATAATAATAATGTACATAAGTTTGTTCCGAAGAACTCTGATAACATTGATTAATGAGAGCGGGGTTCATAATCACAGTTCAATCCAGACTTCACGTCTGCTCTCTTTTTCCCGCGCTCTCTAGTATTTCAATATCTCATTATGGTCCAGTCTAAAAGAAGCCTCGTCTAATAGTCTTTCATTTATACCTTTTTCCTCGTAAAGTTCTCGAAGATTTCCTCGTCTCATGTGTCTGATGCAAGCCCCTCACAACTTTTCGTCACACCTGGCCACGTCCAATGTCTGCGGTTCTTTTTTGTCAGCCCGGCACCCCGAGGCCTTGCATCGCCTCTTTTTGCGCTGATGGTTTTTTCCTAACGAGTTCTAATGATCCATCGATCTTCTTTAGGAATGACGCTTTTTTCCATTTTTAGGGAAGTGGGGAGTGTTTTTAGGGAAGTTTTAGGGAAGTGGGCACCGCACCATTGTATGTTTAACGGTCTGTCCGATTCATTTAACAAATAGTCACATCTGCACTGGAGTTTTCCAAAATTAGGATTGAGTCTGTTTTCAGAATATGTGAGAGTCTCACACACACACTAACAAAATTTGCGTGTTTGAAAAATATCTTAATCCATACATACTCTTTAGTTTGAGAATTTTCTGGTGTTACTCCAATGTTCCCGCAAAGGTTGAATGCAACTGTTTTTTAAATGTTTCTTGATATAGGAATAAGACAATTTTCTAGAGTCACGCTCTGCTACCAATTTACCTTCTGGAGGTGAGGGGTCAATTGTACCGGTCTCGTCACTTGACTCGGTTCTAAATTACGGGACCGGCTTGTAGGGGGGAAGTGCTGACAACCCATACGGTGCCCCCTTAAATGAATGGCCAGGATTCTTGCGGTGTACATACAGGCGAATGTCTAGCGACAAATGCCTCCACATTCGAGAAAAAATTTTCTAGAGCACAAAGTAATTCTTTCTAAATATGCTTTCGGCAATTCATCAATAGATTAGAAATCTATTGATATGGTCCTTAGCCCTCAATGGTTGACTGAAGAACCCCTACTGCAGAGAATGTTTAACGATTCAATTGGTATAGTAGTTGCTTTGTCTGTAAATAATTCAATCTTCTTTAATGTTCACGTTAACATTTGACTAAATTTGAAGTTAATTTTGATGTTGCTTTTTTATGATGCTACTTATGTAAGCGTAACAAAGAATTGTCAATATTTAAAAAATCTTGATTACACCTAACTTGATTTCAATTCTTCATATTTTACAGCACTATATAGACTATGAGAACGGTAAAAATAATCAAGACACTGTCAATACATATGTAACACGCTTGCTGTAACGGAAAAAAAGGGATACTCTATAGGTATGTTTAAAACAAACCCTCTCTTTAGATATTAGTTTTTAAAAATTGGAACATAAAAAATATGTCGATGTATTATTTGCTTTTGATTCGATCGAAGAACCCGATTGGGACATCAAGTAAGCGCAGAAAAAGAATTTACTCTCAGTTCGTTAAATTAAAGTACATTTAACGCTTGGTAAACCTCACGTTCATTAAATGACACACATATGTTTTGACTTCTGCCTTTTTTTGGATTTGTTGTGCGAAATTTCGGTATTAAAATACTAAAATGAGTCCTATAACATCAAATGATTTACGCTAGTAATATATAAACATCAGAATTTTCTGCCAAGTATAATTAAATTAGATATTTTAAATGTTAATGTACAGGGAATCTGTCTCTATTAAGTACCGAAATCTGCCAAATTTGCTCAATACTAAAGTAAAAAAAAACTTCTTCTGAAGCAAAATATCAATAAAAATTCATCTTAAAGACAGCGGGGAAATGTTACGTAAAAGCATATGAATGAAGAAAAAATTTTAAGTATATAACAAACCAAACAAATCTAGAAAAATACGATTAGCTAAAATAGAAAATCTTACCACGAAGTAAAAAAACGCTAATCAGAAAAAATGAAAGATGGACATCACTAAATAATATTTCAATAGAGTTAAAAATACAGGTACTTTATATTAATTGATTGATTGCGAACAGTGAGAATGTTTCCTGAACTATATTACAGTAGTATAACTCGCACGTGAAACAGTACGCTAATTATACACTTACAAAAAAATATTAAAATTTAAGAAGTATTATAAAAATTATTAATCATGATGTAGCTTATCAAAAGAATATTTTCATTATGAATTTTCTGAAATGTGAGACATTTTGAAGTATTCCATAGATATGGACGTCAATAGTATTTGAAAAAAAAAATGCTATATCTCCAAAAGATATCTTTTGGAGATATTTATTTCTGACATATATATGTCAGAAATAAATTTCGTAAATTTGTGTTATCTGGCATTTATATTATAAGTAATATACAGTATCATACAAGCACATTGGAAACTCATTCATTTATCAGTAATTAAATATTAAAAATATTGCTATTATTTACTTGGCTAATTAGCAAAAACTGCATCTCGTTTCTCTATTGGATGTAATTTATCTTCGCTGAATTTTTCTTTTTTTCACAATGATTTATTTCATTTGCAAAAGATAGTGAATGAAATATTTCTTCCCTTTATGAAGTAAATGCAATATAACGGGTAGGAATAAGTTTGTGCATCTATTTTATATTATTTTGAATCAACAGAGGAAGAGTTTTCTTTTACATACCGGCAAAAGAATTTTGAAACGTTGTTAAAGATTTTTTCAGAGCAGAGAGAAGCGAAACTGTTTAAAAACTGTTTTCAAACTTTAGCTTTTGAAATCAGAAATTATTTTGCTCCTTTCATCAGTTAAAAGTATGTGTGTAATCAGAAAAACATTGTGTATAAAAGACAAATACGTTCAAAATTTGATATTTGAAAATGCTTAATTACGTTACTAACCGGCATGCCACGATAAATGGTATTAAGAAGCATTTGGGAATATTTACTTATTTAGAAGAACCAAAACAGAGAAAGGTTATATTTGAGTTAAGAGCTGTTTTCAACATAGGATTACGTTCCTCCATAACGGTCCTCTGGAAAGCAAAATTTCAGACGCTAAAATCATCCGTCCGTACCTCGCGAGTTATAATTTTGGAAGCGCGCCCTACCCAGTCTGTATCGCTTGGACAAGCAGTAAACAGTTAAACAGAAAAGGTCCAAAATACTTCGCGAGTTATAATTTTGGCAGCGAGCCCAAACCATTCTGTATCGCTTGGACAAGCATAAACAGTTAAGCAGTAAAGTACAAAAATGCGTCAAAATTTTGACATACATATATGTATATGTATATATATGTGACATCAGCGGCGGCGGCAAGGGAAAAGAAAGTTGATTGTCGCCGTGCGCCACAGAAGTCTATTTCATAGTTAGTCCACATATTTCCAGCGAATAGTAGTCGTGTTGGCCGGTACGGCTCGCTGGTGGCAGGGGGCACTCGAAGGCCCTCATCAAGCTCGCTTTCCAGGTCCCTCCAACCCCGGACACACAGGAACACACCGCAGATCTCGGAAAAAACTTTATTCTAT
>OU015491.1:18442300-18467288 GCA_907164885.2 Dolomedes plantarius
TTCTGTGGCGAATGCAGGAGTTAGCGTGACTACAATATATCCCTGCATTTTTTATGAGTTTGCATTTTGGAAGCGGTTCTTCTGTCGCCTCCTGTTGAGTTTTTATGTGGGAGGAAATGTATTCGTTAATTTCCATTAAGCGGGACTTTGGGTAATAAAGAAGGGCTTAGTAATAACTAAAGGCTACCGTGGTCATGACATTTATGAACCCGAATTTTGTTGACTAAAGGAAAACAAATCGATTATTAAATATGCATGCATAATGAATTAATGAATATTAATATATATGCTGACAGGTTTGATTTTCGTTTCCAAAAACAGACACATTGCGTATCGGCACAAAAAGGCGCTGCTTAAATTGAAGGTGGGTGTAAAAGAGACGTAATTTGTCCTGTAAAAGTAAACTTCTAAATGCAATTTTGTCGTTTTCCGAGGACACAATTATTCATGTTTATGCAATTGCTTACGTCTCTCGTTTCCATTTGCGTATGTCTACATTTATCATCTCTGAGCAAATTCATGTAAAAATGCTTTTAAGAAAGCATGTACATACAGTACGTTGAAGCGATTGAGGAGAGGTACACATATATTTTTTGTAAGATTAGATATTCTAAAATGTCATTTGCGCTTACTTCTATTATGAGTTGACTAAATGATTTATCTTTTTTCGGACCGCTAACAGGTGCATTCATCCCCCCCCCCCAACCACATCTTTAACAGCAAAATTTGTACGATTTTACGTTTAATTCCGTTTAGAAAAAAAATTATATATATATATATATATATATATATATATATATATATATATATATATATATATATATATATATATATATATATATATATATATATATAATATATATATATATATATATATATATATATATATATATATATATATATATATATATATATATATAAATATATATATATATATATATATATATATATATATATATATATATATATATATATATATATATATATATATATATATATATATATATATATATATATATATATGTCGAATCAAGGCAACACAGATTTTTTTTTTATATCGAGATGGATTTCACCTGTTGAGCTATCCCAAAATGATGTCACCATAAAGCACTTTCCTAATAATATTACCCCCCCCCCCCAAAAAAAAGAGGGGGTAATGTCAGAGGATATTCACTGCATGTATTTTTATTTCTCATTATTTTGGCAACAGCGTAACACATATTTGAATGCCAGACCATCCGAAATAATTTATAAGAATGCGATACAACTTTTCCTTACATCCGATATTCGCATCCAGATGTTTACTTTTCAAAACGGTTCCCTGAAAATTGAGCTAGCTGTTCCTGTGTTATGAGAACGTCGTATTATCATTAACCTATTCGCAAATTACGTATTTCACCCTTGTTAATGTACTTTTAAAACATAATACTTGCGATAAGATATGGACGGCACCTAATCATTAATGGTTTACCAATTTTACTCAGAAATGCAGAATATAATTTCTCACCTCGGTAATAGTGTTTAAAATAAGATAATAAAGTCAACCGCAACAAATACAGTTTTCCCCCATTAACTTTGACAAGATAGGTTTCATGGCTTTGAGCCCTTTGTTGAAATAATACTTTTGCTGACCTCTATTTCCGGCTGTTTCGTTTGTAACAAGTAACCAATAAAACAATAATATTATTAAGAAAACCATAACTTATGAAGTGTCTTTCGTCTCATTCAACTCTTGATGACAGTTTGGTCTGTAATTATTTATCCTTCGTTAACTTGTCCGTTAACAAATACTACGTTACTCATCCGTTTATAACGACACATGACTTTTATAAATTTTAAATAGTATCATTTGTTAAATACTAGAAACTTAATTACGGCAGTTAAATTCACGAATAAACCATCCTTAGTTTTTATTCGAAGGAAGTTTATTTTTGTGATCTGCATAAACTACTGGACTGTATTGAAATAGCCACCCTCCACAATGCCACCTGGAAAGTGACTTTAGGTTAACATTAAAGCATTCCACATTCATATCATGAGTGAGTCAATATGTTTCAGGAACTGTATTTGAACGGAGTGTTTGTTGAGAAAAAACAAAAGTATATATGAGCTAGAGAGAAATCCAAGAAGGTATAAATACAAGTAAAAACTAGTGAAGGGGCGATTTCGGATGCTTGTTTCGGATATTCAGCCGGATTCAACCTTTCGGATCGACCCTAGAAAATCTTCAAGTGACACGCAGTCCATACTGATTGGACTGGCGTATAGTAGATTCCACATAGTAGTATAATATTTAGCGGTCTGAGCTGCCTCACAGTGGGCTTGGGTTCAAATCCCGAATAAGACTTGGTCGTTTCCGTGTTATCCCCTTCATATGGAGCAATAATGGACCACCCATATGATGCTCCTATAATAGCAGTAAAGCTCCGTAAGTAGCCAGCAAATGTCCTGGGATCTTCGTGGGACAATGACAAGAAGTAATGTCAGACACATGTGCCTAGAAGAATGAGACTTCAAACCATTCTTACTCGCTTTTCAACGGGCATCTTCGATCTTGACACATCTGAGGGTTCTAAGTGTTTTGAAGTCGGCTTCAATTGTTTCTACTGAGCGGACTTCCCCTGAACATAGTCTTGCTTGGCTCGGGCTCTCCATGCGAGATCTAGCTGCCAATCCATGATGGGTCTGGATATTCTTAGGGTGTACAAATGTCATGGAACTGATATAGCCCTACTAGTCTTTATGGATGTGCAAGAAAACAACAACAACAACAACGACATGAGACTAAAAAATGATTGGACTGTACTGTCAAATCCTCTAACAATCAGAACACTTTCCAATCAATCTAACCTTCAATTACCTTTTCTACCATTTAACTCGCTGACTTTGATCCCAGTCTCCATAAATATAGAAGGAAAGGATATTGAAACGAAAATAAAATAACAGTAAGTGAGAGAAGATAAAGCGGAGAGAAAGAGTTCAGGGAGGATATAAACTAATCTGACGAATTTTAATTTTTATCATAAAGATTTTACATTTATTTTATGCTTCAATGCCGCAATTTCCTATGCATAATAAATGCATCCTCCAGGAATAAAATACTATATAGAAATGTATAGGGATATATAACAATAAATATTCGGTAGTTTAATGATAGATGACGTTAGACTGATTTTATTACACTTAACACACGTGCATAAAGCAAAGTGTCAGAAGTTTTATTCACTTAAATTTTATTTAAAACTTGGAAAGTGATTTTATTTTATGATGAATACATGTTGAGAATAGCTTTTTTCCCGAATTCAACAGTAGAAGTACTTTGAATAGTTACGGAACTCTAACCTTAAATATAATAAAAAGAAAATTTAACACCATACTATAAATAAACATTCATTAGTCAATATAGGGCTTTTAGAAACATAACGATTCCATCTTTCACAACCCAGTTACTTCTATTTTTTCTCTCGTTTAGAACAAACTTTGACTAATGTAGGAATTCCCTTTGGCCTCATTTTCGCTATTCAGTATTTAAACTACCCGGACTGTATTTAACCAAGGACTTCATTAGTTGAAAATCAAAAATAACTACCCTGATTAACAGGAGGTTCATTCGTTCTTCTTCTAAGTGAACAAGGTTAATCCTTCAATAACAAAATACTGAATCCCCATAGGCCACAGTATAATAAAGACTCAACTACATTCTCAATAATAATTATTCTCTCATTGAAATCGATCATTGCAGAGAATGAATGAAACAACCATCTATGTCTTACAAGACTAATAGTATTTACCATTCAACTGTCGCCAAATATCCCTTTACAACTTTACAGAAAATAATCAGACAGTCATCTATATATTTAAGTTGCTAGGTGATTCTTTGGGCAGTCCATCAGAGAACCTACTGCAACAATTTACTTCATTTTGGTCTTAAACGAAATATTTTAATCTATAGATGTGTCAAATTTCGTTTCTGTAACCGCAATTTCTATTATTTACCGATAACTTACAATAAAAAATTAAACTCCATTCTGCGCATGCTCAGTGGCATCTTTAAATCTGGCATTAGATACACACTAAACACGAAACCGAATAAACGCATTAATTTGTTTCTGCGCATGCTCAGTGACATATTTAAATCTGGCGTGAGATATTAAGGCCGGATAAACATGTTAATATGTTTAGTCCGAGGAATCTCTCTAACTTTCTCTCTGCTATTTTTATTTTTAATTATGTTTGTGAGATATACAATTAAACCTGTCTGAATTTGTTTATTTCGCGTTGTTGAATAAATATATTTCTTTTTATTGGGTTGAATAGTAATTTTTAAAGTGTATTTCTCTATTCTAATATTATGATTTTCAACATTGGCAATGATGTATTGAGTATGTTTTGTGTACTAGTACATTTGTTTACTATACAGTCACCATGTTTTGACAGGTACCAACTAGTGCTATTTTAATTCAGTTTTGTAGAAAGATTTTCGTTTGAAAAGACGAACATTAACATACTCTTAAGCACGATTGCAAACCCTATTATTAAAGACAGAGATTATCAGGCATATGAAAAAATTATATCATTGGAATTTTGGCGCTGCAGCATTTAGGATATTTTTGCCCTTTAGCATACATTAGGCTAGCTGAAATCATTCAAAATTTTACACTTCATTATAACAGTAGCTGAAAAAACAATGAATTATGCAATCTGTAACATTTATAATCTAAAATTAAATATGTTATTATGTTAACATAGTATATTCTCTTTATATAACGAGTATATATTTCCTTTCATGCAAAATGATGTTAACGAAAGCACTCATGATTTCTAGCACGTGAATTTTACAGACTTTTATATCTAAGTGATAATGCACTGGAACTATACTTAACTCGGACGCTAAAATTCATAATTAAAATTAATTTATTAAATTTCCTCCCTAGGGGCCCGAGAAAGCATATCCGATAAAAGCATTTTGAAGCAATTTTTAATTGAATTTCATTCTCTAAAATGAAATTTTATATATTCGGTGCAATATTTCTCCCAGTCTCAGTTATCGATTAAAGAGAATCGATATTCTCATAAGGGTGAGAGAAAAAAATTAGCTTAGCTTTCATGTTTCTTCTAAGATGTCTGACACTGATAAAAAAAAAGTTTTAAAAAAAATTGAGAACATTCAATATGCACTTTAGAAAGGTTGGCAAGATAGAAAAAAATAGAGAATTATAACTTCTTTAAAATGCAAATTTTAAACTGATTGCATATTTTCAGGCAAATACTATATTTCAAGAAGAAAAGGTCACACCATCAATTTATTAACTTACCTAAATTATATAGATAAATATATACACACACACATATATATATATATATATATATATATATATATATATATATATATATATATATTTATATATATATATATAATTTTTTTTTGCTTTATGATGCATTTTCATCTGATATCTGCTCTTATATTGTACTATTGGAAGAGTGACAAAGTAAATTTTATAACACCGTTAATGGATGTCACTGCACAAACGTAATTTTTTGAATAACATTGAAAATTTTAGTTGAGATATCACAGCGTAGTAAGTCCTGTAGAATAAATAGGGACTACTTCAAATATCCCTTATATATTAAGTTCATAATTTGCATTTAAATGACGCACCTCTACTAGAAGAGTGTTACATCTCAAAAGAGTCATATTCTCAGGAAGAGCTAAAGAAGAAATGAAATAGATCTTCCAGAAAATATGGCTATTTTGAGATGTAACACTCTTCTACCAGAGGTGCGATGTGTTCATAAGAATACTGTGCATTGTATATATATATATATATATATATATATATATATATGTGTGTGTGTGTGTGTGTGTATGTGTGTGTGTGTGTCCGAATATAAAGTAGCACCGGTGTAACATACAGATTGCCGAATAAATGGATGTATAAAAGATTAATCA
This sequence comes from Dolomedes plantarius, assembly GCA_907164885.2. Lineage (NCBI taxonomy): Eukaryota > Metazoa > Arthropoda > Arachnida > Araneae > Dolomedidae > Dolomedes > Dolomedes plantarius. The sequence goes on from OU015491.1 coordinate 18,448,251, forward strand.
TATTAAATATAATTCGTTATTATGATCTAGAAATAAGAATGACATTCTTATATGAAAGACAAACTTTCATTAAGCATATATATATGTTCTTTTACTAGAAACATGCTTTTTTGCTTGACGGATTTATGCTAAAATTTTAAAATTACGGATTTATTTTAAACGGATTTATTTTAAAAAGTTTATTAATATAGTCTTTAAGCTACAATAGAATAAATTCAGCGAATAGCCGAATATCCAGGTTTCAGACTAGGCATTGATACAAACACTCAGAATCAGATATTCTATCTAACTGGTTAAATTAATAAGCTCTAAAAAGTCTTAAACTGTAATTTAATAAATGAGCTTCTCTCATAAAGTGGCACATAATAGTTCGAAGTTCTTTAGACAATGAAACTTCAAAGACAAGCGCTATTAAATACCTTCGGTGGTTTAGGCTAATTATATTAAACCAGTAGACCGAAAAGTCCATCCATGAGGTAAGAGAGGGTGGGAGAGGGTACGATCCCCAAAAATTTTGGCCCTTGGGTTGCTCTGTCAAAATTGAGGTGGTCCGAACCTTGTTGTAAACTGGAGCCGCAACCCTCATCCCGCAAAGCTTAAATGCACCTGACCTGGAACACTTCCAGCCAGGGCACTATTGCAACAACAACAACAATAACTATACTGCTTTAAATTTTGAATTCTTACATTTTATTATCAACATTTCAAATACTTTAGGTACTTCTATTGACTTTAAAATGATCTTTTTTATGATGTCAAAATCTGTGAGAAAAATATCCCTAGATGTAAGTAATAAAAGTCAACCTTTGAGTCCCGTACAACTTAAGTAATACTTAAGTAATAAAATAAAATTACTTCGTTCTATGTTAGGAATGTTCATACATTTTGTTGATTTCACATGTCTTTGGTCGAAATTTTAGTTATTTGAATTTACCAGCACTTTTACTCATTTTTATACATGTTTATCTTTTTTATAAAATATTTATCTTTTCTAAATATGTATCTTTTTATTTGGATTTTAAAAGCATTTGTGCAAATATTTCTTCATTAGGGCGAAGCGTAAAAAAAAATTTTCGATTTTGTTTTTGCCCTAGTGCGGAAAAGATGGGTACTGTTGGGTAGGTCACGTATGCAAAGTTTTGGGAAAAACAAAAAATATCTTCCGTCTCCATTTCGCCCGTGACTTTTAGCAGATATTTAGCGTGTAGTTAAAAATGTGTATTTTCATTGTTTTGTGTTCAGCTCTTCGCTTTTTTCTGAAATAAAATTTAGAAAAAATCCCAGAAATCACCACAAGGAGGTGGCTGCATTACGAGTTATGCATTACGAGTTACGATATGGGCACTTACCTCCTTTGCCCTTGCAGTTATTCTAGTTTTACTCGGTACTCGCATTTGATTTCAAATGATGGCATAGCTTTTCTCGACTCTGTTCGGCTTCTAACTAAACCATCACGCTTATTTTTTCCACACACAGCCGCATAAACCTCTGTTACTAATTTCACGTAACGTTCAACACTTTGGGTGTAGCAAGGAACTTTTTGGCTTTCCAGGTGTCGAGCTACGGACTCTCCACTGGAAATCAAATTTCTCAAATCATCTTCTGTCAAGTGAGATGTTATTGGAGGTTCCGTCAAATTACATTTCTTACAATCAAAAAGGTCAATATACACTGGTGAAATAAATTAAGAGAATTTGCATATTTTATCGAATTTCATGAAAAGTACTGAACTGAATGTATAACCACTGCATCTAGACAAACATGCAAATCTTGTACGTCAAATACGTAGGAGCACACGTGCGTGTAGGCGGAGCCAGTACAGAAACAGGCTTTATAAGCGCGTGTAAGTTAAGACGCATTTCGTTCGCTAGCACACCTCGGTGAATTTCTTGGTGTTATTTTGCAGCAATCGGTAAATTTCAAATTGTAACAGTAAAAATGAGTAACCACCAACGTTTAGATGATGGAATGAGGTAAAGAATTGTGGGGAGGCTAGAAGCAGGCCAATCTGAAGTCCAAATTTGTAGAGAGTTCAATTTAACACCCAGCGTCGTGTGTAACTTATGGAAACAGTTCCAGGATATCGGATCCATCGAGAGAAAGCCTCGGCAATGTCGTCCATGAGACATTTTACTAGGGTGCTTTTGTGACAAACTTGATGAGCAGTTCCCATTTGTGACAGCTTGACAAATATCCTAAAGGTATCGCTGGTCTGTGCTAAGATCCTTTATGTCGATTTTCGAAATTTCGCTCGAAATGACTGCAAATCTCACAACTGAGAGGTTTTCACAATTTGCGAATGCTTTCCCAATAGGACCAGAAAATGCATTAGGGCCACTCGTTCCACCATCCAAATTCTGCACTAAATGTTGGAGTGGCAACTTATTTGCGTGTAACTGGCAGATAAAGCACTACATGGGTTTCTCAATGGCTTCCTCAAAACGGTGAATTACGCTTGTTTTATAGCCAGTATTAACGACTGTTCCATCGCACCCTATTGCTACTAGTTGACGAATGTCAATATTTTTATTCTCCATGAATTGCAGCATCATTTGAGAAATGTTCAAAGCTGATGATGAGGTTAGTGTTATGTGTCCAAGGTACTTGCTTCCAGGTTCCTTAATCATTGTAACGTGTTCTTTCAGGACTGTTTTCTGGTACATCTTTCCTTCTACTCTCTCTTTATTTTGACGGAAGGAGTTTTGTCCTTCCTTCCGTCAAAATAAAGTCCCTTCAGTGGTTCCACATGTCTTTCATTTCCTTGCTGATATTTTGTCCGAATTTTTTCCTCTTTCTTCTTATTTTATGTCTATCAATTACATTTAATGTGTCTGTTTCGGTAATCATCCTCAAATCTTCCAAAATAGCGCTTGCAATCATGGTTTCAGTCCAATCTGAAACTCCAGTACTGTCACAAGCTATTGCTTGGTATCGGTTTGATTGTAAAGTCTTTTCCCCCTTAGATTGAGTCATCCTGGATATGGATGTGGAAGGCTTCAAGCAATCTGCGTCACTATTAGAGTTATGTGGATCCACGTCAGAATCTGGATCAGGAAATGTGAGCCTAGATGGAGCAACAGATGGCGAAACTTTATTTTAAGACTCACTGCTTCTGTCTCTTTCTGCTTCCTATCGGCTCGTTTCCTGAGCTTTTCAGTTTCTTTTAAGTCAATTGCGCCTATGGACATTTGCCTAAGTGCCTGTTGGTCTATAAGAAAAGTTATTTCTATTTCAGAGATCCTTTTATGTTTTGGGCAAGAACATTTTTTAAAAGAAACACACTTACATGAAGAAATGTAGAACAATTTCTGTGATTCTTTCATGAAGGTTTTAAGCTTCGGTTCTAAAGTTGTTCATACCAAAGTATTTCTTTACCTTTCTGCACGCAGTGTGTCAGCTGCTGCCTTTTTGTATTAAGTTTCGAATGTATTTTATTTAAGAACAAAATTATAAGTTGCATATAAAACAATGGAAATACACATTTTTAACTATACGCTAAAAATCTGCTAAAAATCACTGGCGAAATGGAGACGGAAGTTATTTTTTGTTTTTCTCAAAACTTTGCATACGTGACCTACCCACCAGTACCCAACTTTTCCGCACTAGGGCAAAATCAAAATCGAATTTTTTTTTTACTCTCCGCCTTATTCTTCATTATGAAGTTATGTAGTCGAATTGCTATTTACCTTCAAGTGGAATTTTATGCAAGTTTCACGCACTAATTTTTGGAGAAAGATTAATTTTGGACGTCAGATGATTCTTATTTATAACAGTTTCGTTCGTGTTTATTACAGGCAATAAAAATAAAAATTGTAGGAAAGATTATGTAAGAAAGCTTTCACATAGTTTGCTTTTCATATGTGGATCTGATATTGCAGTATTTCAATAAGCTGATTTGCGTAATTTTCTTTATGCATGTGTACTGCAGTATCTGTTATAATTAGAGCTTTGATTTACAAGTAAGACAATTTGCTATCGCAAATTTTTATATTGTATCTCTCGCAAAATTATAGCATTTTACGCATTTGAAGACTTATTATGGTTTGATTTTCATTTGAGTGATATGTAATTTCCCCTCAAATGACTATTAAAACAAGTAAATTTCCCTCTAAAGACTGGTTGAAGATATTGATATTTAATGGGCACGAAACGTCCATTAGATATCAATTTCCGAAAGATATTTTTAGACGACATATTTGAGTTATTCTAGTTTTTTATAATTAATATACCCGGAATGAGTGCGTCTAGACATATTACAATTCATTTTAGATCAATTGCCCTTTTTTTTCATTTTGTTTTCTTTTCTGGAAATTATAAGAGTATATTTCTCCTTATCTACGTTTGAAGGATATTTTTATATTCTTGTCCTTTAAATAAAATAATAATTTAAAATCTCTGCATTTTGAATAACAAGATAACATTTCAAAAAGAATGATAATAACCAATATTGATGTGAAAAAAAATACACGAGAGAAAGTAGTAATTTATTGCTTTCTAAATTCCTGATTAATTATTTTGGCACTCAATAGAAATGTGTTTAGTTATTTTTTTGTATTTTATATCATTATATACTTTTTTATTTCCTGTTATATACCGAATGTGCTGCTAATAAAAATAATAAGTCTTGGTAGCCTCTTCCAAATATCTGCATGATGTACCTTTGACCTATTGTACAAATATAAATAATGAGAATTTTCATATTTTTTCTATAATATTATTCGAAATCTCAAGAATTTGTTCTTGGGAAATGACATGGCAATGATAATGGTGAGGGTCTTCATCAAACTTTAGTCGTGAAGCTAAACGAAGTTATGAATAGTAGTATAATTATTTCATAAAAATTCTTTTCATATTTGCTAGTAATGCACTCATACATATTTTGCTACTTTCAGGATATATTTTTTTCTAATGCAGTGGCACGTATTTTCAGACTTTCCCACTGTATAGAGCGAGAAAGGTTGACTATTTTTTTTTTATCTGGGAACACCATACAAGTGAATCCTCATTGCACACTTGATGGCACCTTAATTTTGATCAAGCCCCCCCCCCTCGAGAGTGTGACATCTTGAAGACTCGCACATTCTCCCACCCACTAACTTCATGGAATGACATTCCCATCTACGGATTTAATGGCCTACAATCGAATGTGTTCAATGGTATTGGTCTAAATTCCAACCGAACACCCCCAGAGCAAAACTCAACGCACTACCACTAGGCTACATCTAGGCGTTAAATTTAACCTTTCACTTACGGAGACCATTTTTCCGATTCCCTCTTTAGAACGGGGAATTTCATACCCCCTATGTAAGTGCCGCCATTAAGGGGATTTATATATATATATATATATACAGTGGAATCTCGATCGATTGTTCTCCGAATCATCATTTTCCCGTATGTGTCGTTTATTTCACCCAGTCCTGATGATCCTATTGCTTTGTTATGTTCCCGCATTTATCGTTCAGTTCACGCTGGAGACGCTGGAAGGCGCTGTTTACTTAATCGGACCATACCATTTACCAACCCCACTAGATGGCCGGAAATATCGCATGCTATCCCACTCCGTAAGGAAAAGGTTAATAACATCATTTATGATATTAAAATGTGAAAAAATGTGCATTTATTAATAAAATTTTTATATCAATTTTAGTAATTAATCTGTGTGACGTAAAACATGTTTTTTAAAGAAGCCCCTTTAGACTTTTGTAGGTATATCAGAATACAACAATTTCATATTTATGTTTTCTAACAATATCAATCACTGTGTTTTGATGTGGTAAAGAAAACCGTACTTTAGAATGAATGTCAGTGAAAAAAAAGAAAGAATTTTTAAGGTAAAATTTCTAAATTTTAACAATTCTCCTTTAAACTAGAGCATACCTCGAGAAATAGAAACGAATCCACACGCTTTAATACACTACTGTTTGCAACAATATATAAAACTGTTTTTTTATTTTGTGAGCGTACTCTGTGGGGGAAATAACGTTTTTCTTACAGCACGAATGTCATACTTTTATGATCGGCAAACTGAGTAAAGAATTCGTTTCTGGTAACAATGCGCAAGCCGGAGAAACATTTCTCTTTTATTAGCTTTCACCGTTCTTGCACATTTATATAAAACAGAAATACCTTGGCATCTTTCCCTAACCGTGAACATTAATGTATATAATATATTAAATGTGTGTCTATGCTTTTATGAACAATTGGGTTATAAATTTTGTGTAATAATTCGATTATTTGTTTCCTCTACTTCGGTCATTTTATTGAATAGGTTTTAAATTTCCGACACAAAAGTATATATATTAAAATATTTTTAAATTTTAACAAGCCTATTCGCAAAAGGAGAATTTTGCATGGGTTAAACTAAATACAAAGAACTAGCTGAAAACCCGCATTTGGCTTCGGAGTACATTCAAATTAAATACAACGGTCAATGTATGCAATTAAAGCAAAAAAAATATATATATATTTATATATATATGCGTGTGTATAATAAATAATGGTCAATGTATACAATTTATATAAAAAACAAAAAATATATTTATAAAAAATCGTAAGAGATATTTTTATAGACAAAATAATGTAGAAGAAAATATGCAAATTAAATCTAACATTACATACTAAAGAATATAGTACAGTTAATATAGTACAGTTTGAGGAACATTTCTTTTACAGTATTTTAATATTTTTTTGGATAATGTCCGATCGTCTGCTTCATTATCAAGGAAAAAAATATGTTTTGTCCATTTCATTGTTATGGACGGGACGATAAATTTATTTAAAGTTCCAGAAAAAGAAATATGATTTAATAAATATAATTCTAATTAATAAATATAATTCCATTTAATAAATATAATTCTAATATTTAATCTTTAAAAATTCACCACAAATCAGAAAATGAAAATAAAGATTCGAAAAAGATATCATTTTAAAGGGATTTTTATGATCTTTCTTGCGATATAAATTTCATAACCCTAAAATTAATATTTTAAATGCAAACTTAAAAGAAAGTTACTAAATCAGCTTAAAAGTTTAATTTTAAAAAATCTAAGAAGAATTTTTCAAAAATCTTTATTAGTGCACTCGGACACTATAAGAAGAATCGCCATGCAAAATTTCAGTCCTTTAGGTCCAGCGGTTTGGACTGTGCGTTGTAAGTCAGTGAGTCAGTCAGTTACGGAACTGTTTTATATATATAGATTATACGAAAAATAACACAGGTTTAAAATATTATAACAACTCAGAAAGCTGTAAATAATAATAATAATCATAGCGAATTGTGACTTTGCAAGCACAAGCAATACATTACTATAGACTCGTTCAGCATTGTAATATAACAAAAGCCTAGCATTAAGGCTGATATGTTCCAGCCCTGTTGGATTCGCTCACTTCAGCCTTAAACAACGGAGAAAATGCGCCTACTATTTACAGCTACATAAATGCTGATAATCCAATAAAAATGGTATTTTCAGATAGCCTGACATTTTTCTGCACCTTGTAACAGGATTAATTTTATAAATTGTGTCCACAAAAGGCATTTATGAGCGCTTATAACACATAATACCATATCTTTCCCCGAATATTTTAAATTAAAAAATATTATTTGCTTTTAAAAAAACGAAAAATGCCCCAAGGTGTAAAATTTCTCTATCTATTACGGGATACAATTAAAAGAAATATTTATATCCAAGTTGGCAATATTTGGAAAATTTTTAGCTGAGCGATTCTGGTAGGTTAGTATACGGCAGTCTTAAATCGCAATGGGATACTGATATATGCTGTGACGTCAATGAACGAAATTGCTATGGCACAGCCATGATGTAACAGTGCTCATTACAGAAATGCTAATTCCCTTTCTGGTACGTTATATTGTGACACTATACTTTGACAATACAAGGCTACTAGAAATGATGTGTTTTGAAGAGTCAATCTGTCAGAGCAAACAACTAGGAAGAAACTTCTCATTTTGGTCCCAATGTGAATTAAATGTGATTTAGTGGAGTCATCCGAACCAAAACGTTCAATGTGTTTTCTATTTCATTTATCTTAAGGCAGCATATCCGTTGAACTTGAAGACTTTCAATTCCTATATAAAGCTATCAGGAAATTTTTTTCTTTTCAAATCAAATATTAGCAAATGCATACATTTGAATCCTGTTTTTTACATATGAAGGTAAATAATTGAAGAAAAGAGCATTATCTTTGAAATTCCACATTTAACCGGGGTTAATTTTTTAATGCATCAAATTATTGATTTATGTTTCTACAGACAAATGATTTTAAAAATTTAAATAAAATAAAAAATTCTAGAGAAAATATTACATTGCCTTCAAACATCTATTTTCAAATTTTCCTGTAGTTGAAAATATTGAAGATCTGCAAGGCCAAATGATACGCCGAACGAATTAATTAAATTTCAATTTGTAATGGATGAAACTTCTTGTCATCGGAATATTTGAGTTAAATTATATGTGTATGCGTATGTCCATTACATATAATGTGCATATAGCTTTAATGTACAATTTACATTACATTTAGTATCATAGCCTTTTCCTATCGTTCTTTATATGAAAACATTACTACGTACGAAGATTATAAAATTGCTTAACATATTGCTTCGGATATCATAATTCTGAGTCTTAAAATGCACAGTTAAGTTATAAACCTTTGGTGAACATAGTTACTCTATGGGTTTCAATGTTACGTTCAATTCTAATTTTCCTGTGTTATTCCGAATAATATAAATACATTGACGTTTTGTGATACAGATATTAACACTACTAAGTATTGCGTACAACTGTACGTGCAGAATTCTACGTCAAAACAACTTAGGTAACTTAAATGTTTCAGTTTATTTCTTTCTACTTGTAGAGGGGGGGGGGGAGTTTTTATGTCAGACATAAAAGACGAGATAAAAATTGAGTGTAGACATATGTATTTGCATTAAATGTAATGTGAATATGACTTTAATGAACAATTTACATAAAATTCAGAAACATAGTTTTTTTCCTCACGTTCTTTAGATGAAAAACATCTTCATGAAAATTTCAAAATTACTTAACATACCACCTCAGATATGCTAACTATGACTGTTGAAACACACAATGAAATTTTCCATCTTTTCCAAACTGATATGTTTTGTATCATAGCACAGTACTTTATGCAACTAACTGAAATCTAAGAAACAGTTTTGGTGAATTCAACGTCAAACAGTTTAGGTAAATTCAAAGTTTGAGGTTTTTTTCTTTTCTTCCCATGGAGCTGGAAAAATAGGGTCTTCATGCCATGCATAAAAACGAGATAAAAATTAAGTGCAGACATATATATTTGCAGTAAATGAAATGTGAATACAGCTTTAAAAAACTATTTATATACGTTCTAAAACAGAGCTTTTTCCTCCCGTTCTTTAGATGAAACATTTTATGAAAATTTGAAAATTACATAACATACTGCCTCGGATATGCTAACTATAACTGTTGGAACACACAATGAAATTATCCACCTTGCCGAATTGATAAGTTTTGTGTCATAGCAAAATACTATAGGCAACAAAAGGTGTTATTCCGAACAAATGTGTTATTAGGAACAATTTTCGGGGAATTCAACGTCAAACAATTTAGCTAAATTCAACTTTGAGATTTTTTTTTCTTTTCTTCCTGTGGAGCAGGAAAGAAAAGGGTTTTTCATGTCATTCATTGCATTAACTGCAATATGAATATAGCTTTAAAAAACATTTATATAAAGTTCTAAGATAGAGTTTTTACACCTCGTTCTTTAGATGAAAATATAGGAAGTCCATAATTAAACTTTCATACTTTAAAGTTGTCCACAGTCAAAACTATTGTTGAGAAAGTTATGAAATTTTGTGTGGGACATATTGAAGGAATGGGAATTTGTTTGAGCGAATAAAAAAATTTGTGCAAAATTTCACCACCAGAGAGCGTTTTTGATGAATTACACATTTAGCCAACATTTATAATAGTTTAAAAAATTATTACAAGACATGTTCAACATGACGGCCACCATTTTCAACTACCATTCGAAATCGTAAGATAGCATGTTCTACAGTTGACCGCAGTGTGTCCGAGGAAATGCTGCGAACATGTCGTTAAATGTTGTCTTTCAGATCAGAAAACGTTCTTGGTTTATCAAGACTGACTAGATGTTTTACATGCCTCCAAACCCAAAATGGCTTTGGAGGCCATTTTGGCTCCAATGGGTTGAGGTCTGGGGATCGGGGAGGCTACACATTAGGAAAGTGGCGGTTGATGACACGTTCTTCTGTAAAGTTATTTTTGAGAACGTTCTTAACACGAAGGCTAGTGTTTGGAGGAGATCCATCTTGTATAAAAATTGTGTGAAAGTCACTGACATGATTGCAGATCCGGAACAATTTTATTTAGTAACAAGGATGCATATTTGCTCCCCAGTGACCGAGCATACTACTAGACCTCTAGGACTTAATTCTTCGAATAAATACGGGCCGAGAATAAAAAATGCAGAAAACCCACACCACACGGTTACTTTCGGTGAATGCATCGGAACGTCTAAGATTAAACGCTGAACTTCTGGTTCCTAAATTCGGCAGTTGAGAGTATTCACCGAACCGTTCAAATAAAAGTGTGCTTCGTCTGTCCAGAGGATAATCCAAGGCCATTCTGCATCAACCTGAAAGCGAGAAAGAAACTGAAGTGAGAACCGCTGTCGAGTCTCGAAATCAAGTGTAAGCAACCTCTGCACAAATGGAAGCTTGTACGGATAATACGGGAGAATATTCCGCATGACCTTTTGGACAATTGAACGGGGCAGACCCAATGCTTTTGCCGCACGGCGGACAATGGTACTAGCCTGTTCGTTGGAAGCTTTGTCCATTTCCACCTGCAGCGAAACCTTCTCTACAGATTCTGCGGAAGCAGATTTCCCTCCTCTTTCAGAACGAATGTTAAAAGAACCAGTTTGGCCACCATTAATCGAAGACCTTCAACCGTCAATGGACCTTTTCGTGTCCCCTTCAAACTTGGAAATTTTCGTAGAGCTGAACTAGTGCTGAATTATCGTTTTGGTAAAACAATTTTGCTAACAAAGCTGGAACTGGTAATCGTAACGATGACATTCTGATTAGCAATAGAAAGCCCGATGAAAACGAAATTCTATGAAAGTTTCTAGGTTTTATAACAGCTTCGACAAAAATTAATTTGCATATTTGTTTCTTCTTCTTTCTTTCAAATGTTTTGTCCAAAAATTAGTCATCAAGCAAGTTTCCGATCGATTTTGCAATCACTTTAAAGATTGTAAAATTTAATGAGCATGAGTTATTGTGTTAGGGTGACCTATGGATAAAAAGATGCTGAAATCTTAAGTAAAGAACCAGTCGTAATTGTGTAATTTATCAAAAACGGCCTCTGGTGGTGAAATTTTGAACTAATTTTTTTATTCAGTCAAACAAATTCCCCTCCCTTCAATATGTCCTACACAAAATTTCATAACTTTCTAAACAATAGTTTCGACTGTAGACAACTTTAAAGAAGGGAAGTTTAATTATGGACACACGGTATCTTCGTGAAAATTTCAAAATTACTTAACATACTGCCTAATATATGGTAATTATGTCTGTTGGGAAACTCAATGAAATTATTCAACTTTGCCGAACTGATAAGTTTTGTATCATAACAAAATACTTTGTATAACAAACTGAAATCAAAGGAACAATTTTCGGGGAATTCAACGTCAAACAATTTAGGTAAATTCAACGTTTGAGTTTTTTTCTTATCTTCCTGTGGAGCAGGCAAAAAAGGGTCTTCATGCCACGCATAAAAAACGAGATAAAAATTGAGTGCAGACACCCAAGTGAAGTTGTATCGTTTTATTTCCCTTCCATATACGTTTCTATCCAAAGTAAATCTCTTTGAGTGGTTTCGCTCGTAAGTCTGGGTGTCGTAGGCATGCGTCCGGTCTTGTCATGTTCAGAGATCGGCTTTCAAAAGAATTGGAAGAAAGGATGCGGAATTTTTTTATAGGCATGGTACGCCTACCTTGCGCAATAAAAGGGTACAGTCACGCCCGGGCGAAGGATCTAAACGAAGAATTCTAATTTTAAGAAAACTAAATTCTCCGCCTGTTCGGCGAATCTTGCTGGTAAAGTCGGAATTATTTATTAATGCCATGGAAGTGGAGTATGGCCGTTATGTACTTAAGGTAATAGCTGGGCGGTTTAAGTGGTTTCGCTGCTTTTCTTTTAAATGCGCATGGGGCAAAAATACATGATGCGGTCTCTGTAAATACACACGAACATAAAGTTTGAGAAAAAAAAATTCAAAAGCGCTGCGGTAGAAATTATACTTTAAAAGGATAAGGGACAACACGGGAAAATATCAAAATGTTCATTTTATATTGAAATTTGTTCAAGGCGTGATTAGCGGTTGTAGGTTTTGATTTGTAATGTTTGATATCAAAATGCTAAAACTGCAAGTATGATACTGGTATACATTTTAAATAATTTTATTTGCGTTTCTATTATAAATACCAGTCGATACAAAATATAAATCATTTTTGTGATTTATATTTTTTATCGACAAATTAAGAAAATGCGGTAGGACTGGAAAACAAATTTAAATTTACTGTGATCCAATTATATTGAATTAAGATTGTTAGCTAAAATGGCGCATATTTTCTTACTTTCACAAGTTTTAGCGATGCATTTATGGAGGATATACCTCGCCATAAAAATATTGCCATTTGATTTTAAAATATGACATTAACGAGGAGTTAGCCACTGGTGTAGTATATCAGTGATACACCGTTTCCTACACTAAGTAATGTCATTTACTATTAAGGCTGCTATGTACTTATCCCATTGAATTCGCTCACCTCAATGTTAACCTATGGAGAAAATTTTTCCACGGATTTCCGACTTGGATTCAACGATTTTTTTAAAAATTGTACTCCGTCATAGAGAGTAAGAAATTTTACATTTGTGTACATTTTTCGTTTTTTTTAAATGCAATTAATATTTTAAAATTTAAGATATTCGGGGAAAAATCTGGTATAGTGTGTTTTAAACGCTCACAAAGTCTTTCGGTGTACGAAATTTATAAAATGAATTCTGTAGCGCTTTGCAGAAAAGTTCAGGGTATCTGACAATACCAATTTTATTTGATTATCAGCATTTATGTACCTGTAAATAGTTGACAAATATATATTTTAAAAAAAATTTGGGGGCAGAGCTTAACCCCCCTATAGAGAGATAGCCATTACAATCCCTCAAAATGTCAATCCTAAGGGGAGTGGAATTCTTGAACTGTCAACTGGACTCTTCCCACCACAAGAGTCTGCAACAACAGGAAAAGGGAAGTGCGATTGTTTTTCTTAGTACACAGAAGCCTTTTTTCTTAGTACATAGTTCCGAAGGAGAATGAAATGTAAAAATCATTTAATAAGTGGTAATGTATTATTAAATCTTGGGAAGTAAAAGCTGAGTCATGAATGCCATAACATTAATGCAATTGTAAGAAATCTCAACAATTCTGAATCTACAAAGCTGATATTCAGTGAAGATCACTAAACATCAGCAGATATCTAATTGTAAGTAGCTATACGTATATCTTCCGAATTCTATTGCAATGGCGAGTTCAAACATCCCCACACACACAATTCAGCGTTATCTTAAAGGACAGCGAATGGAAAATTATATTATTGAAATAAAACTAATGGTTAATGCCATGAATCGGGAAAGATTGACATCAATTCATATGTGAACAGTAGCTGAAAACCTGCACTTCGCTACGCAGTACATTCAAATTAATACAACGGTCAATGTATGCAATTAATGCCCAAAAAAATAAATACATACACATATATATATCTATATATATAATATATATATATATATATATATATATATATATATATATATATATATATATTATATATATATATCTATATATATATATAATATATATATATATATATATATATATATATATATATATATATATATATTATATATATATTTATATATATATATATTTATATATACACATATATATATATTTATAATAAATACGACGGTCAATGTATGCAATTGATGTATACAAAGCAAAAATAAACTATTTTTATAAAAAAATCGTAAGGGATATTTTTATAGACAAAATAATGTAGAAGAAAATATTCAAATTAAATGTAATAGGACATACTAAACAATATAGTACAGTTAATATAGTACAGTTTGAGGAACATAATATCTTTCATTGTATCTTAATATTTTTTGGATAGTGTCGAATCGTCTGCCGCATTAGCAAGAAAAAAATTGCCTATTTAGTTGTTATGCACGTGACCATAAATTTATTTAAAGTACCAGAAAAAGAAATCACGTGATCAGCATTTAATAAATTAAATTCCAAAAATTAATCTTTAAAAATTCACCAAAAATCAGGAAATGGAGATAAAGATAAAAAAAAAAACTCATTTTAAAGGAATTTCTATGATCTTTCTCGTGATACAAATTTGTAACGCTCAAATTATTATTTAAAATGCAAACTTAAAAAAGTTACAGAAACAGCTTAAAAATTTAATTTAAAAAATCTAAGAAGAATTTTTTTAAAACATTCTTAGTGCACCCCTACACTATAAGAAGATTCGCCATGCAAAATTTCACCCCTTTAGGTCGTGCGGTTTGGTCTGTGCGTTGTATGTCAGTCAGTGAGTCAGTCAGTTACGGAACTGTTTTATATATAGATAAGTTTATGGAACTATATAAACGGTTCTATAAATTAATGAGTGAACGTTATAACCAGTCCAAAGCGATGGAAGCATTGAGCTAGTGAGAAGGAAAGTATAATATCTATCACCAGAATGGATTTTTTTTTTAATTAGGACATGATAGTTTGTTGAACCGCACATTCCTCTGGAGGCAATGAATTTATTTGGGTTTTCTTCAGCAACATTGTGTAGAGATTTAAAAAATGATTGGATCAGTCTGCATTTCACGGTAGGGTAGATTTTCATAAAGTTCAGACCGTCAAATATTTGTTTTATAATTTTGCTGTAGACATCACAGAAAACACAAAATTACAAATATCAAAACTTCTGAATAACAAATCTAATAACCTTTAACGTAAATCACACATACACTATCGACTCCAAGGTCAGGGTAAAGGTATAGCAGCGTGAAATTGCAGAGGGCTTACTCTTTTTAAACCAAACACATAGGCGCCCAGAGCCACCATTTTAACTTTACAGCATTGTCTTCTAGTCGTTACAGCATCTAGTGAATGACTATGCTATCCCGTAAATGCATGTTCCTCTTCCCTATGTCCTTATGTTTTGTATGGCGACAATGCTTGGTTTCGTCATGTTCAGATCAAGACAGGAAGTGAAAACAATGTTTTCGTGCATAGATCGATTACTACATGACATGAACCCCATTCAAAGATATTGCTATTTAAAGTTTGCGAAGAGGCTCCAATTTCCCATTTTGATTCAAGGTCTATAAAAATTAATGGAATTCTGGGCGAAAATAAATTTTCTGACTGTAATTCTGGTCAAAAAATAATACATGACAGCCATAATCAGGGCTACAATTGTGTATTCACTATAAAATAATGGACACATTAGTAACATATGTATAGCCAGGTACAGTATTTCTTTAACTTCCATTCAATATTAATCTTCGTTGTTTCTAAAACAGAATATTTCTACTTTAAGCTGCGTTACTCACATCAAAACTACCATTTATTTGCCTGGCGTTTCTTAGGTTTCTAAAAACTCAAAAGTAAGCGTTGGGAAATTTACGGTTTAAAGCAGGAATCTTTAATTTCTCAACAGATAAGATTTACTTTCATGCTCTAGACGATTTCTAAAGATGATTAAAAAGTGTCTATTTATTCTTTGATAACAATTACGCGTGGTTATGTTTAAAATAGAAATTTGCATAACATGTAATCCTTTATTTTCCAGGATTTTCTATTTCAAATTTTTGTTGTAAAGTAGATTTCATTTTTGCGATTAATTAAAAAAGGTTTCAAATACTTTTCTAATTTGGATTAATTTTTTTTGAAATTCTACGTTTATAGAAAATTGAAAAATTTACATACTAACAGTTTGTGATTCTGCTGTTCAACATTTTGGTTATGTATAACTTATTCACTTAGTTCGATACCTTGAAAAAGTTCAAAATCATACAAGAAATATCAAATGCCTCCCTCACCACAAAGAAATGAAGATTCTTTATCCTGAGGTAGACTGGAGCTAAGCAGTATTGTTAAATATGATACTAACTTAGAGTATATGGCTTAAAAAATTCTAAAAGATATGTTCACATTTATTTGTAAGTGGCACGTGCTCAAACATTGAAATCCAAGAAATGTTGGCCTATGAACGCCGAGGCTGGATTGCAATATTACACTATCAATTCCTAAAAACAAGAATAAAAATTCAGGTAGTCTCTTCTAACGAATTTACCACGGGGTATTAACGTAGGATAACTTATCGTTGCTTACCCCTTTTTATTTTTCACGCATTTTGGTACTTTTCTGTTTAACTGTTTAGTACTACTCGGTTTGGCGAGCTGGCAAAATTATAACTCGCGACGCCAGACAATTTTGTTTCTCTCCGAAGGACCGTTATTGAGGAACGTAATCCTACGTTAAACAAGTCTGATGATTTTCAAGTACAAGATTTACAAGAAAAACAAATTGTTTGATTAATGTGAATTTAAATAATGACTTCATAATTATCCATTTGTCCGTAATTACTTTATTATACGCCATCCCAAAAATATGAATAAGCCCTCTCTAATAAAATATTGTTTTTTTGATAATTTAAAACAACTCCAACAACAAAAATTAAAATAGCCGCCTTCTATATTGTTTGCAGCTAAATTTGTATTTAGCTGCAACAATATAGCAAAGTAAATAAACAATATTGCAAAGTAAATCTCATTATTTTTCAGTACAAGAATATTACAATAAAACAAATAAGTCTTTTCTTTATAAATTATTATAATTCCTTCATAATTATACATTTTTCACTAATAAGTTTATGATACACTATCCCAAAAGCATGAATAAGCATGAGCATTCGTTAAAAACGTATTACTTTGAAGATAATTTAACAACAAAAAAATTGCAACTCAAATAACTTAAATTAAGAATGGCAACATTCTAAATTCTTCTTGCGGCTCTTCTGTCTCATATATGTTTTCGTCATAAGTTTATGACAGCGAAATTTTCTTCACAACGGTACTAAAACCAGGTTTAATAATATTATTTTATCAATTACGCCTTCTCCGAAGCTCTAAGACTGTGTTTTCTCATCTGAAAATTTAAAGTCAATAGAAAGTATCCACTACTTTCCTGATAACTGTCTCCAAAGTACAAAGTATGGTCGAATCGTCCGATAATGTAAGTTCCTCGAGAAAACAGGACATTGATTTTCAAGTATCCTCTTTCCGACCGCACTATTGAGCGCGTGTCAAAATATAGCGTAAAGCTGATTTTTTCCAGTCATGTATTTATTGGAATTGTTAGCCGTGAACTAGACTATTTTAGTCTTTGACAGTGAATAGGAGTTCGTTCTTTAAATAAAGTACGAATTTTGACGTATTTCCAAGCCAGTGAATTTTTTTATTTCTTTATTTATTTTTTGGGGGGAGGGGGGGGTGTGAGTGTCATATTTACCCTTTTCATAATTCGGAATGGTGCTTTATGAGTAATAATTAAGTACTGATATCTTTACTTTGTAATTATGGTAATATTTTAGGTTTTGGGATAATGGAAGCTCTGAAAAAAGTATGCATTTTCCATTATAATTTAATAATCTACCAAATTTTATTTGTGAAAACAATTTTTTTCTTCTTTTAATCCAGAAATATCAAAAGTACTTAAACTATTAGAAGAAATAACATTTAAAAAAAAGTTTTAAAATACGAAGGTTTTTGAAAAATGTAATACATGTTCAATGAACACCTTTGATCCACATTTTAAAGTCAAAAGTGTAGTAAAGCATAGATTGTGTAAAATAAATACATACAAAGTAGAAAATAAATATAGGCTATACATTATGTATTTATTTCATTCTTTGTTTAACCCCTGTTTTTCAATTGATGAACATTTGCATTATACTGTTGAATTCGAAATGGCTTGAAATATATCAGAAAATAAAACTGCAATATAACCATAAAAATTGGGAAAAGAAGTAAGAAAAATCTAAAATCCTTTTCAGTAAAACAATGAGACTGGATTTAATTGAACTCTATAAATTTTTGAAAATAAAGTATTTAAAACAAGAAGATGAAATGTATGATTTCTCAACACCTATTTTTTCTGAATATATTTTGAAATCTACGAGTATATTCCTCTAAAAAAGCTCTAAATATGTTTTAGCTGTTTTTTTTTAAATTTGAAAGGAAAATATATCAAGTTATTTAGAAGAAAATGGATTATATTTTCTTCTGCCTGTCAGTAGCCAAGGCAAATATTAAAAATATCGATTCCTTTCGTTATTCATTATTTCTCTTCAGGAAACAAAGATTTTGAAAATACATTTATACTTTACAAAAAAAGTGCAACATTTTTTTCTCATCATATTCGCTTGAAAACAACAATGTGTTTACAACAGTTTAATAGTCAAATGTTAACCTGTAATCCTTGAATAAAGTGTTTCTTAATCAATTTCATTAAGATAAATTTGCGTAAGCATCACTGAGGTATTTACAAATGACGAGCTCTTAGATTTCGCAACGAAATGCCTTTAAAATGGCTTTAAATACGTTTGTTTATTTTGTTGGCGTCATTTCAAAGAAAACGTAATTTGAATCAAATTCGGTGTTTTATTTTAAATACAGGACCATTATTTAGATTAAGTGTAGAAACATGTGCGCATTTCAGCAGAAATTCTAGTGCAAACTAATACGGTATATTTTCAGCCACATCTTGCAACAGTTGTAGCTTCATATTTTCAATAGTTGCTCATTGCTGTAGCGTAAGTTTGAAACTATTGCTAACTGCATTCGCATAGCCGGAAGCAAAGACACTTTAAATATAT
>OU015491.1:18467788-18487788 GCA_907164885.2 Dolomedes plantarius
TCAGCATTTTTGAAAAAAAATATTGAAAGACAGTCATTATTCTACAAAAAATTCCTTATTTTGAATTCTAGGAGTTTTCAGTGTAGTAAAAAAGAAAATAATTTATTCTCGTTTTGTTTATAGAGTTAAAAAATTGAAAATTAAACAATTCGAGTTTAAAAGTCCCTTCTCCCCTTAAAAGCTAAGAGATTCGACAAAGATATCCGTATTTTCAATCCTCAAAGTTATGAAAATCATTTATTCAGGGAGATGAAAATTTTACTGTGAGTTAAACATTTTTTTCTTTATAAATATAGCTCTCATTTTTTTTCTAGCTTGAAGAGAAATTTTAAGATTTTTTTTAAAATTTCAACCGTTGTTTTTTTCAAAGTTATGTCATTGCTCGCAGACTTGCGTCCGTATATAATGAATATAATACATGTTTTTCAGTTTTAAAATTAAGTTATAATATACTAGCTGAAAACCCGCGCTTCGCTACGGAGTACATTCAAATTAAATACAACGGTCAACGTATGCAATTTATGCCAAAAAATAAATATATATATTTAATAAATGCGATGATCAATGTATACAATTGATGTAAAAATATATCTATTATATATATATTTATAAAAAAATCGTAAGGGATATGCATTTTTTTGGATAATATCCAATCGTCAGCTGCATTAGAAAGAGAAAAAAATATTTTTTTTGTCTATTTAGTTGTTACGCACGTGACGAAATTTATTGAAAGTACCAGAAAAAGAAATCACGTGATCAGCATTCAATAAATTAAATTCTAAAAATTAATCTTTAAAAATTCACCAAAAATCAGAAAATGGAGGTAAAAATTCGAAAAAAATTTCATTTTGAAGGAAATTTTATGATCTTCTCGTGATATAAATTTATAACCCTCAATGTATTATTTTAAATGCAAACGTAAAAAAAGTTTAAAAAAACTTAAAAATTTAATTTAAAAAAATCTAAGAAGCATTTTTGAAAAACCTTTCTGAGTGCACCCATACACTATTAGAAGAATCGCCATGCAAAATTTCAGCCCGTTAGGTCCAGCGGTTTGGTCTGTGCGTTGTATGTCAGTCAGTCAGTCAGTCAGTGAATGAATGAGTCAGTTACGGAACTGTTTATATATATAGATTTTTAAAAGGACTCAATTTGAAATCAAAATTCTTAGTTCTTCATAGGAAAATGTTTTTTTTTATTTAAAAATTTTAAAAATTTTTGATAAATTTTACTGTAATTAAAATTTTCATGATAGGCATGACATAATAGCAGGTCATTTTAATGATACAGGTTTATATTGTCCGTGTGTAAAATTTAATGGTATTTTAGTCACCTGTTTCTGGTGATATCACGTGCGCAATGACATAACAATGAAAAAGCAATGGTTGAAATTTTGAACAGTTAGAAAATTTCTCTTCAAACTAGAAATAGAATGAGAGCCATGTATAAAGGAGAAAGAGTGTTTAACTCACAGTAACATTTTTCATAATTCGTAATAAATTATTTTTGTAACTACTGATGATTGAAAATAGGGATAGCTTGTAGAGTCTCTTGGACTTTAAAGGGTACCAGACCCCTTAAAATCGCGAATGAAGTCCATCCTCACGTTCCAGGGATTGGGGGGGGTGTTACAGGATCCCCGTAAAAGGGAAATTCATTGGAATTTCTAATTGAATCGGTCATTTTTAAAAAGGAATCATCTCCATTTCTTAAAATTTTTCATGAGAAGCTAAAAACTATAACTCTTCTTCATGCATTAGTTAGACTAAATTTAGTATTTATTATGTTTATAAGGCATCAGTTGATGCAAAAATATAATTATTAATATTTTTTAACTCGGGTGGGGTGCATAAAAGTTGGAGAAAAGTGGAGATGAGTTTTGAAAATGACCAATTCAATTCCACCCGAACGTTATACAGTGTGTACATAAATGAATACCCCAACTTTGCAGGCATATTGAAAAACTAAATAGTGATTTCGGCTTATAACAATCACGTTTGTTATTACTGTTTTTGATTCATATAAGCGGTTGATTCTTATAGCCGAAATTTAGGTTTTTAGACAGGCACACGCACATATACATATTAGATAATTTACCATAAAATACTCTTTAATTTACGTTAATTATCTTTTATTAAAATTATTCTTTATAATTTTAAAAATACAACATAATTTCTAGACCTATAAGTAGATACCCATGATTGTAATAAGAGAAGAAAAAATCCAATATTTGTTACAACATACCTGCTTAACAGTTTACCATTTCAACGACAGGAAGGGTGCCAGAAAAAGTTTTCTATGGTAGTTTGACGTAATGAAGTTTTCAGGAGGCTGTTTATACCTCTTTAATACCATAGTCTAATAAGCTAGAAGATTCACCTTCTAGCTTACGTTACAGGGTTTGATAACGTGCTGAATCTACTAATGTCACGTTTGCCTAAGTGATAGTGGACACTTCGAAGATTTATGTGTTTCAGGGTCCAGGAAGTAGCAACCAGGATGTGGGAGGTGGAAAAAAAAGTCCCTGTCTTTGTCAGTGGAGAAAAGCGAAATCGGACTCGGACGGGTTAGATGCCCTTGGGTCAAGCTAAAAGGACAGTGTTTAGCTAATTGTTTAAGGGGAAACCATTATGTTATGTCTAACAAAGAAAGGGATGCATTTTACGACTGTATTCCATCCCATCTTATCACTCTTTCATTAAAAAAAAGAAAGAAAGAACATCGTGCCTTTTGAGGGTTTAAGTGGCTTTTTTGGAAAAATGAAAGGAAAGCGAAGAGTGCAAGCTGATTCTTAAAACCGGTGGGTTGATTCTTTAAAGCGAAAATTTTAACATGGAAATAATACATTTGTTTTTGTTTTTGCGATATTGATTTTATAACCACTGATCACTATAAGCGGTGGTTACTGTACAAACTTGCTGTTCATCGGAAATCAAAATAACAGTCGAAAGTTTAAATGCGACGCAGTTATAAGTGTTCAATGTGAGCCCCTTTAATAACACGAAGGAAATCGAGGTGGTACGATAAATTATCCACACTCTTTTCAGCATTGAAAGGCTGCAGATATGCGTGAACGTGACGTCAACGTCATTTAGTATCCGTGGAACAAACACCCGATGTTTGATGTAGCCTCAGAAGAAAATACAAGTGTGTACTTTGTTTAGTTATCTTTAAACAGCCATGCAAAATTGGGATATTCATTTATGTACACACTGTATAATTTTTCCAATATTGTTAAAATATAATCTAAAAACCTGTTGAAGTCCTGCATCTGGTGAGGGCTTTTGTAGCATATCGGAATTGGCTCTAAATTGTAGATTCCGGTCTGTTCACCCTTGTACAGTAAAAGATGACCATAGCGCTTAAAATTCGACCTACTTTTCATTTTCTAACTAGAGACATGCAAAATTTGACTATCTAGAAGAAAATAGCCATCCTTTCGTTAGCCTGTTTCTTCACGCATTGGAATTTTACCTCAAATTTCTTTGACGTACTCAGATTTAGTTAATCAGACGGAATAACTGTAGTTATTCTTCATACAATCATCCTAATCAGTCAGTAGATATTTTATACTACTTCAAAGTTATGCACGTTTCAAAACTTGCCAGTGCTTGTTAATATTTGTACCGGAGGAGAATCAAGCACATTACTTCCTTTCCAAAATAAATGTAACATGTTTGTCGTGTATTTTGTTAATACACTATTGCCAGATATTTGCTCATTTTTACAGTTATTTAATACTTAGAATTAATGTCCTGCTATTGCCACTTTATTCAATACATCATCCTAATCAGTCAGTAGATATTTTATACAAAATCAAAGTGATGCACGTTGTTCAAAACCAATGCTTGTTAAATATTTGTATCACACGAGAATTAAACAAATTCCTTCCTTTCCAAAATAAACGTAATATTGTCGTGTATTTTGTAAATACACATAGTAGCGGATTTTTGTTAATTTTTACAGTTATTTAATATTTAGAATGAATGTCCTGTTATTGCCACTTTATTCATCATACAATCATCCTAATCAGTCAGTAGATATTTTATACAACATCAAAGTGATGCACGTTATTCAAAACTTCCCAGTGTTTGTTAAATATTTGTATCACAAATTCCGTCCTTTCCAAAATAAACGTAATATATTGTCATGTATTTTGTTAGCACACAGTCCCGGATATTTGTTAATTTTTACAGTTATTAATATTTAGAATCAATTTTCTATTATTGCCACTTTCACGGATTTTCGTTAACCCCTCCATAAATTGCCTTAAAATATGCAATAAAACAAGTAATATAGCAATATACTTTAGCGACAGGGAAAAAAAGTAATGAATTAAATCAATAACTTAATCTGCACTTAAAATTCTTGAACAGATTTATTTTAATTTATTAAATATCATATAATTATAACAAGTATTATGTTATATTAACACTGTTAATAAAAGTAACATTTTTTTCCCCAATCCGGAGGCACTGTCACGAAGACATTCGCCTATATATAAAGTAACATAATTATCCATTTTTATCACTAACTAATACTATGTTTATAGTAAATATACTGAAGTATTAATTACAAATATATATATATATATATATATATATATATATATAATATATATACAGTAACCACCGCTTATAGTGATCACTGGTTATAAGAATCAACCGTTTATAAGAATCAATATCGCGAAAACAAAACAAATGAATTATTTCCATGTTAAAATTTTCGCTTTAAAGAATCAATCCACCGGTTTTAAGAAGGAGTTTACACTCTTCGCTTTCCTTTCATTTTTCCAAAAAAGCTACTTAAACCCTCAAAAGGCACGAAGTTCTTTCTTTTTTTTTAAAGAAAGATTGATAAGATGGGATGGAATATAGTCGTAAAATTCACCCTTTCTTTATTAGACATGACATAATAGTTTCCCCTTAAATGCTTTACCACAACACTGTCCTATTAGTTTGACCCGGGGCCAACTTTACCCGTCCGAGTAAATCTTCGTCTGAGACTATAAGTATTGAAAGAGGTATAAACAGCCTTCTGAAAACTTCATTACGTCAAACTACCGTAGAAAACTTTTTCTTGCTCCCTTCCTGTAGTTGAAATGTTAAAACTGTTAAGCAGGTGTGTTGTAACTTGTAACAAATATTGTATTTTTTCTTCTCTTACTATAATCATGTGTATCTACTTATAGGTCTAAAAATTAAGTTTTATTTTTAAAACTATAAAAAATAATTTTAATAAAAGATATTAATGTAAATTAAAGAGTATTTTATGGTAAATTATCTAATATATGTATATATAGGTGTGTGTTCCTGTCCAAAAACCTAAATTTCGGTTATAAGAATCAACCGCTTATAAGAATCAAAAACAGTAATAACAAACGTGATTCTTATAAGCGGAAATCACTGTATATATATTCTGCAGAAATTATATCAAACACTCTAAAAGGATTACAATACACTAGTATAAGTGCTACAGTAAGATTAAAAATTTCAAAATTGCAATATCAGCAATTCAAGCTAGAACAAACTCACTCCCCTCCCATAACCGATATTTAATTAGCAGAAAGCTTATTTAAAGCTTAGAAAACTAAGTTATAAATAGTATTAGAGTAATCTTAAATTTTAATACATTTACCACAGCCGTAAGATTTATAATTAACGCTTATTTATTTATTGATAGAAAACCGATAAACAATCAAATTTGCAAACATCGAGAAATTGACTGTAGTTCTCTGGCATCAGGGAGTAAATCCTTAGTTCGGAATTTGTTCCAAATAATAGCTAATCTGGTAACGCGAATGCAAAATATTTATATAAAAAAGAAGAAATAGTTTATTATAAGAAACATTGCATATTCAGACAAATTCAGGAATTTACGTTTATACTGTGATAAATATCTTGATTGTTAAGGGGACAGTGGACTTTCAAAATTGTGAAATTTATCCAAAATTCGATTTTTTATTTTATTGAATTGTGAAACTACGAACGAGTAGGGTGTTGCAAAAAAAAAATTTTAATTTCTGTGATTACTTTCCCAGTTATAGGCATTTGTATTTAATTTAGATATTATGTGTTTACTAATAGCAATAACTTTAAATGTGTTTTTCTCAAAATAAAAATTTTCCTGTCATACGAATATTCAAACTGCTCCAATCGCATTTATAATTATCGTATGCTTTGAAATTTCAGTTTTATATACTTAACTGTATACCAAATAACTCTTATTGAAAAAATCATGCTTCGTAGCTCAGAATTTCTAAATTTGTACTTGAAAAGATGATTTAGAGGTATTTTGCGTAATAAAAAGGGTCTTTTCACTATTATTTTTTTCTCTTTATATTTTTAATGAATGCTTAAAATAAGCAATACGTTTCATTGTTAGTTCTATAAGGTCCTGTAAATAAAAATTACCATTATATGCAAAAGAAATGCACCTGGAACATTTTTAACTAGGCCAATTTTTATATAATTAATAATTCATAATTCATAAATTATTAATATTCATCTTTAAATTTTAGCAACTTTTACATATCTATGGTACTAATCACATATTCAAATTTCAAGCAAATCCATTCAAAACAAAAAAAGTTAGGTTTGAAAGTCCACTGCCCACTTAATTTAAACAATTGGGATCCATCTTATCCAAAACAACTACAGAGTAAAATAAACTTTAAAATCTTACATTGGTTGATTTCAGCTTGATTTTATGTTTTGAAAAGACGACTTATGCCTATCTATAAGCGTATTATTATTTTTGAAAACATACGCCAGTTTCCATTGTAGCTCATTTCACCGTTTATTATAGTTGAAATTGTATGAACCTTTTTGAAAAAATGGTTCATAAAATTTGGAAAAAATGGTTTCTAAATTTGGAAAACTATATTTTATGAACCATTTTTTGAAAAAATGGTTCATAAAATATAGTTTATTACAATTACCTTTAAGTGAATGATCAAAATAACAAAACTCAAAAACGGTAATGAACTATGCAAATGCGAAATCTCTTTCATGAACATGAACTTCCCTAGCGCACTATTCTCAAACAAACGACGATTCTTTGATTTTTACTGAGTTTCCTTGATTTGAAGCAACCATAGATTTGTTAGATATTGAAGAAAAACATAGCGTGATCCCTAAAATTATCCCTCCACTCCCATTTTATGACCTTTTTGAAAACATAAGCCT
This sequence comes from Dolomedes plantarius, assembly GCA_907164885.2. Classification (NCBI taxonomy): domain Eukaryota; kingdom Metazoa; phylum Arthropoda; class Arachnida; order Araneae; family Dolomedidae; genus Dolomedes; species Dolomedes plantarius. The sequence goes on from OU015491.1 coordinate 18,474,976, forward strand.
TAAAAGGAAAAAAGGAAATCAACTTTTGCTTTTTAGCATAAACACAGCGGTTCCCAACCGGTGGGTCGCGAAAGGGTTTACTGGTGGGTCGCGGAAGGGTTACAGGTGGGTCGCGACTCGATCCCAAAACTATCAGAAACCATCGCATAAACCATCAGAGAAGATTAAAAACAAAATCGAAACTTACTTAAAAACAGCCATTGTACTTATACAGCCATATTGATAGATGTGATACAATTTCTTACTGTAATTATATCAAAGCTTTATGATTTTTTTTTTTGCCTGAAAAAATTAAAAATGGTCTTTGTGTACTTTTATAATTGCAGTTTTTATCTCCCCTAGGAACACTTGTTAGTGAGTATGAAACCACTTGTTGCATATATTGCAAACGTATATCTATTGTTAAATAAATAATTTTGCTACAAAGTGCTTATATTTTGTCGACCATTTTCAAATCAGAACACAAATTGTTTATCAATAATCAATCTGTATCTTCAAAAAAGCATATATATAATATATATAGATATATATATAGATATATATATTATATATATATAGATATATATATATAATATATATATATAGAGATATATAATATAATATATATATGTATTATATATATATTATAATATAAATAATATAATTATATATATATATAATATAGATATATATATAATTATATAATATATATATATCTATATATATATTATATATATAAATATATTATACATATATATATAATATATACATATTATATATATATATATATATAATATATATTATATATATTAATATACATATATATATATATATATATAATATATATAATATATATACATATATATATATATATATATCTATTATATATGTGTATATATATATATATATATATATATATATATATATATATATATATATATATATATATATATATATATATATATATTGCAGTATTTGATGGTAAATTATACATAAGGAAGGATACGATACAAATAAGGTGTTTTACCCCACCGTGGACCGATGGATCGTGGAGGTATTCCGATAAGGAAAGGTTGGTCGCCAGCTGAAAAAGGTTGGGAACCACTGGCATAACATTTATATAAAAAGGTTAACACCTTCATTACCTCATACAAAGCTTTTAGAGGTAAATTAAACAGTAATCAGTGAATTAACTCTGTTAAATGCCGCACAAAACAAATGGAGAAAAGGGTTTTCTCTTCAGAATATACCAGAGAACGAATGCAATCTGCATAATTACATGAATTTTGGGTGCTGAGAGATGTCACGCCGTTGATTGGACGAATGTGCGTCGCTATTCATAATTTTCTAGATTTAGTTTAATTACTTAGCTAATTAAACCCAGAAACTTCCAAAATCTCTGAGACAGTTTGATATGTTGGTTTAATGAAATAAAGCTCCAGAACTCGTACATTCATTGGAAAGTTTCGAAGAGCCAATTATTTCTGTTGCGAATTATCATTTCAAATTAGTGTATGAAAATCAGAATTGGGTAGTGCTAATTCACTAGCACAAAAAAACCTATTTATAAAACTTATAATAATAAAAATCTAAAGCACTTCTCTCTATACATACGCATACGTCGTTCAATTTAATATTTCTGGTAAACAGGTTAAGAGTTTTTAAAGGAATAGCTTTGGACAAGTTCTGGATTACTTTTGCTTCTCAGTAGACTGGGCAAAATTTCTAAATAACTGCTTTATGTAGTAAAATATTTAATTTTATATGTATATATATATATGTATATATATTAATATCTATATATATATATATATATAATATATCATATAGAATATATATATAGATATAGAATATATATATATATCTATATATATATTATTAAATATATATATATATATATGTGTATGTGTGTGTGTATTATATATATATATATATATATTGTGGCGTCACTGTAAGTAGGGAAGGCGATTCTCTCTGAGGCATTTTGAAGAAATTTCACAACTATTGATCCATACCAAGAAAGACAGAGTTCTAATTAACAAACGAATGCCAACTTTTTAAAACAAAAAAAACTTAACAATTTATTTACAAAATAATTAACATTTAAAACAGTGCAACATATTCAATTTAAAAAAAAACCGTGCAGATTCCCAATGTACGGAGCCTAAACACACATCCGCACCGCTCGCGTTCTCAAGCGTCTCTCTCCAATGTCTGGATTTTCAGAAGGGGTGGAGGGGCCGGCAGCTTAAGGGCTGACAGCTCTTCTTAGACGCCGAACTTTACTACATTGCAGAAATGTCAAGATGACAGCTTTAGTGGCTGCATCTGTAAGGAAAACGGTTTCTAATCCCCCCACGTGTTCCGAACTGGTGGACCGAACAACACATCCTTGAAAAAAACACGCAGCTGTGTTTCAAGCCCTTGTGGGGTCTCGGGAAAAAATAAGACCCTATTTCCAGTACGCTACAATAGTATATATTATTATATATATATATATATCTATATAGTATATCTGATATATATTATAATATATAGATATATATATGTATATAATTATATATATATATATAGATATTGCAAAACTAAACACACTTCTTATTTTTAATTTATTAATCGGGATTACTGCATATCTCTATAGAATCTTTCCTTTCTTTCAACATACATTGAAGTAGTGCATGAATAGAGACTTCATAAGATTATTAAGTACAAAGGGTAGAAATGAAGCAGTGTAGTTACGCAAACAAATTAAACGTGAACCGTTCTATGAGATTGCATTGCTTCCTACCAATCTAAACGTACTTAAGGTGCAACAGGGTTGATTCGCTTAATTAAAATTCACGGAGAATCCTCATCTAAATTATCGTACAATGCAAAGTGAACTGCGAAATCATAAATATTAAATGTGTGTTACTATATTCTTGATAATTCAGACGAGTAATTTGCCTCAATGCAAATTTAGCCATTTTGGGAATAAGCTGTCGGGCTTCAGTTGAGACAAAACTTTCATCATTACTGGCATGAATTTCCCAAGATAACTCAAGTATGATACACCAGACTATGTGCCCCATATATATAAATGGAGGCATATAGAATCAATTAGTCAGGAAAATATCCAGATTTGTGCCAGTTTAGCATTTTTTCAAAAATATGCTTTTGACAAAGCATTACAGGAAATCTTTCATCTCGGTTGGTGCACACAGCTTTTATGGATCCTCCCTGATATATATTTCCCTGGCCTATAACTCGTCTCTACCTTAAACTAAATATAATATTATAAGATGTATCTTACGATTTTTATCATTGTAATTTCTAGTAGAAAGCGTATATGGAATACTAGCTGAAAACCCGCGCTTCGCTACGGAGTACATTCAAAAAATACAACGGTCAATGTATGCAATTAATGCCAATAATATATATATATATAATATTAATATATATATATTTATAATAAATGTGACGATCAATGTATACAATTGATCTAAAATATAATATATATATATATATATATTTATAAAAAATCGTAAGGGATATTTATTTTTTTGGATAATATCCAATCGTCTGCTGCATTAGAAAGAAAAAGAATATCATTTTTGTCTATTTAGTTGTTATGCACGTGACGATAAATTTATTTAAAGTACCAGAAAAAGAAATCACGTGATCAACATTTAATAAATTAAATACTAAAAATTAATCTTTAAAAATTCACCAAAAATCAGAAAATCGAGGTAAATTTGAATTTTTATGATCTTTCTCGTGATATAAATTTTATAACCCTCAGTGTATTATTTTAAATGCAAACGTAAAAAAAGTTTAAAAAACAGCTTAAAAATTTAATTTAAAAAACCTAAGAAGAGATTTTGAGAAATCTTTCTTAGTGCACCCCTACACTATTAGAAGAATCGCCATGCAAAATTTCAGCCCTTTAGGTCCAACGGTTTGGTCTGTGCGTTGTATGTCAGTCAGTCAGTGAATGAATGAGTCAGTTACGGAACTGTTTTATATATATAGATAATGAAATATACATACCTAAGAAAGGTTCTGTGACCAGAGGCAGTTGTTCTAGAATGGGGATTTTATTCCGATGGCCATAGGTGGGTGGACTGGTTCTTGCAAGCTCAATCAATTGAACTGGAAATGACCAGTTCACATGATTTTAAGTTAAAATAAAACTCGAAAATGCTGTAGATTACTTGAATCCCCACTGTAAACCAAATGGTCGTGGACCCGATGTATAAGCAACACGTAATATTAATGTAGACACGGATAAATGTTCTATTTACATCTCGTTTAAGCTAAGATATATATAATAATAATGTACATAAGTTTGTTCCGAAGAACTCTGATAACATTGATTAATGAGAGCGGGGTTCATAATCACAGTTCAATCCAGACTTCACGTCTGCTCTCTTTTTCCCGCGCTCTCTAAGTATTTCAATAGCTCATTATGGTCCAGTCTAAAAGAAGCCTCGTCTAATAGTCTTTCATTTATACCTTTTTCCTCGTAAAGTTCTCGAAGATTTCCTCGTCCTCATGTGTCTGATGCAAGCCCCTCACAACTTTTCGTCACACTGGCCACGTCCAATGTCTGCGGTTCTTTTTTGTCAGCCCGGCACCCCGAGCCTTGCATCGCCTCTTTTTTGCGCTGATGGTTTTTCCTACCGAGTTCTAATGATCCATCGATCTTCTTTAGGAATGACGCCTTTTTCCATTTTTAGGGAAGTGGGGAGTGTTTTTAGGGAAGTTTTTAGGGAGTGGGCACCGCACCATTGTATGTTTAACGGTCTGTCCGATTCTTTACAAATAGTCACATCTGCACTGGAGTTTTCCAAAATTAGGATTGAGTCTGTTTCAGAATATGTGAGAGTCTCACACACACACTAACAAAATTTGCGTGTTTGAAAAATATCTTAATCCATACATACTCTTTAGTTTGGAGAATTTTCTGGTGTTACTCCAATGTCCCGCAAAGGTTGAATGCAACTGGTTTTTAAAATGTTTCTTGATATAGGAAATAGAGACAATTTTCTAGAGTCACGCTCTGCTACCAATTTACCTTCTGGAGGTGAGGGGTCATTGTACCGGGCTCGTCACTTGACTCGGTTCTAAATTACGGGACCCGGCTTGTAGGGGGGAAGTGCTGACAACCCATAACGGTGCCCCTTAAATGAATGGCCAGGATTCTTGCGGTGTACATACAGGCGAATGTCTAGCGACAATGCCTCCACATTCGAGAAAAAATTTTCTAGAGCACAAGTAAATTCTTTCTAAATATGCGTTCGGCAATTCAGCATAGATTAGAAAATCTAATTGATATGGGCCTTAGCCCTCAATGGTTGACTGAAGAACCCCTACTGCAGAGAATGTTTAACGATTCATTGGTATAGTAGTTGCTTTGTCTGTAAAATAATTCAATCTTCTTTAATGTTCACGTTAACATTGACTAAATTTGAAGTTAATTTTGATGTTTGCTTTTTTATGATGCTACTTATGTAAGCGTAACAAAGAATTGTCAATATTAAAAATCTTGATTACACCTAACTTGATTTCAATTCTTTCATATTTTACAGCACTATATAGACTATGAGAACGGTAAAAAATAATCAAGACACTGTCAATACATATTAACACGCTTGCTGTAACGGAAAAAAAAGGATACTCTATAGGTATGTTTAAACACAACCCTCTCTTTAGATATTAGTTTTTAAAAATTGGAACATAAAAAATATGTCGATGTATTTTTGCTTTTGATTCGATCGAAGAACCCGATTGGGACCTCAAGTAAGCGCAGAAAAAGAATTTACTCTCAGTTCGTTAAATTAAGTACATTTAACGCTTGGTAAAACCTTCACGTTCATTAAATGACACACATATGTTTTGACTTCTGCCTTTTTTTGGATTTGTTGTGCGAAATTTCGGTATTAAAATACTAAAATGAGTCCTATAACATCAAATGATTTACGCTAGTAAATATATAAACATCATAATTTTCTGCCAAGTATAAATTAAATTAGATATTTTAAATGTTAATGTACAGGGGAATCTGTCTCTATTAGTACCGAAATCTGCCAAATTTGCTACAATACTAAAGTAAAAAAAACACTTCTTCTGAAAGCAAATATCAAAATAAAAATTCATCTTAAGACAGCGGGGAAATGTTACGTAAAGCATATGAATGAAGAAAAATTTTAAGTATATAACAAACCAACAATCTAGAAAATACCGATTAGCTAAAATAGAAAATCTTACCACGAGAGTAAAAAAACGCTAATCAGAACAAAATGAAAGATGGACATCACTAAATAATATTTCAATAGAGTTAAAAATACAGGTACTTTATATTATTTGATTGATTGCGAACAGTGAGAATGTTTCCTGAACTATATTACAGTAGTATAACTCGCACGTGAAACAGTACGCTAATTATACAACTTACAAAAAATATTAAAATTTAAGAAGTATTATAAAAATTATTAATCATGATGTAGCTTATCAAAAGAATATTTTCATTATGAAAATTTTCTGAAATGTGAGACATTTTGAAGTATTCCATAGATATGGACGTCAATAGTATTTGAAAAAAAAAAAATGCTATATCTCCAAAGATATCTTTTGGAGATATTTATTTCTGACATATATATGTCAGAAATAAATTTCGTAAATTTGTGTATCTGGCATTTATATTATAAAGTAATATACAGTATCATACAAGCACATTGAAACTCATTCATTTATCAGTAATTAAATATTAAAAATATTGCTATTAGTTTACTTGGCTAATTAGCAAAAACTGCATCTCGTTTCTCTATTGGATGTAATTTATCTTTCGCTGAATTTTCTTTTTTTCACAATGATTTATTTCATTTGCAAAAGATAGTGAATGAAATATTTCTTCCCTTTATGAAGTAAATGCATATAACGGGTAGGAATAAGTTTGTGCATCTATTTATATTATTTTGAATCAACAGAGGAAGAGTTTTCTTTTACATACCGGCAAAAGAATTTTGAAACGTTGTTAAATATTTTTTCAGAGCAGAGAGAAGCGAAACTGTTTAACTGTTTTCAAACTTAGCTTTTGAAATCAGAAATTATTTGCTCCTTTCATCAGTTTAAAAGTATGTGTGTAATCAGAAAACATTGTGTATAAAAGACAATACGTTCAAAATTTGATATTTGAAAATGCTTAATTACGTTACATAACCGGCATGCACGATAAATGGTATTAAGAAGCATTTGGGAATATTTACTTATTTAGAAGAACCAAAACAGAGAAAGGTTATATTTGATTTAAGAGCTGTTTCAACATAGGATTACGTTCCTCCATAACGGTCCTCTGAAAGCAAAATTTCAGACGCTAAAATCATCCGTCCGTACCTCGCGAGTTATAATTTTGGAAGCGCGCCCTACCCAGTCTGTATCGCTTGGACAAGCAGTAAACAGTTAAACAGAAAAGTCCAAAATACTTCGCGAGTTATAATTTTGGCAGCGAGCCCAAACCATTCTGTATCGCTTGGACAAGCAGTAAACAGTTAAGCAGTAAAGTACAAAAATGCGTCAAAATTTTGACATACATATATGTATATGTATATATGTGACATCAGCGGCGGCGGCAAGGGGAAAAGAAAGTTGATTGTCGGCCGTGCGCCACAGAAGTCTATTTCATAGTTAGTCCACATATTTCCAGCGAATAGTAGTCGTGTTGGCCGGTACGGCTCGCTGGTGGCATGGGGCACTCGAAGGCCCTCATCAAGCTCGCTTTCCAGGTCCCCTCCAACCCCGGACACACAGGAACACACCGCAGATCTCGGAAAAAACTTTATTCTATCAATTTTACATGTTCGTCGAGCAACGACAATTCACAAAATCATGCCAGTACACTGAGGTGTGCCTATTTATAACTTAATAGAAGTCTCGCCACTTGACCTATAACTCTTGCAGCAATTGGCTTTTGTCCCGGGAATCTGGGCTCTAAAAGGTTGGGGAACAACAGGGGTTGTATAAGAGGTGCCTAATTTAAGTCAATTTATTTGTTCTTGAAACCGAACTGCGCAATTAATATTCAACGCGTTACGCCCAAGCCTTTTTGGGATGAAATTTGGTATTTTAAAATGGTATTTGGGTTTTATATGTTATACACTGAAGTGCCACTCAATTAGGGATACCTACCTAGTAACGAGTTGGGCCTCCTCTGGCCTTGATAACGGCTGCCACACGACGAGGCATAGATTCAATAAGTTTCTGGAAACGTTCCACGGGAATGGCTTGCCAAATATTGGCTAAAGCTGTCCCATAATTCAGTAAGGTTCTTTGGTGCTGTGTGATGGCCTTTCAAGCCTTGTTCCAAAACATCCCAAAGATGCTGAATAGGATTAAGTCTGGGCTTTTAGGTGGCCAATTCATGACAGAGAAGTCAGAGGAATGCTCATCAACCAGCCAGTAGACAACCGGGACTTGTGAGAGGTACAGTGTCTTGCTGGAAAACTCCATTACCGTCGGATAACAGAACAGCATAAACGGATGGAGGTGATCACCCAGCAACTCTACGTACCGAATTGCATTGAGGGAGGTTGGTACACGCACCAAAGATCTCAAACTGTGCCACGAAAAAACACCCCAGACCATGATTGAGCCACCATGCCCTTGTACAGTTCCAGCCAGGCATGCAGGATCCATGGCTTCATGAACCTGACGCCATATTCTCAGCCTCCCGTCGGCGTTAAGTAGTCGGATCGAGACTCATCACTCCATGCTACTCGTTTCCAGTCCTCTACACTCCAGTCTCTCTGCTCTCTTGCCCAGGAAAGACGTGCAGCCGATGGCGAGTATAGAGCAATGGTACTCTCGTAGGTCGACGGCTCCCGAAACCCATACGGTGAAGCGAGCGTTGCACAGTCCGTTTACTAACTGTACGACTGGCACCGTCATTAAACTGGGTGGTAATTTGAGCTAATGTTTGACTTCGCTGGCTACGTACAATACGCCTGAGCCGTCTCTCACCACGCACTGTCAAGGCTAATTGTCCTTTGCAGTTTGCCCGTTCGCTAGTTTTTTCCACAATCCATGTTTCTTGGTATACTCTTGACACTGTCGACCTTGAAATCCTAGCTGTCTGACGATTTCGGAAATTCAATGGCCCATGCGTCGTGCACCTACGATTTGTCCGCGATCGAAGGCGTCTAAATCAGGCAGTTTACCCATACTGGCAATTCCAACAACTAATTCAGAACAACCACAGTACGCGCTATATATGCAGTTACCACAGCGCCCTCACTTGCGGATACATGATGCGGAGCGCTACACAATTTGCATAGGCTTTGCTATCCCTAATTCAGTGGCACTTCAGTGTATATAATATACATAATAAAATATTTATTTTATTTTAATGTTACCTTTGGACCATAAGACGCAGCCAATTTTAAGTCAATTTTTTATGTAAAAAGTCTTAATTTTTACATAAAAAAATGTTCGGACCATATGTTTTATGGTCCGAAAAATACGGTAAATAATAAGCGCTTATTCTTACTATTCAAAATGAAATAAATGTCTGAAAAACCTCTTAAAAAATCCATCCAGGAGTAAATAAAAAGTTTGTCCAAGCAGTGAAATGCTTGATGAAAATAGCTCCATTTTAAATCGCATTTCCTAAACAGCCAATTTTTCAAAGTGAAAATCTAAAAATTTCCATACAAGATAAGCCTTTATCCTAAATCGATTGCGCTCCTCCTTCCCCCCCCCCCCCCCCTCACACACTTCATGAAATATATAACTTGAAAAGTTCTTCGGAATTCACTCTCACGTGACTCTGTTGCTGTGCCGTTATTTGAAAACTTACACCCTAAAGAGGAGGGTTTGAATAAGTAATGGTACTTCACGGCACGTTTTGGTTGTTTTCGGTCAAAAGCTGTTAATCATCACACAAAAATAACCACCTCTTCGGGAAACTGACTATTTTTCACTAAAAGTATATTTGAATAAACATGACATAGAACACGAACTTGCACTTTTTGTTGGGTAGATGCTTTTTTTTTTTGTGTGTGTGTGTGTTACTCTTTGTGAAATAGCCTTTTTTAGATAATTGTAAGTTCGAGAACTAAAAGAATTTCTGTGATGAGATTAATGGGTTAAGTGTTTTTCATCTTTTGAATACAATGCAATACAAAAAAGTTTGCCGGTTTATCTGAAGTCAATATGCATTAGGTAACACTTTTTGAACACTACATGGGCATTATTGGGAATATGGAAAGCAAAATTTTATTTTTCAATTCCTACTATTAGTTCACACTCTCCCTATATATATATATCTTGTTCAAATTTTCAATCGTTAATAAAATACTTCTTATTCAGCCACTCAAGTTCAAATACATTTTTTAAACATGTAGTGGATGACACTTGATGTTAATACATTTTTTTCAAATATTAATTCATTAATTAAATTTAATTAATCAATTTTAGTTTTCGACCAAGAGCGTCTCTTGCTCTTCAATAGTAATTTCCCTCTTGTTGCTGTGTAAAAGGTAGCACTGCGGTAGTGCGGGCTCCTCCCGTCCTGTAGGTTGCAGGATCGAATCCCCAACCTGACAAACTTTTTCTCTCTCTTCCCCCCCCCCTCCTAATCTCGCACAGTAGGCAAGGTTCTGGCAGGCAATCCTTTTTTTCAATTCCTACTATTAGTTCACACTCAAATTTTTCTTTGTTGACCTAAGTAGGAATTGACTTAAAAAAAATTTTTTTATATATTACTTGTTTGTTTATTTGCTCGTTTTTGGTAATAGTTTTGCTCCTCTAATGCAGTGGTTCCTAACCTTCGGTACGCGTACCAGTACCGGTACGCGGACAGCAGTTACCGGTACGCGAATGAGTTTACAATTTAAAACCAAAACCTATTAAAAATCTGTATTACAAAAAAAGAAAAGAAATGACTATAATAACTAATAATCCATACGTTTTAATATTTTAGTTTGGAATTTCTTATCCATTGTTTGTGTTGCAATACTTTACTGGGATTTGCCTAATCTCAAAAGATGCCGTCTACACCTGAATGTGTTATCTATGACCGCCACATAAAAATTTGGAACTCGCCTGCGAATTATATTTGTATCTATAACTGTGTTTGCGAATTATAACTGTGTCTGAGGAGTTTCTTGCCAAGCAGTAAATTTTTTAATGCCATTTGCGACCACATATTTATGTGAAAAAGGATTTTCGGCAATGACTGCGATGAAAACCAAATATAGTGCTTTGCTGGACATTGAATCGGATCTTCGCCTTAAACTGACAAACATTGAGCACGATATTACTTCTTTAGTTAATAATAAACAGGCCCAACCTTCTCACTAATTATAAATTTTTTTTAAGTGATTACTATATTTTATGTACATGTTTAGCAATAAAAATATATCCCAAGTTACTTGCCTTTATTACAAATGTTCTCCATTGCATTTTATTCCCCATTTCAAAATTTTTGGTCTACCGGTACGTCATCAAATTGTTTACAACGTACAGGTACGGTACTGTAGAAAGGTTGGGAACCCCTGCTATAATGTATCTTAATGTATCCTGCTATAATGCATCGTGTTGAAATTTTTAAGAATAATCTATCTTCAAGGTCTATAACAATCGCTTTTATTAAAAGTTTTAGTCATTTTCAAGGACAAAATTATATTTTTATAGTGAATTTTGTATAAAGGATACAAAGTTGAACCTATATTGATTTTTTACTTTTGAACGTGGGGAAAAGTTTAAAAATAATTTGTTTTCAGAATTTTAAAAAATCGCTTTTATTTACAGTTTAAACCACTTTCAAGAAAATTTATATTTTTTCATAAAATAAAATTTTAAAATATGATATTTTAAAAAAGTTTAGCTGAGCCGAACCTATAGCTCTTGTTAATTTTTTTTATTTGATCGTGAGAGAAATTTTTAAGAATAATCTGTCTTCAGTGTCTACAATAATTGCTTTTATTAAAACTTTTAGTCATTTTCAAGGACAAATAATATTTTTATAGTAAATTTTTATAGGGGATACAAAGTTCACTAAAAACAAAACAGGTAGCACTAAACTAAATTTCTAAGTGATACATTGCGAAGAATTTCAGATATATACTTTTAATTATCTATATATATAAAACAGTTCCGTAACTCACTGACTGACAGATAACGTACAGACTAACCGATGGACCTAAAGGGCTGAAATTTTGTATGGCGATACTTCTTATAGCGTAGGGATGCACTAAGAAAGATTTTTGAAAAATTCTTCTTAAAATTTTTAATTAATTTTTAAGCTGTTTTTGTAATATTCTTTAAAGTTTGCATTTAAAATAATATCTAAGAGTTATAAAATTTATATCACTAGAAAGATCATAAAAATTCCTTTAAATGAAATCTTTTTCTAATCTTTAACTCCATTTTCTAATTTTTTGATGAATTTTAAAGATTAATTTTAGAATTTAATTTATTAAATACTGATCACGTGGTTCTTTTCTTTCTATGATAATTAATTTTGCGTCACGTGCAAAACAATGAAATAAATTGACAAAAAAATATTAAAATAAGGTAAAATATCAAATTTAACCTCTAGACTAATTGAGATGGAAGTTTTTAAAGAATTTAAATTCAAATAGTATGTTTAAGGATATTAAACATCCAAATTGATTGCATACATTGACCGTTCGAATTAATTCGAATATTTTCTTCTACATTATTTGTCTCTAAAAAATATCCGTTATGATTTTTTTATAAATATATTTTTTTACATTAATTGCATACATTACCATTGTATTTATTATAAATATTTTTTGGCATTAATTGCATACATTTACCGTTGTATTTCATTTG
>OU015491.1:18492788-18520288 GCA_907164885.2 Dolomedes plantarius
AAGTATTCCAAAATAAAGAGACTGTTCCATCAACATTTCCGAGACTGCATTATCTGTCTATGAGTTCTCCCCAGCAACTCCGCCACGACTAAAACCCGGATTACGGAACACTACGAGTTCGCAGAGCTGATGTTCATGGCTTACATCGTTAATTCATTACATATATATATATATGTGTATGTATGTATGTATGTATGTGTGTATATATATATATATATATGTATGCATGTATGTGTGTATATATATATATATATATATATATATATATATATATATATATATATATATACATATATATGTATGTATATATATATATGTATATATGTGTGTCAAGTACCGTGAAATAAAACTACAAAAAGCTTTCTTATACTTTGATGTTATCTAGGAATTATTCTAATGGTTTCGTTACGCTACAGTGGTAATGCCTCATGCCACACGATACTGACAGTCTAAAACTATTAATATCTTCCAACGTCGAATGGATTAAACGTAATACATTCCGTGGCTTAAGCCAAATACAATTTTACAACATTAGAAGGTGTAGGATATTATTTTGAGGTCTGAAATATTTATCTGTCTAAAGTCTTACTGAGGCTACATTATCCAGAAAATGAGGAAGCACACGAGACTTAATTGTCGCATAAGGATCAACAAAAAATGCTACGAAATGTATCTACGGTTACTCTGAAGATTCTTGCGTATTGAATAATCGTGGCCTTGTTAATTCGTTTATGTTCATTCACTATGCAATAAAACTCCAGTTGAAGTAATCACACGGGAAGAAGTTCATTGAGGCAGATTAATAGTTCGCTAAAAGGTTTACAGAACACACTGGATTTATTAATGGTCTCCAGGGATTTAATTACATAGATAAATATAGAACACGACTTCATGAGACCTAATCCTCCAAATTATAACTAACTAGAATTAATGTTTCCACATATAAGATTTTGAATAATGAGTTACCAGTTTTATAAAATCACGTTCAAATTCATGGTAATAGCTCAAACAAAGCGAAATGTTTACACGTTGTTTAAGCACTTTAACTATAACTGATATTTTTAAGCATTTTTTAATAACATTTCATAAATTGCGTAATATTATTTTGCGCTTTAGCCGGAAATGACCGGAAGAATTTATTTTAAAACTGGAACGAAAGTTTATGAGTTTTTCTTACGTGAAGTTAAGTGAAAAAATAAAATTAATCAGAATTTTTCCGTTAAGTAAAAATATTTGATTGCCTTTAATATAAGAAGTTTATTTTTTAAATACCAGGGGTATTTTACCTTGCGGCCAAAATCATAAAGAGATAGATTATTTACATATTTTACAGCTTTAAAACCAATGTTTTGAGTTATCTTTGAAGTTATATATTACTTTTATCGGTGCACTTTATATAGTACAGTCAATGTTTAAATTGCAAATGATCCTTATAGATGTCACAACAATATATTTTGTATGATATGAAAAAGCTTAATGTTTTATATAACATAAAAAAACATTTTTTAAAAAAAACCTTTAACAAAATTTCGGACATTATTATATAAAAATACCCTTTTTTCGTAATTATCTTTTAATTTAATTATTAAGCAAAATGACTACTTAAGAAAATGTTAGTCCCATAAATCTACATTTTATTAACTAATGTTACAGATACACTTCCAGTTTTAAAAATAAAAACCTGTAAAAAAAATTGCATTCTGCTACAATTTAAGCAAAATATATTCTCTAAATATTTGTCTCTTTGAGTAGCACTAATGAGCTCCCAATAGAATGAGACTAAAAAAAAAATCGGTTTTTTTTTCTGCAAAAATTATTTAACTCAGCAATTTCGTTAGTATCACGACACAATGTTTTTTAGCGGGACAAATAACTATAAAAGTACACTGAAAAAGATAATCGTGGATCATGAAATTCTATTTTTAAAAAGAACATGCTTGGCTTAATGGTTAGAATCCGGGAAACTAAAAAAAATAAGATCTCAGGAAACTAAAAAATAAGATCTTACACTTAAGGAAACTGGATTTTTTTGTACATTTTTCATATTCGGATGATAAAACTAGTTGAATGCCAATCGCATTTTCGAATCTGAAAGAACTTCTATTACTCAATGGACGATTTAACATTTACTTGAACTCTATGCATACAATTTATTAAATGCATCTAATCTATTTAAGTTGCTTTTGATGGGTTAGTAAATATTTTTCGTTAAATTTTAAAGATCTAGCCTTTAGTATGTTCTTAAAATTAGGTTCCCTCCGAATAAATTAGGTTCCCAATGAATTAGTCTTATCTTTAATATTTTCTGTGAAAAAAAAAAATCAAACAGTTATACAGAGGCTGTTCGCACATTTTTTAGACGATTTTGGTAAGCGGTAAAAAAAAATCGTTTGCTTCAAAAGAAATAATTGCAATTGTACTATGTTTTTAAAAGTCAAAATTATCGTCTGCGGCTTGAAAGTTTTGTTTTTATTCGAAATGGCGTTTTTAACAAAGCAGTGGTTCGAAGGCTACATTTATGCTCTTTCCGAAGAGAAATATGCATACTCCGTTATCCAAAAACGATGCGAGAGTCATGGTTTTGTGATATCTAAAGCGTCGATAGGTAATATCGTCAACAAGAAAGGAAAAAAAACGTCAAATTGGAGCCTCAAGAGGGACAAAAATTCCAAACAAGTATCCAAGGAAAAAACGGACATCTTTGACTATTGCAAAGGTACGTTGTTTAATGTTAAAGGAAAATCCCCCTAGTCAAAGGACAGTTGCAAAATCATTAAAATGCTCGGTGTCCACTGTAAACAAAATGATAAACGTTGATTTAAATCTTAAGAAGCGAAAAAACGCAATGTGCATCGTCTTCTTCCAAATCATATCGCTGAACGCAGGACACGCTGCAGAATTCTATATGAGAAACACTTATCCAAAGAAAAATGGAAAACAATTGTCACAATAGGATGAATCATGGGTGTATTTAAATGATTGCAACAAAACAGAGCCATTTATTATCATAAAAGGGGAGAAAAAAATTTAAGTACATGGTTCAAAGAATCGAAAGAAAGTTTTTCTAAGGGATTCATGATTGTTGCTGGTTTTTCTTATAATGGCAAGTTAAAAATAAAGAGAGTGGAAAACAATGTCAAGATTAACTCCAAATACTATCAGGAACATATTTTATCGCCAATTTTTCTGAATGAAATACCATCGCTTTACCCACAGTGCCATCAATCTGTGAGAATCCATCAGGACAAAGCTAGCAGTCACACATCAAAATCCACTGTAAATTTCCTAAAAGAAATGGAACAAAAGCTGGTATCAAGGCCATACCTTTCACTGATATCCCTACTAAATCTCCCGATGTATCACCTATGGATTTTTGTGCTTTCGGACTTTTAAAATCTGCATTATCCAAACGTCGTCCCAAACCCTTACAGGACTCTGGAAAGCTGTTCAGGGAGGAATGGGATAGAATACCTCTTCTGACACTTCAAAAGGCATTATTATTCTGGAAATTGCGGTGTCGAAAGATAGTTGAGAATAAGGGATGTCAAATAGAACATTTCAAACACAAGAATTTTATGTAATTTAGTTTTGTGAATACAATATACATCGTCTAAAAAATGTGTGAACAGCCTCTGTATTACTAATTTTATGTAAACTACCTGTGATGTATTGTGATACTGACAAGGTCATGTCATCACGGTCATAGATTATATATGAATTCATCTTTAATACCTTCTCTCCTGACTGTAGAAGTTCGATGAATGGTAAATCTTACATTTTACCAATATATCCTGATGCATTCACTAATTTCAAGAACGCATAAAATAAAGTTCGACGGACCACAGCTGTCTTTTCTGCTTTTTATTTAAAAGACGTCATGCATATTATGTACAATAAAAAGACAGCTGAACATTAATGAGTTGAAGCAATTGTGGGTGTCAAGATACATATTAATTACCCACTTCAGGTTATTGCTGTTAACTAAACAGCGTCTATTATTCAACTGATGTTGGGTGCAGTCGGCTCGGGTATTGCGCATGCGTGAACATTTTCGCCTCTGTTCAGTGGCGCATATGCGACAACATATCCTAAATTGGTAAAGTAAGTAATATTACCCATAAATATATTACTTAAATTACCTATTATATTTTGTGATACTGACAAAGGTCATATCATCACAGTCACAGATTATATATGAATTCAACTGTAATACATTCTCTCCTGACTGTAAAAGTTCGATGACTTGTTAATCTTACATTTTGCCAATATATCGTAAACATCAGGTACAGGCAAAAAAGAGAATATACTGGTAAATTATAAGATCAATTACTGTCTGAAAACATCTACAGTAGCGAATTTATGTCAACTAGTAAAATAATATCTGACAACCCTGACAGTCTATGGTTATGTATGGTAATACATAACCATAGCTGTACGCTTGACTAATATTTTCGACGAAGTCAGGTAGTTAATTTGGAATTTTCCTTAATGGACATCCCCTCCTTATTAAATGAAGCTGCTTCCGTAAGTGTATACATTTCATTTTTTTCTTTGTTAAAAAGAAATTAAAATGATGATGTATGCTCAGTAAAGGTCTGTGTCAGGTATAAAGAGGGGTGTTTAAACAAAAATATGGACCAGAGGGCGTTGCGTGCATTCTAACTTGCGATTGATGTTTTATGTGAGTAATTAGAAACTTGTTCTGAGATGATAACCACGATGTCCTATTCTATGTTTCTTGTTGTTGTGCTTGTAAATAAAACTTGGATAGAAGCATGAAAGTCAGGATTGACTTATTACCGTCTGACAGGTAAGAACCTTTAGATATTATATATATAATAGCCGTTGTCTCTGTATAACACTTCCGGACTCTACTCATCTTTCAATTGAAGCTCTCAGTAAACAAACAGCTGGTTAGGCTTAATTTCAATTTCAGATGTGGATCAGAATTTTTTCTTACCTAAAAACTAATATCTTTTCCATCAAATCACGTTTGTTCAGCCTATTTTCTATAAACATTCAGAACTAAAATAAATTGGATGCTTTTAGCTGCATATTTAACAGTTTTTAAAAATCTGTTTACTTTTGCGATGAATTCTGAAAGTAAACGAACTTTAATGCGAATGAATCAAGTAGCAAAAGTATTCATATCGCGTAGTGAGCTGTAAAAAACTGAATGGCAGTCTACTACTCCAATCGCATGAAAAACTAAATAAATAAAAATAATGAAAGGGTTTGCTTTTGCAAGGTGTGGATTAAATGCAATATTGTTAGATAATTCGGGAGAAATTTTAACTTTCATATACTTTTTCCATTATGACGTCATTATTAGTATTCGGACGTCAAAATGACGGGTTACCTTCTAGTTCATTAAGAACAAACAACTGCGAATGCGAAATAGAAGTTGTAACAAGGGGTGTTACTATTAATTTAAAAGACCTACGTGAGTCATCGTTCTGTACATAATGAAGAAAAATTGTGATGATATGTTATTAATAAAGTACACTAACTCCCCCCATTAAAATTAAAATTCCCTATTGACGTAGACATATACAAAGACTAATGGAGGGGCACTCACAGGGGCATCACAACCAAAACTGTAATTATTGTATTATGCAGGCATAAATGTAAGATTAATAATTTAAAACTCCAGCAAGATATTTAGTTCTTTGTACTATAATTTCCAGTCATTATCAGCTAAGAAATAACCGTGTTAGCCTACATTAATTATGCACACTAACATTCGTTGAAAAGTTAATTTACTTGCGCTAGCTTGGTTAATGCAAGGACTTCGAGAGACTTTCTTGTCAACATGTCAAATCTATTTAAGTCTATCTCCCCTCTGTTTACTACACTTATTATTGCAGTACCCACTGTTTAAGTGTAGTACCCTCTGTTCACTGCACTTGACAATTATTTAGGAGAAAAAAAAATACAGAAAAACACATTTTTAATCAAAATGATATCTATCACACACTCATTACAAACTGATTTCTCAAGATAATGAGTGTTTTTTTAACTTGAATGAATACAATTTAAATGATGTTATTAACTTAGTTTGTTTTTAATACAAAATATTCCAACTTTAACGACTTATCACTAATTACTAAAATCGCTTGGGAAGAGATTTCAATGAATACTTAGAGAGAGCATTAAATATATTTCACAAAATCTTTAATCAAATTCTTATCCGCACACCCTGCTGCTCATTAATGAGAGCTCTTATGATTCCAATATAAAAACTAGAAATATAATTGCGATAAAAAATTTCGTAGATAAATAAACTAAAGCAATTATGGAAATAATTTTTCTATGAATTGATTGGTTTTGTAGTTGTTGTTTTTTTTATGGGGGGGGGGTTTAAATTATAATCAGTTTAGAATCATTCAAAAAATAATATGTAATCATGCATGAAATAATCTCTAAATTAATATTTTCAGCGTTACTGTTCATTTAAAAATATTACATTCGTAAAAATTTTAAAAATTCCATTCCTAAGAATTTTAAAACTGGTAAATTAACCTTTTCCTTACGGGGGTGGGATAGCATGTATCCCAAGAATAGGGGTCCAAGAATGAATATATATATAATATATATATATATATATATATATATATATATATATATATATATATATATATATATATATATATATATATATATATACATAAATATATATATATATATATACATAAATATATACATAAATATATATATATATATACATAAATATATACATAAATATATATATATATATATATATATATATATATATATAACCCCTTAATGGCCGTTCTTACAAAGGGGGTATGAAACTTTCTGTTCCAAACAGGGAATCGGAAAAATGGGCCCCGTAAGCTAAGGGTTAAGTCATTTTTAACACAATAAAATGTTGGGTGGATTAAACCGCATAATATGACCCATACCTAATTTTCTAAAATAAAAAACCTTTCACAAGAAAGTAGACTTGATGAGGCTAACTAAAATGCCTTTATTTTTCTTATTTTACATAAAAACATAGTAAAAAAGGGGATCGATTTGATCCAATAGCTTGGAAGAAAAATATTTACAAAAACTTAACCATTAAACAAAAAAGAATACAGATAAGCGTGTCATGAACGGGCGAAAATTAACCTACTTAAATTTTGAAAAAAACGACTTATACTGAATGGTAAAGCTTGGGATAGTTATAGGAAGAAAGAAGGGATACAAGTTTAATGGCTCGACAATTCGTCGCAAACACATCTAAATATCAAACTTGCTGCGAAAACAGCTACTAACACTATGGCTGAAAGTCCCAACTCACTCGCAGAATAGTTACTGCTTAAAACCCCAACTCGCTGAAAAAATACGTACATCTTAAATACTTGTTGTATTTACTTGTACAAACCCCATTGGCTGTGACGCGAGAGCTTCGCAATTCCAGTCCTGCCTTCAAAGTTGAAAAATCTGCATATTATTTTATTTTTATTTTAAACCATCCGTTCATGACACGTTTTTAAATGTCGCGTTTTCCGAAGAGAGAACAAATACTACATAAAATATTTCTACCCTAGAGCAATTTCACTGACGCGCTGACTTCCTTGACAATCAGTACCTGTATCAAAAGGTGCATTGTGTTAGTTGTCCGGTAAACAAAGCCGCGAATATATTCTTTTCAAAACGGCTGGCAAATATTTCATTATTTTTACGAGATATAAACTGTGTCTTACTTAGATCAAACACCTCAGATGTATTAACTAATTTGATTAGAGATGCAAAAGGTGTGTCTTTAATGGAAGATTTCATCGCACGTACTGGAAAACATGTGTTAATGCTAACTATCCCTGAAACATAGAAATTGAGATTTTGCATTGATAAAGAGGAATGTTCTTTCAGAAGCAATTTATATATATATATATATATATATATATATATATATATATATATATATATATATATATATATATATATATATATATATATATATATATAAAATATATATATATATATATATATATATATATATATATATATATATATATATTATATATATATATATATATATGGGAAATTCAATCCCATCTCCATCTCCAAACGTTACGCGGCGCTACTGTCTGTGTGACGTCAGTGCGTGCGCCAGCATGATGTATTCCCGCCTTATCAGACGATCGCTGTACTCCGAGATGGGAAGACGTCCCTCTCGAGCTGTTTATTTTAATTTCTTAATATTTAACTAATAAAGGATGTTTATATCCAATGCTGCTGTGGTCGTTGCTTCCCCACATTTGGGGGCTCGACCTTTCTTTCGCTTTCCCTGAGTGAATTGTTCCCCCTAGACCCGTTTCCTGTTTAAAAAAAAGAAGTATCATCCCAGCAGACGGCTGTGGACACTTTTGTTTTTGAATTTAGTAGTGGCTGACGTGCCAATTGCAGCAGACGGCTGCTCTCACCAAGGATATTTGTTTTAATCTACTAGAACACCTGTAACAAACCAACGAATCTATAATCTTTTCTCCCCGGACGTTGAAATCGAAACGAAATAATTGTTGCAGTGCTGAACTGTGTAACCATCGAGAACTTAGTGTAATTCCTACACTACTGGATATAGTGCCATTCTACTGGATAACGTGATTTTGGATAGTGACATTCACCTATATAAAAAAAAAAACTGGACTTTCGTGGACTATTCATCCTATTCTCATTGGATACCCTTCGAGCCACAAGGACTGTTCCCTTAAGCGAGGTAGGCCCCATTTTTTTTTTTTTGTTGTTTTCCCGTTAGTTTGTGTTTCAAAATTTCGTAATTTCTTAAGTTTAAAATTTTCCCCCTCAGTTGTATTATTAATTTGTTTCAATTTTCATTATGGCCCTAATCTTAGGCGATATCCCTCTCATTGCTAACTCCCTCACATACGGAACAACCCAAAACGTAAAATTATTAAATAAAGTACTCGGTTATACCGAATTCGACCGCTCATCGCGAAAAAAAAATGCGTCAATTTTCCTCATTCCCCTCAAAATTCGATGTCGCGAAACATAAAGAATTCTTAATGAAGGATCTTTCACTCGCAGATTTTATTTCTGTTGCTAATTTATTACATTTAGATAATGTCAGTACTAACAAAATTGAGTTATGCGATAATATTCTTTATGCCCTCTCCAATTTATTAAAATTTCAAAATTCTTTAGATACGAGTTTTTTATACGACGCTGAAAACGAAATCATCCTTTCTTCTGGGTCTACCGCAAATGATTCAAATGTAGGTCAAAGTACTTCCAGCCCTTTACAAAACATTCCCGCGTTTCAGTCAGATACCCAGTCTAAACAACTGTGGCTTGACGCCTCTCCTAGCAGAAATGATGTTTTGATAAACAATAATGATTTGATTCCCGACTCTATGAGTTCTCACTTCTGGTTGTTGTTGCGAGACCTTTCAACCTCGTGTCGCCAGTTTACAGGCAATAATTTATATTCCGTTCACAATTTTTTTGCCGACGTAGAGGATAACTTTAATTTATTTCCCGCTATCAGTGATCAACAAAAATTGGTTTTTGCCAAACGCCTCGTTACAGGAAATGCTAAAACTTTTTTGTTTTCACAAAGAAATCTGAATTCGTATGATTCATTTAAGACCGCGTTAATAAATGAATTTTCTGAGAGAATCACATCCATTGAAATTCATAGACAACTTGAAAGACGTCACATGCGTTCTAATGAAAGTTTAATGCAGTATTTTATAGCGATGCGTGAAATTGCAAACCGCACTACTAATATTATTGACGAATGTTCCGTCATTCAGTATACTATACAAGGAATACAGGGTACCCCATCAGAGAAAATTATTCTTTACGGTGCAAAATCTTATACCGAATTCAAAGAAAAACTCCGAACATACGAAACCGTAGTGAGTCAAAAGAACACAATTAGTTCGAATTTTCGACGTGCCGGTGATGGCCAAAGAAGAGGCACGGAACCAAACACTGCACCCCAAAGACGTGACTCAAAATTTACTGTTGCTAGCTCAGCTAAATCTCATCAACGCTGTTTTAATTGTAATGCAATTGGGCATATCTCAAAGACGTGCCCTAGTCGTTCTCTTGGCCCTCTTTGCCTTTCTTGTAATTTATTTGGACATAAGTCCGCGGATTGCCGCCGTACTCCTCGTATTGAAAGCTCCGAGACGCATGACGGTGTCAACACGGTGCATGTTGTTACTTCTCCCACTAATATATGCAAAACGGTTGTTATTTATGATAATACATTTTCGGGATTAGTGGATACTGGCAGTCATTCGACGCTTCTTAAACATTCCGCGTGTATTAAACTCGGATCACCACCGTTGACGAATAGCACTACTATGCTAACTGGTTTTGGTTTTTCAAAAACTAAAG
Source organism: Dolomedes plantarius (assembly GCA_907164885.2). Classification (NCBI taxonomy): domain Eukaryota; kingdom Metazoa; phylum Arthropoda; class Arachnida; order Araneae; family Dolomedidae; genus Dolomedes; species Dolomedes plantarius. Next base: position 18,503,163 of record OU015491.1, read on the forward strand.
TCATTGGTTCTTTTGCTTCCGAAATTAAAATAGATGATCAAATTTTTCCAGTAAATATCTCCGTTGTTCCAAATAATTGTATGACTTTCGATCTCATACTAGGTTGCGATGTAATCCAACAGGCGAATTTAACTATTACACCTGACGGTGCTATGTTTTCCAAAATTTCAAAACCTGATGATCCTGCCGCACATGACGATTTTGTAATGACAATTTCAGCCGATACTCCTTCTTTTGATATTGGTCCTAACATTTCTCGCCAAACCCGTAATGACGTTGAACAGCAATTGCTAGCCTACAAAACCTAACAAAACGAAAGCTGCGAACATCGAACTTGATATAACGCTTACTGACGATAAGCCAATTTTCCATACACCCCGACGCTTACCATTTGCAGAACGTGATATAGTGGATGCTCAAATTGACGAATGGTTAACAAATGGAATTATAGAACCATGTTCTTCCCCCTACGCTAGTCAAGTCGTTGTCGTTCGCAAAAAGAACGGTCAGCCGAGAGTTTGCATAGATTATAGGCAGTTAAATCGTAAGTTAGTTAAGGATCACTACCCTTTACCTTTGATCGACGATATTTTGGATCGTCTCCAAAATGCCAACATATTCAGTACACTCGATTTGCGTAATGGATTTTTTCACGTCCCCGTAAACGAAAAAAGTCGTCGTTACACTAGTTTCGTGACGCATTCAGGCCAATTTCAATTCCGATATATGCCATTTGGATTAAGCTCTTGTCCTTCTGTTTTCATGCGATACATAAATGCCGTTTTTCGTGACCTTATTGCCAAAGGTATTGTACTCCCATACATGGATGATCTCATCATTCCAGCGAATAATGAGTCTGAAGCTCTTGAACGTCTGAACACTGTTTTAATTGTAGCTCGTGATTATGGACTTGACATAAACTTTAATAAGTGCCAATTTCTGTATAACAAAATTGAATTTCTAGGCCACATTGTGGAGCACGGAAAACTGTTCCCATCCTCCTCCAAAACTAAAGCCGTTCTTAATTATCCTGATCCCAAAAACACAAAAGATATCCAACGTTTTTTAGGTCTTACTGGATATTTTCGTAAATTTCTTCCCTCTTATTCTACAATAGCAAAACCCCTTAGTGATCTGCTTCGTAAGGATAAGGTAACCCCATTTCAATTTCAGACTGATCAGAAAGCCTCATTTCAAAAATTAAAACACCTCCTTTCCCAACAGCCCGTTTTAAGTATTTTTAACCAAAAGAGTCCTATTGAAATTCACACTGACGCATCAATTGATGGCTTGGGGGCAGTCCTGCTACAAAAATCCAAGTATGATAATTGTTTCCATCCCGTCTACTACATGTCCAAGAAGACGTCGGACAACGAACGCAAATATACAAGCTACGAACTTGAAGTCCTCGCCATTGTGGAAGCACTTAAAAAATTCCGTATCTACGTTCTTGGTTCACATTTTAAAATAGTTACTGACTGTAATGCATTTGTGAAGACCCTAAGTAAGAAAGAACTTAACTCACGTATAGCTCGATGGGCATTGTATCTTCAAGACTTTGATTATGAAATCGAACATCGTACAGGTTCAAAAATGGCTCACGTTGATGCCCTTAGTAGAAGCCCATGTTGCATGATTATTCAGGACAGTGTCCTTATACGACTTCTTAAAGCACAACAATCAGACGAGCATATCGAAACTATAAAAAAACTTCTTTCAACCGCACCATATGACGACTATATAGTTAAAAATAATCTGCTATATAAAACTGTTCAAGGAACTGATTTACTTGTTGTGCCCGAAGGTATGCAGGCGAAAATAATTCAGGCAGCTCACGAACGAGGCCACTTCGCAGTACTACGCACTCACGAACTGTTGCAAAAAGAATTTTTTATCCCGAACTTGAAAGAGAAAATACAGCGATGCATCAATAACTGTGTCACATGCATCCTCAATAATAGAAAACGTGGAAAGCAAGATGGAATGCTGCATCCCATCGGAAAAGACGACACACCCCTGCACACGTACCATATTGACCATCTAGGCCCACTTGCCGTACTTTCTAAACTCTCTATCGACAACCCGGAAAAATGGTATTCCCATGTTCCAGCCGTTCAACAGAACTTACTTTTTTTTACAATTGACAATTGACTCTCAAGAACTTAATTTTTTTTCTCACGTACATAATTTTCCATTTTTTTTCTTGTCATCACTAATATTGTTTTTTCTTTTAGTTATTTCGTATTTGCTGTGTCTTTTTTTGTCAGTTTATTTCCAGCCAACTATGGTATTGTATCACTATTTTCATTTTTTCCATTTTATGTTTTGCATTTTTACTGTTATTTTATATTTGTATTAACTGTGTTCTAATGTTTTTGATAAATTTTTGCTGTGTACCTTAAGGCGAGGTCGCCTGTCCGGTCATGATGGCGGAATATGGGAAATTCAATCCCATCTCCATCTCCAAACGTTACACGGCGCTACTGTCTGTGTGACGTCAGTGCGTGCGCCAGCATGATGTATTCCCGCCTTATCAGACGATCGCTGTACTCCGAGATGGGAAGACGTCCCTCTCGAGCTGTTTATTTTAATTTCTTAATATTTAACTAATAAAGGATGTTTATATCCAATGCTGCTGTGGTCGTTGCTTCCCCACATTTATATATATATATATATATATATATATATATATATATATATATATATATATATATATATATATATATATATATATATATAATATATATATATATATATATATATATATATATATATATATATATATGTGTGTGTGTGTGTGTGTGTGTGTGCGCGTGTAAATAATATTCTATATTGCGTTTGGTGACTGGAAGCAGAATTTCCCTACGGTGTTTGTGCGAGATTAAATTCCCTTCTGTACGCTTCGAAAATGAGAATTCAATTTCTGAAAACCATGAATAATTCCCTGTTCTAAAATAAAAAGATACGAGTTTGATACATAATACCAATAGAGGTGAACAATTTTTTTAATCTAATGCAAAGTCTTAGAAACAAATCAATAGAAAAGTCAGCACTCTCGGGCAAAATACGTATTCCTTTGTTTGGTTTCTCTTGAGTGTTCAACGAAGATATGAGCATAAAAAATTTGATTCGAGGACTTCGAATCAGATAATACATGAATAATTTCAAAAATGTTCAATTTCAAATTTGTTCAGAAATATCTTCTTTGGCCTTAGGAAAGAGAATCTTTCGGGAAATAGATGAAATCAGCTAAATTTTAACACAGATATAACAAAACGAAAAGAAAATAGAAATTTTTCTTTTACTTAGATTAATTTATCAATCAGCACCACACACTCAAAGAAACTTTAACAGGAAGCTGAATTTTTTTAAAAAGGAAGTAAAACAAATATTAGAGGAGTCTATAGTTAATTTTTCACTGATGAAACTCCGTGAATTTGATACTTAAGTAAAGATCAAACTCTTCAGAACTATACCTTATGACGATCTTTTGACAGTACGGGAATAGATACACGTATTTTACCAACTAACTAAAGTTTTTTTTCAATTACCTCCCTCACAACCTTTTGACAATAAATTCTCCCATTGGTTTTCTTTCATAATTATATATATATATATATTGATACTGAGTATCCAATTTATTATAAAAATCTGACAAATTTATAGATCTATGACGTCCGGCAGTTGCTGCTATAGAAGGTGAGATTGGTATAGAAATGTATTACGGATGATTGCAAGGACAGTTGTAGCGTAACGCTTGAGAAGGATTTGATAAGGAACGAGATTTAACAGATTTCGAATGTGGAATCTTTGGGGCTATTAAAAGTTGTGGAGTGAATATCAGTGAAATTTCTTCGCTTGGGAAGTGATCGAGAGTAACTGTTTTTCATAATAAAAAAACTGAGTCTTAACGTACGGTGTAGGGTCCTTATCAGCTAGTCGATGCTCAATCTGGAAGAAGAGTTTCCAGACTTGCCCAATGCAACAGAAGGGAAACAGTACGTCAGATTACAACTGATCCTAATTAGGAATCAATCCAATGGCCTCTAGACCCCTTGAGGACCAGCGCGCGGAAAACGAATCGCGGTCACGGGACCGAACGCTCCGAAATGGAGCGTCGCCACCGGCCCACGCATTTTCAGCAGTTAAGCCTAATTTTACAAAAAAATTCATATTAAATCAGCATTTTAATATAATGACTTCAATTTTAGAAATTATGTATATAATATACTACTTCTTAATATGTATTAATAAAATGTTAATAGAACGTTAATAGAAATAAATGAAACATGCAAAATACTATAATTATACTTAAACACACGGAAACAAATACTGTATACACGAAACCAAAGTTACAAATACGATATTTAAAAAAAAAGAAAATTAAGCAATAATTATCTGTAGAGAATGAAATTCCAATTTAAATATTCTGTTGTGCGTGGAATAGTTCAAAACAAGGATCGACACACAGTCCTACGTTGCATATTTTGCACTTATAATACGATGTTTTCTTTCGCATTTCTCTTTTTTTAGCGCACACAAAGCATCGCCTTCTACCTTTATAACCTTTTTCGTCAATTTAAATTTTCGGAAAATGTCTTCCAGATAAACGCAAAGGTTGAGTGCCCGATGATTTTGGACAAATTTTTTAGTTTCTTGGTTTTGCGAACTGTTCTATTATCTGATTAACAACTCTGGATCTGAATTCCAAAGCGGGTATTTTCTCTTACCTTCGAATTACCTTCTTTACCTTCGAATATATTACATTTGCATTTAGAAGTGCAATATCTAACAAAGCAAAAAACAGCTTTTTATGCCATTTCACTGTTTTTCTAAATGCTGGATAGTGATAAATGATAGAATTGCCAGTGTCAACACCTCCCATATTTTGATTACAACACATATTATTTCACTCTTAGTTAGGTATCTCGGTCTTTTAGCCATGGATAACGGAATGAAACTGAATATAACCCCCCCCCCTTAAATTAATGGCCAGCAGTCTCATGATGTATATACAGGCGATGTATATACGAAATCACTTTGTCTAGCGACAAAGTGATTTCGTGTTCGAGAAAAAGAAAAAGAAAAAAAATATCCAAAACATCTACAAAAAACATCCAGAAATATTTCTCTCTCATACCCTGTAATAATCAGTTAGATGCACTTCACCATATTCTCCTAACGAAAAAAGCAAAGCAATAAATAAAAACGCCGGCGTCCCTTTAACACATACGTGCACTTTAAAGAGCCGTGATTCACAGTTTGTTTACACCAATAAATCTATCAAATCCAGAAGCACAGAACAGAAAAACAGAAACTAATGCCCGTACATGAAGGTCAAATGCCATATGACTCGACCGTTGTGAAAACCGTTACCATTTAGCACCATCTACTAGCATTTAAAAAATTCAAAGAAATCGTTCCATTTTCAAGTTACTCATACGCGACACTGGGCTGATAACAGTGGAATCGTTGCGTCGCGCATACGGGACGCTGGTCGCGAACGGGTTAAATGTACCGTTTGCCGCACGTTACAACATATCGGACATGGAAGCCGAAGACCTGCACGAAGGCCTTTGTTGTTGTTGTTGTTGTTTCCAATCCCCTTGGTGTAGGAAAGCCTACACCAAGTCCAAAGGACCTAGGTCCTCAAATCCTAGGTCTTTGGCGAAGGGTAGTAAGCAGCTTCACTTTAAGGCGAGGTACCACTAGGGCTAAAGTCTAACTTGACCTCGAAGAACATCGGTCCCGTAATTTTTAACCGAGTCAAGTGACGAGACCGGAACACCTGACCCCGCCTCCAGAGGTAAATTTGAGAACTTGGAGAACATTGTAGCCCCGACCACCATTAGTGAACACGGCTATGGATTTGCAGCGAAGAGCATCGAACCAGGGACGTTCAGATCAATGGCGCGCTGCTTTTGCCAACCGGGCCACCGCGCCCAAGGCCTTTGTTGTCAGCGGCTATCAAGATAAAACATCTATTTCGCACAGGACTGCAAGGATTGGACATCAACTGAACGGAAAAGGGTAATGTAGTTCGACGAATCACGATTCTCATTACATCATGCAAATGGCAGCGTGAGAATATGGAGAAAACAGCTCGAAAGCATGGACCCTAAGTGCATCGCCACAAAACTTCATACCTGGTGGAAGTAATGGTTTGGGGAGATGTTTTCCTGCCCTTCATTGGGAACTTTAATTCTTGTGAAACGACGTCTAAATGACAAAAGGTATTTCAATGTTGTCGCTAACCAAGTACATTCAGTTGTGTAAATGGTTGGAAAGTTATTAAACGGTTCCTGCTGTGCGTATTCCTAGGACAATGCTGTAAGCCCCAAAGCTTAGATTGCCGGCAGATTGATTTAAAGCACGACGGAAACTTTTTTAGTTGACCTCGACAGTCACCTGATCTCAATCGATCATTTCTGGAATGGGGTCGAATGGGATATCAGGCAGCTAGATCCAGAAACACCAAATTTTAGAAAACTGGGAAGTGCAGTTCATCGGATATGCTCTCAGATTCCTCAGACTTAACCAACATGTCATAGAGCTCCTGTTAAAGAGAATCTCAGAAGGATTGAGAGCAAAAGATATTTGTTAACATGTTATAGTATAATCATTGTTAAGTTTTCGCATCACATATCTATCATAATTATCAATATCATAGTACATAATTATCAGTGTATTATCACCATCATAACTACTTCGATTAATTTAAGTATGGTGACTTTTATCTAATCTCTTATTGTGTTTACGGAATTAATAATCGTACTATATTCATCATAACATTAAAAACCATATTGTATCTTCAAACTAGAAACCATCTTATTTTGAGGAAGTCACTATGGTTCTTCCTTTTCAGTGGTTATTCAGATAAAATCACAGGACTTGAATAAAATTTTTCACAAATGAGGAAATTGTATATTAAGTCAAAACGAATGATTGAAGTTTTCTCACATAATAATAATATAAAAATACTAGCTGAAAACCCGCAACTTCGAAACTTCGCTACGGAGTACATTCAAATTAAATACAACGGTCAATGTATGCAATTAATGCCAAAATATATATATATATATATTTATAATAAATGCGACGATCAATGTATACAATTGATGTAATATATATATATATATATATATTTATTTATAAAAAAATCGTAAGGGATATTTACTTTTTTTGGATAATATCCAATCGTCTGCTGCATTAGAAAGAAAAAGAATATCATTTTTGTCTATTTAGTTGTTATGCACGTGACGATAAATTTATTGAAAGTACCAGAAAAAGAAATCACGTGATCAACATTTAATAAATTAAATTCTAAAAATGAATCTTTAAAAATTCACCAAAAATCAGGAAACGGAGGTAAAAATTCGAAAAAAATTTCATTTTGAAGGAATTTTTATGATCTTTCTCGTGATATAAATTTTATAACCCTCAATGTATTATTTTAAATGCAAACGTAAAAAAAGTTTAAAAAACAGCTTAAAAATTTAATTTAAAAAAATCTAAGAAGAATTTTTGAAAAATCTTTCTTAGTGCACCCCTACATTATTAGAAGAATCGCCATGCAAAATTTCAGCCCTTTAGGTCCAGCGGTTTGGTCTGTGCGTTGTATGTCAGTCAGTCAGTGAATGAATGAATGAATGAGTCAGTTACGGAACTGTTTTATATATATAGATAAAATTAAGTCTTTCCTCAGTTGAGGAATTATACAAAAAATTTTTGTAATTGAATCACACTTTCAAAGGACACTATTTCATTTGAATAATAATTTTAACATATAAAGAGGAAAAAATTAATTTGTACGATTAAACATAAAATCAAAACTGCTAACATAATTATACTATTATTAATATTCAAATTGATCCACATAATTATCACTCATACCGTGATGTATACTTCAACAAGAAAACAATTTATAGATTCATAATATCAATTACTCGCCTTAAGAAGTTATTTTAATCTGAGGGGTATTAGATTTTCAACTTTTCAGTTGACGATGGTAATGACATAAATTAGTGGCAGGCACAATGTAATAACAGCATTAAATCCAAAAACAGGTAATTAGCAGTATTCTAAGCCCCACTGCATATCCGCTTGCTTGTAAAACTAGCATACCCTGCAACTTCCGTTGTTTAATGATGAAGAGTTTTTATTTTTTTGAATCTCATATTAGCACCAAAATCAATCCTAACACTGGTTAATATCAGTATTGTGAATCCCAGGGCGCAATCTTAAATGCATTTCAAAGAATATGCAGGTTTAAGTATTCTTCATGCTTTTAAACTTTGCACTTTTATTTGCGTTCGTTGAATTTCAAAACAGTAATTAAAGCAACACTATTGATCTCTAGAGATGTGGCCGAGAAATTTAGTTCGAATTAAATGAAGACAACACATTATTAGGTGCCAGTAATTTGCTTTCCTCGTGATCCCGTTAAACAAACTTCAACATTGCATTTGCAATTCACCCTTTGTAATAACACATCATTAGAAAAATCCCATTTATCGATTACAGCTCATTTCGCATTCAAATTTCCTGGAAATGCATAATTCATTTCACAGAAAATAAAGAAGAAAGTACATAAATGTAGCCGTTTTAATGTTCGTCATAGAACTAAAATGATTCTACAAAAATTTTCAGTATTAAAGTTATTTTTAAAATTTAACAAGTGCCCATAAAGATTACGGTTTTTTAATTATCAATACAGATGCATTTAATGTAAATTAGAGAGAAAATTTTGGAAGTGAGAAACGATTAAAACAATTTTGATAAAATTAAACATAAATACAGCAGTATTAATTATTGCCCATTAAAGACCGAGCAAATGAGATATGTAATAATTATATTTAAATAAATTATATATAATGTCCTTTTTTGATAATAACTTGCAACACCTTTTTTGAAACGATAAACAGCTTAAAGACACATTAGTAACAGAGGTAAGTTACGCATTCAGAAGTACTTCCAACATAGTAGCCGCAGATACAGCAAATTGAGTTTCTACCGCTATGCTTCTCGACTGGAGGTACGTTAAAAAGGCCCATTTTTAAATAAGTGGCTCCTGTTATTAGGTCATATTTCATAGGATTTTATCTCCTTTTTGATACCTCAAACCTGGACCTAAATAACGCAACACCTTTTTTCTTTCTGTTGAGAACAAAATGGACGAGAATCTGGCATCCACTAGAGAAATTTCACTTTAGGGAATATATCGCCTCCACTTGTTAGCCATACTAGGTTGTTGAGTCCATAGTTTGAGGTTCGTGTATTTTGTAGATGCTCAAGTTTTATAACATTACTAGCTGAAAACCCGCACTTCGCTACGGAGTACATTCAAATTAAATACAACGGTCAATGTATGCAATTAATGCCCCCCCCCCAAAAAAAAAATAATAAATATATATATATATATATATATATATATATATATATATATATATATATATATATATATATATATATATATATAATAAATACGACGATCAATATATACAATTGATGTAGAAAAAAATATATATATTTATAAAAAAATCGTAAGGGATATTTTTATAGACAAAATAATGTCCAATCGTCTGCCGCATTAGCAAGAAAAAAAATATTTTTTGTCTATTTAGTTGTTATGCACGTGACGATAAATTTATTTAAAGTACCAGAAAAGAAATCCCGTGATCAGCATTTAATAAATTAAATTCTAAAAATTAATCTTTACAAATTCACCAAAAATCAGAAAATGGAGGTAAAGATTCGAAAAAGATTTCATTTTAAAGAAATTTTTATGATCTTTCTCGTGATATAAATTTTATATCCCTCAAATTATTATTTTAAATGCAAACTTAAAACATGTTACTAAAAGAGCTTAAAAATTTAATTTTAAAAAATCTAAGAAGAATTTTTCAAAAATCTCTCTTAGTGCACCCCTACACTATAAGAAGAATCGCCATGCAAAATTTCAGCCCTTTGGGTCCAGCGGTTTGGTCTGTGCGTTGTATGTCAGTGAGTCAGTTACGGAACTGTTTTATATATATAGATAGACAGCCGGTAAAAAATCTTTGAAGCACCTTGAAGCAAAAATTTAATCGTATAAAAATGCATATTCGAAATGAGCAAGCAGAAAAGTAAGGGTTAAACTGGTAAAGTTCGGAAGATATTTTTTGTGAAAAATGGCAATAATCAGTTGGAAAATGTTTATGAACTTTGACATTAAAGCAAGCATCCTGACATACTACGAATCAATTTTCGGATGTGACCTTGCGGAAAATTTGTCGAGGCAAGCCATTACGGGGGGAGTTTCTCCAGTTCATTTGCATTTCTTGTTGGTCAAAACCTACGGTTTAACGTTTTCCATACGTGTTTAATTTGAAAACGGTCTGATAACATAGGAAGAGGCCTGTTCGTGGCCTAAGTGGCAAGAACAGGCTGATGACTGGAGAAGAAGGGTGATAGTGTATTACAACTCACACGTGATTATGTCCCATTTTGTACGATTAATCTTCTTATCAAGAAATATATATCTTCCCGACATCACGAAGATTTGCGGGCTCAATGTATGCAATTAATGCCAAATATATATATATATATATATATATATATATATATATATATATATATATATATATATATATATATATATATATATATATATATATATATATATATATATATATATAAATATATATATATATATATATAGATATATATATAAATATATATATATATATATATATAAATATATATATATATATATTATATATATATATATATATATATATATATATATATAAATATATATATATATATATATATATATAAATATATATATATATATATATATATAAATATATATATATATATATATAAATATAGATATATATATATATAATATAGATATATATATAAATATATATATATATATATATATATAAATATAGATATATATATAAATATATATATATATATATATATATAAATATATATATATATATAAATATATATATATATATATAAATATATATATATATATATATATATATATATATATATATATATATATATATATATATATATATATATATATCTTATATATATATTTCTTCTGTCCGTGTGTATGTAACTGAACTCCTCCTAAACGACTGGACGGATTTTTATGAAATTTTGTGTGTGCAATTAAGTTGAATCGAGAATGGTTTAGATTCACAATTTGATCCGATAGAAAATGTTTTTATATTTTTAATTAATTAATAAAAAACCAACAATTTATAAGGGGGTGCGTCCGGTAAATGGAAGCTGTTACAGTTTGTGGAATCGGCCCTCTGGATAATGCCGTCCACGTTAGGTTTAGTTAGCAAACAGCGAGCGAAAAGATAAAACTAAATAAAATCAAAAAGTTTCAAGTCATATATTAAACCAGAATAGTAAATGAAAATAATAATCTTTCAAGTCAGATTTTACACTCTAAAATACATCAGATCCAACGGCATATTCATACTCTCGACACGCGATGGAAAATTCGAATCAACCACGCTAAGTGACACGTGATCTTTTTTAATCGCTACTGCAATCCCCCTCGCCTATATATTTGTGTCCATTGAAGAGCTAAAGACTAAGCTTCTATCCTGCTAACTTATTTCTGACTAAAAACTCCTCTGACATGTATAATCACCAGCCCACAACTTTCGAATAACGAATAAGTTTCACTTTACTCAATAGAATACCGTGTCATCGTGGCGTATTCGGAAGGTCGCGCAAGTACCATGCTATCGACCCGGGTTCGAATGCAGAGTCGTGTAAATTTTGCTAGACCTGTTATTTCTGCATTTTTTAAGGCTTTTTTATTGCAGCTTTTATTTTATTATTTTTTTAATTATTATTTTATTTTATTTTTTTAATTTTAATTTAAATTTGATTTATTATTTTTTAAAACTATTATTTTTATTTATTTTTATTTTTTTCAGCTTTTTTATGATGAAATACCGAATATAGCTGGAATCTGAAGAGTTATTATACATTTATACATTTTTAATTGGGTTTTCATATTATTAATATGTATAACATTTCGTATGCTTTTTTTCTATGTTATTTATACTGCGTTTAGTTTTTTAATGGATTTTTGTAGGTTTATTATAAATTTATATATTTTATATTTTACTTTTCAGGATTTTTTGCTCTAATGATAAAGGCTAAATCTTTTCTATGTTACTTATACTGTGTTTAGTTTTTAAATTGATTTTAGTTAACAAACATTCTTAAAATTCGGGGCAATGCCGGGTACTTCAGCTAGAATTACAACGTTTGAACAGGACAACGTCTGTCGGGTCCGCTAGTATATATATATATATATATAAATATATATATATATATATATATATATATATATATATATATATATATATATATATATATATATATATATATATATATAATGTCCCATTTTGTACGATTAATCTTCTTATCAAGAAATATATATCTTCCCGACATCACGAAGATTTGCGGGCTCGAACTGCTTCCAAAAGTTGGAGGTTTTTGGAGGTTGCAATTTTCAGACTCTATACACAGCATGACTGTCTGGCTGCACACCTTTTAAAATTGGTGTCTTTCAGGACCCCTGCTGTACCCTTTGTGGGGACCACGTCATAAGGGATGGCCACCATATTCGTTACTGCAGAGCGCTGCGTGGGGGCTTCCTTGGTCGAGCGGTACTCGGAGGCAAGAAGTCGAATGAGAAAATGACCTTTTTTTACATTTCGTTCTTTGTTTGTGTTTAGTTGTTATTCATTGTGTCAAGTTCTCTGCCTTTAGAAATAAAAAACATAGGAAGAGAAGAAACAACTCTAAGAAAGTCCTGAGAAAAACACATTCTGTTATATTTTGCCTTATACATCTGTATGATAGCATCTGGTGCATCCAACAGCAGAGGGAATGGATCTCGTCCGCATTTCGCTGACCATCAAAGAGTTAGAGCAGTGGCTCCCAACCGGTGGGTCGCGACCCACTAGTGGGTCACGGAAGGGTTACAGGTGGGTCGCGACTCGATCCTAAAACTATTAACCTTTTCCTTACGGGGGTGGGATAGCATGTATCCCAAGAATAGGGGTCCAAGAATGAATATATATATATATATATATATATATATATATATATATATATATATATATATATATATATATATATATACATAAATATATATATATATACATAAATATATACATAAATATATATATATATACATAAATATATACATAAATATATACATAAATATATACATAAATATATATATACATAAATATATATATATATATATATATATATATATATATATATACATAAATATATACATAAATATATATATACATAAATATATACATAAATATATATATATATATATATATATATACATAAATATATACATAAATATATATATATATATACATAAATATATACATAAATATATACATAAATATATATATATATATATATATATATATATATATATATATATATATATATACGCATATATATATATATATATATATATATATACACATATATATATATATATGTATGCATATATATGTATGTATGTATATATATATATATATATATATATATATATATATATTTGTAATATTTTATGGTAAATTATATATACATAAGGAAGGGATACGATACAAATAAGGTTTTTTACTCCACCATGGACCGATGGACTGTGGAGGTATTCCAATAAGGAAAGGTGGGTCGCCAGCAGAAAAAGGTTGGGAACCACTGAGTTAGAGGGAATGTCCTATGCGAAAACTCTTCATAGAATCATTTCTTGGTAATCGTGGCAGGCCTCTCAGCATTAAAAGTTGGGATTCCGCATTCTCCAGACTTCCTCCACACACTAATAATATTGCAATCTACTACAAAAAGAATACTATTTCGCAAGCAGGTATAATGCTTTGGCAAAAACATTGCATTTTTAAAAATTTTTAACAGTGTTTACTGTATTAAACATATATAAATAAAAAAACTGCGAATTTAAAAAAATCTGATTTAAATTGAACGCATATCTATATATTTAAGTTGCTAAGCCGACTTTTTGGGCAGTCCGTGAGAGAAAACTATTGCATCAATTTACTACATTTTGGTCTTAAACGAAAGATTGTAATCTGTAGATTTGTGAAATTTGGTTTTTGTAACCTCAATTTCTATTAATTAGCACTAATTTACAATCAAAAAATTTATTTCTGCGCATGCTCAGTGGCATGTTTAAATCTGGCTTTAGTAACTCCCTGTTTCTGCGCATGCTCGGTGCCACGTTTTAATGATAAACACGTCTATTCCGAGGAGTCTCTGTAGATCTCCCTCGGCCATTTTTATTTTTATGATATTTATGTTTGTGAAATATAAGATTAAACCTGAAGGAAATTGTTTATTTCGCGCTGTTTAATGAGCGATAATTTACAATTTAAAAAAATTGCTCTCTGCGCATGCCCAGCGACATTTTTAAATCTGGCTTTAGATACTCACTAAGCACGAAGCCGTTTAAACACATTCATTTGTTTCTGAGCATTATTATGATTTTCAACATTTGTCAATGATGTGTTGAGTATAATTTGTGTATCAGTACATTTATGTTCTATCTAGCCGTCATGTTTTGACGGGTACCAACTAGTTCAATATTAATCTGTACTGGTGAATTAACAATTCTTTTTCTTAGTCAAATGTCACCTCAACTTAACTGCGGTATGAAAAAAGAAATCAGTCAATACCTTGCATTCTTGGTAATTTTCAGTTTTTGTCTTGGTGATACTGCCAAATGTTTTGATGGATTTGCTTTAGAGAAATCTTAGAGTTATTGCTGGACTTACATCTCTAACCCGTGAATAAAGCATTTAAAACCGATATTTCTAAGTATGTGCTTTATGGGTTTGGAGTAAAACTTCAGCTAGTTGTGTGATCCCCTTTGTTACAAACTTCATTGATGGTATTATCTGTAATTAAAATCTTTTGTACTGTAAGCGAGTCCCTTTTAAATTTTTGTTCTTTTCTAGTTCAGGATCTGTTTGACTATTATCAATAGATACTTCTGTTAGTTCGCTCATTTGTTTAGACTTCAAAAACCACATTTTTCACTCACTACAGCATGATACAGTTTAAGGGGACTGGGACGTCAAATACCTTCAAAAAATTTATTTTTGAATTTGTGGCTTAAAAAATAGAGCAGATTCTGCAGATTACAAATATATATAATTTATGTACTTTTTGACACTCTAACAACAATTATTAGCAACTTAAAAATGTAAACATGCATTTAAATCCCATATAATGGGAAAGTGTTTTTTGCGTTTTTCTCAAAATATGATTTTTTCATGTAATGGGACACTTTCTGCAAAATCTGTTGCAAGTACATCTCTGCAATTTTAAAAGTCAATAGAATAAGTGCTGTTGTATCAATATGACCTATATTTTTATTTTTAAACCTTAAGATATTTTTGTAAATGGTGAAAATGTATGACAAAAATATGCAGATTTCTGATAAGTAAAATTTATAATTTTTTAAAAATTTTTAAGAAAGTGTAACAAAGATTTAAATGGGTTCACTATATAAAATAAACTGTGTTTGATCATCACACAAGATTTCAAGGTAAGATTTTCACTAAATTTTTGAAAAAGTGTTACAAAGTGAATACCTCAAAAATTACAGTGGGAGAAGTATTTTTGTTTATATTGTTATTTTAAATTTACTTTTCAATCCAAAAAGAAAATTTTTTTTATCTTAAAATATTCATAAAGGTCTTACTAAATTAACATAAAAAATCATAATGACACATGCATATTTATATAAGATATGGGCTTTAAAAGAATAGCCCAAATTTCCAACTTCTTAGTCGTCGTAGACGTCCCAGTCCCCAGTTTGGTACAGATGTGTTTCACGCACCTTTTTCAATTTGGCGATTTTTTTTTATGTTTGGCGATTTTTTTTATTTTTAGCAATTTTTTTTTTGGTCTGGCAGCCATCCGATTTGGCGTGATGTTTGTTTTTTGTTGCAACCCTGAATAGGTGTTGTGGTATTGTGTAGTGTTTTTCGAAGTTTAATATACCGGTGTTCGATATTTTTGTTAGCGTTTCATAGTAGCGGTTTAGGATTTCTGTAATGTTTTTGGAAGTTTAATGTCTTCGTTTTTTGATATATCTGCGTATGTTTTAAATAGATGTTGCGGATATGTGTAATGTTTTTGGAAGTTTAATGTCTTCGTTTTCTGATATATTTTGCGTATGTTTTAAAGTAGCGGTTGAGCATTTCTGTTTAGGTTTTGAATTTTAATATAGCCGTTTTTAGATATATTTGCGTATGTTTTAAATAAGTGGTTGAGTATTTCTGCTGAGGTTTTGAAGTTTAATACAGCTGTTTTTAGATATTTTTGCGTGTTTTAAAGTAGCGGTTGAGCATTTCTGTTTAGGTTTTGAATTTATATACAGCCGTTTTTAGATATATTCGTGTATGTTTTAAAGTAGCTGTTGTGGTTTTGTGACATGTTTTTGAAAGTTTATTATTGCCATTGGTAAGTTTGTTTTGAATTTATTTTTATATTTGAGTTGTTATTGATATTTTGTGTATTATTTTAAGTGTATTTTAAGTGTAAAATGTCCGCGTAGGCCTGTTTTGGCGACAAGTTGGCGACAAAATTTTTTTGACGAGTATTTGGCGTCCAAAAAAAATTGTCGCCAAGAGAGGTGCGTGTAATACATCTGTTCCCCCAGTTTAACAGTATATAAAAAGTATAAAGATTTTAAAGGTTCAACATACTTTTTTCGTCTTTTCACAAATTTTAAAAATTACACTAAACAATACTTTAGGATCCATTATGCGAATTCATTGCTAGTAACAAGTGTTTAATTACTTGTTTGCTATAAAATACTTGAACAAATTGAAGAAAATTTCTAAAAGAAATTAACTGTCGAGCGAAAACTCTCTTTAAGGATGCAAAATTCTCTCAGGTAATTAATGGTAATGACTTCTCCGATATACAGCTCACTCCTAAATGAGAGAGATAGATAATCGGAAATGCGTTTCCCAACTTAAGTGTCAAAAATGTTTTTCACGTCACTTTTAATTTTTTTTTAGTACTTTTCTCTC
>OU015491.1:18527788-18557788 GCA_907164885.2 Dolomedes plantarius
TATGATAAAAGATCAGAATATGACTTTAATATAGTAAAATATCAAAGTTACTTAATATGTTTACACAAATCGGTATTTAATAATATTATTGTTAATCAACTAGTAAGAATAAATAGGCTTTGTTCTAAGGACAATAGGTAAAAGCATATAAAAGAATTGTTAGTAGTGCTGAAACGTAATTATTACCCTGATAGTCTTTCCAAGCTTATAATTTGTTGTTTTAGATTTAATGAATAGTATGTTCTGTTGCTAATAAATAGTAATACAAAACTAAATGATTAAAGTTAGTAAATAACTGCTATAATAGTAAATAAAAACTAGTGTGATTAAAATAAAAAATAATAACTCTTAGTCATAATAAATGTCTGAGTTAACTTAGGTAATTATATTTTATAAAACAGTGTCCTTTGTGAGTCTGCTGGTGAATCTATTAGCTCCATGGCTGCAATGTTTGTGACGTCAGTCTTCTTGCGGTCTCCTTAACTTAACTTTCACTTTGTCTGGCGCCGAGTTTGGTGTTCTACGATAAAGCCACTGATTATTCACTTCTTCTGTTTCTTATGGATTGCACGGTGTCTGAGTATGTTTATTGCTCAGATCATACTTATTTGAAACAATCCATTGGTTTTTAGACAGTATGACAAGATGCTGTCAAAAACCTATTTTTCACTTATCTTTTCATGTTTTTAGTTCCTGGCTCTTGTGGTTCTGAGCATATACTGGTTTTTCACTCTCAACTGTGTCTTTTATATATATATATATATATATATATATATATATATATATATATATATATATATAGCATTTCATTAGATAGGTGTTGTGGGCATTATATTTCTGTTTTATTAATTTTAATTTTAAGCCATCCTCTTTTGTGCGGGATGAATTTATTTGAAGAAACTAGCTGAAAACCCGCGCTTCGCTACGGAGTACATTAAAATTAAATACAACGGTCAATGTATGCAATAAATGCCAAAAAAAATAAATATATAAATTTATAATAAATGCGACGATCAATGTATACAATCGATGTTAAATATATATATATATATATATATATATATATATATATATATATTTATAAAAAAATCGTAAGGGAAATTTATTTTTTTTTTATAATATCCAATCGTCTGCTGCATTGGAAAGAAAAAGAATATTTTTTTTGTCTATTTAGTTGTTATGCACGTGACGATAAATGTATTTAAAGTACCAGAAAATGAAATCACGTGATCGGCATTTAATAAGTTAAATTCTAAAAATTAATCTTTAAAAATTCACCAAAAATCAGAAAATGGAGGTAAAGATTCGAAAAAGATCTCATTTTAAAGGAATTTTTATCATCTTTCTCTTGATATAAATTTTATAACCCTCAAATTATTATTTTAAATGCAAAGTTAAAAAAAGTTACAAAAACAGCTTAAAAATTTAATTTAAAAAAATCTAAGAAGAATTTTTCAAAAATCTTTCTTAGTGCACTCCTACACCATAAGAAGAATCTCCATGCAAAATTTCAGCCCTTTAGGTCCAGCGGTTTGGTCTGTGCGTTGTATGTCAATGAGTCAATTACGGAACTGTTTTATATATATAGATAATCTGTCAATTTACCATCAACTTACTTGTTTAAGTTTTTAAACCTGTTTCATTTTATTTAAATCAACTTTATAAAGCTAGAGTTAATTTCTGTTGAACATATTTTCTTCATGACGAAGTTTAATTCAATGTAAAGATCGGATTTAGTCAGACACAGTGTCTCAAATATGCATTATGAAAATACCAATATAATAGCGTCAGCCTTTCATAAATATCTCTCATACACAGGTACAATATTTATAAAATATAGATAAAAATTCCCGAAAACAAAAAAAAATGTTATAATGGGAAAAGAATTTTATGTCACCATATTTCATGCACACGAGAAACATAAAAATGATTTTTAAATTAAATGCACTTTCAGATCTTATCCAAAACCTTTGGTCAATAAATCACGTCAATAAAATTCTTAAGTAGAAAAATGCGTTCATCTATAACATAAGACTTTTTCTTTCCAGGCCATTCATCTTCATTTGTAGATCATAGATGGAAAGAAGCGACAAGGATTTTCTTTCGTATCAGAAGTACGTTTCGATAATTGCTACCTTGTAAGAAAGATTACAGAAAAAAAACCTAAACTTTTCAATAGAAAAAAACCGACTTGATCCACCTCTCCTGGAATAGCAAAACTTAAGAATGAAAATGTTATCCGATGTGTTTTCCACAGAAGGGTATATGTGGTAGAAAAAAAATTATTTTCGTGAGCAATTCAAGCATAAAAAAGGAAAGGAAATGGTGGAATTTTTTAAATATTTTAAACTACATGTTAAAGTCAGAAAAAAACACACACAAAACTTAAAAAAAAGTATTCTAAGATTTCCTAACACTGATATCGATGTCAGGTTAAATTGTGATGAATAACACTTTTGAATATTTTTTTTCTTTAAATTTTGATTCGAAATATCAGACTGAAATGTTTTATTTAGTTTCAATTCATTGATCTCTTTTGTAAAGAATCGTATTATCAGAGTCAAAAATATATCTAGTTAGTTCTTTAACATAAAATAAAATTCTAAAATCTAGGTCACTCTTAAAGTTTTTAAATAAAATTTGTACTAAGTGACATTTTAGATAAAACGTTAAAATAAACCGTTTAATTCTGATATTTGGAATCAAAAAAAAATTTTTTTAAAGTATTCAAAATCACAATTTAACCTGACGTCGATATTAATGTTATGCAAACGTAGTATACTTTTCTCTATTCTAAATTTTGTGTATTTTTTCTGACTTTCACAAGCAGTTTAAAATATTAAAAAATTGCACCAGTTCCCCTCCTGGGAACTTTCTTTATGCTTGCATTGCACATGAATATCGTTTTTTTTTTCTACCACAAACACCGTTCCTTGGGAATTCTCCCGTTCCGTCGAAATACTTTCCGTGGAAATTACATCGGATAAGACTTTCACTCTTGAGCATTGATATTCCCATTTGAGAGATGGATCAAATTGATTTTTTTTTAATTGAAAAGTGTAAGGGTTTTTTTTTTTGTAATCTTTTTTACAAGGTAGCAATTACGAGTATTGAATCGTGCTTCTGATTCGAAATAAAATCCTTGTCGCTTCCTTCCGTCCATGATCTACAAAATGAAGATAAATGACTTGGAAAGAAAAAGTCTTATGTTATACATGAACGAATTTTCTAGTTAAGAATATTATTGACGGGATTTATTGACCAAACGTTTTGGATAAGAAGATCTGAGAGTTTATTTAATTTAATGTAAAATGTAAACAATAGAAATAAACAAAATTAAAATTCAAGCATAGACAGCTAAATCACTATAACACAAAACTTATCCTACAAAGAAAACATTTTCAATAGAGGATAGCGAAGAAGCTTCATATCCCGATAATGAGAAACAAATAAATAAACCAACGTAGATAGATAAAAATAATACTAAAATAGACAAACAACAAACAGAAATCAGGCACTCTGGGCATCCACGCACCAACGGCAAGATTCTGTATAAGTGCCGGAACTAAACCATAAAACAACAGAGGTAACCGACAGGTCTCGTCATCAGGGAGCCTAACCATGTCAGTTACCTCAAGGGGAACTTTCTGAATAGGATGCAGGTAAGCCCAAAATACATCCCAAGTCCCCGAGTCCCCCAAAGAAGCAGTTAGTCAAGAAGAAAATGAAAAGACAAACCTACAGTATGGGCTCAACGCACCTTACATGCAAGCACACAAAAATCCTAATGCAAAGTAAACGATGCGTACACACCCCAATTCCGTAAGTGACGGTTATGGCGAAACAGCAGCCAATTCTATCCTAAAGGTTACGTCATTGTAACATTACTATAGCGCCACCCCCCATTACAACTTAACCAAATGAAAACACTAATACTATTCTAAACATCTTTAAAAATTCCTGAGTCTAAATGCCATTTATTTGAAACTTTTAAATTGCCGATATTTTTAGGGGAAAATGTCGGCAATTTTTGTCTATTTTAGTAATTTTTGTCTATCTCTGTTGGTTTATTTATTTAATTTAAAAATCATTTTTATGTTTCTTGTGTGCATGAAATATGGTGACGTAAAAATGCTTTTCCCATTATAACGTTTTTTTGGGGGGGAATTTTTATCCTTATTTTATAAAACATCGTGCCTGTGCATTGAAGATTTTTATGAATGACTGAGGTCATTACACTGTATTGTTATTTTCAGAATATATATTTCTGTGTCTAGTCTCTGTGTTTGAAAAAATCCGATCTTTACACTTATAAAACCCTCGTCATAAAGAAAATTTGTTAAACGCTAATTAACTCAAGCTGTGAAAACTTGATAAAATAAAATGAAATAGGTCTAAAAATCTAAACAAATTAATTGATGGTAAAGTGAGAGATTAGTGGTCCATATACATTCATTCCGCATAAAAGTGTGTGTGTTTATATATATATATATATATATATAACCTAATATTATAGGCTGTATATCATTATTTTTTTAGTAGTAGAAAAACTATTTTAGTTTTGAGTCGCCTACAGCAGGAACTTTAGATAATTGCGTTTCAGATCCTTAGAGAAATCAAAGAATTAATTTCATTTTATTAAATTTCCAAATATTTTCTTCCACGGCAGGGTATTATTTGTTCAAATATTTATCTCCTGAAAAGTTTTTTTCTGATGGCAAACATTTTTCTAAATAAAACGTAAATTCTAGGTAAAATCAAAAAAGTGCAGAGAGTTTAATTTCGGTTATCGTTTCCTTTGTTCAGAATTCTTTTTCCCGTCTAAAGTAAGTGTATTTATGGATGCGACATCGACAACAAAACATCGATGTTTTGAAACATCGATATTCATTATTAAAACATCGATGCTAATAAAACATCGCCCCAAAACCATCGATGTTTATGAACTTTCATTTTTTTAAAAACTGGTTTAGTAACCTCTAAGATTAATGTTACCTCGGTTAGTCATGGAGGGGGGGGGGGGGGGGGGTAATTTTACTCTCAGGTTGGGCTGACACAAATGACAAAAACTTGGTTGCTAGAGTCAGCGCATACCGCAGAATTTCCATTACACATTTTATTACTTTTACCAAAAAATTGAGGAACAAATTATTTTAATTTATTAGCAAATCTTTATTTTCAAATTAAGTAATACAAAAGAAAATTACATATATTAGCACCAATTTGAAGTACTGATGCAAAACCAACGTATGGGGGAAAACTGAAAAAGCTTATTTTTTATTTACTGTAAATAACAATTATTAGGGCTATTGGGGCATATAATTATTATTCATTGGTTGTTCATTGCCATTGGTCTCTAATCGTTCCCCCCTTTTGTATTCGTCCTTTACAGAATTCAGACTTACATTTACTGAGTGGGAAAATTATGCTACGTGGTTAATTTTTTTTTATTGTGGTACATTTTCATTTAAAATAAAACATCGAGCACAAAACATCGATGTTAAAAAAATCGGCTTCAATAAATCGATGTTTAAAACATCGACATCGATGTCGCATCCATAAGTGCATTTCTTCCAAGCTGGTTGATGCTCATTTATTTTTATTTTAACTGTTACTTTACTTTTAAATTTTTAATATTTTAAATTGTCATATTAATGCATTTCTTCCTTTATGTGTTATATAAATTTTAAAAATTCACTATTTTATATCTATATTCCAAGAATAAGGGTAAAACACTCATTCCATATATCTAGGTGTAGATTCTATTGTCTGAATTACTTTGATGCTGTGAAGTAGTCTTTGTCGGTAAGTTCCGCCACATATTACCCCATTTCTCAACGTGTTTTAAATATCCTTCTCGTGACCAAACATAGAGAAGGATATGCAAAACACGTTCATTTATGTATATTTTAATCATACAATAATACTGAGGTATTTCCCCTGAATATTCGTCAAAAGCTTCCCAACGATCTATTGCAGTATTCTTTCCACCTCTAAAACGGCCATTGTAGAACAACAACGTGTTTTGAATATCGTTCTCGTGACGAAACACAGAGAAGGATATTCAAAACACGTTCATTTATGTATCTTTTAATCATACAATAATACTGAGTTATTTCCCCTGAATATTCGTCAAAAGCTTCCCAACGATCCATTGCAGTATTCTTTCCGCCTCTAAAACGGCCATTGTAGAACAACGGCCATTGTAGAACAACAACGTGTTTTGAATATCCTTCTCGTGACCAATCACAGAGAAGAATATTCAAAACACGTTCATTTATGTATCTTTTAATCATACAATAATACTGAGTTATTTCCCCTGAATATTCGTCAAAAGCTTCCCAACGATCTATTGCAGTATTCTTTCCACCTCTAAAACGGCCATTGTAGAACAACAACGTGTTTTGAATATCGTTCTCGGGACGAAACACAGAGAAGGATATTCAAAACACGTTCATTTATGTATCTTTTAATCATACAATAATACTGAGTTATTTCCCCTGAATATTCGTCAAAAGCTTCCCAACGATCCATTGCAGTATTCTTTCCGCCTCTAAAACGGCCATTGTAGAACAACGGCCATTGTAGAACAACAACGTGTTTTGAATATCCTTCTCGTGACCAATCACAGAGAAGAATATTCAAAACACGTTCATTTATGTATCTTTTAATCATACAATAATGCTGAGTTATTTCCCCTGAATATTCGTCAAAAGCTTCCCAACGATCTATTGCAGTATTCTTTCCACCTCTAAAACGGCCATTGTAGAACAACAACGTGTTTTGAATATCGTTCTCGTGACGAAACACAGAGAAGGATATTCAAAACACGTTCATTTATGTATCTTTTAATCATACAATAATACTGAGTTATTTCCCCTGAATATTCGTCAAAAGCTTCCCAACGATCCATTGCAGTATTCTTTCCGCCTCTAAAACGGCCATTGTAGAACAACGGCCATTGTAGAACAACAACGTGTTTTGAATATCCTTCTCGTGACCAATCACAGAGAAGAATATTCAAAACACGTTCATTTATGTATCTTTTAATCATACAATAATACTGAGTTATTTCCCCTGAATATTCGTCAAAAGCTTCCCAACGATCTATTGCAGTATTCTTTCCACCTCTAAAACGGCCATTGTAGAACAACAACGTGTTTTGAATATCGTTCTCGTGACGAAACACAGAGAAGGATATTCAAAACACGTTCATTTATGTATCTTTTAATCATACAATAATACTGAGTTATTTCCCCTGAATATTCGTCAAAAGCTTCCCAACGATCCATTGCAGTATTCTTTCCGCCTCTAAAACGGCCATTGTAGAACAACGGCCATTGTAGAACAACAACGTGTTTTGAATATCCTTCTCGTGACCAATCACAGAGAATATTCAAAACACGTTCATTTATGTATCTTTTAATCATACAATAATACTGAGTTATTTCCCCCTGAATATTTGTCAAAAGCTTCCCAACGATCCATTGCCGTATTCTTTCCGCCTCTAAAACGGCCATTGTAGAAGCGCTGAATGTTACAATTCACCGCGGTGTGTGGTCGAAAGACGGTCAAGAACAAAAACACTTATAAAACACTTGAGAGGCAAAAAAATAAAGGCTTGAACACTAAGGTGACGTAAAGGTAAAGCTGTCTGTGTGGCCATTGATAGCGATCAAAAGGCTATAACGATCAAAGGCTATATATTGCAAGATAGATCGACGTTATTTTATGGCCCACAATAAAACTTTCAGATAATGGTCAAAGTTGTATTTAAAACGAAAATTATGGTTGGGAGGTACTTGGTAGACTCTGAACAGGAGCCAAGCCCTGATTTTCCATTAGGCCCGGTAGGCCAGGGCCTAGGGGCCCCCGAATGTTGGGGGCCCAAAAAAAAGATTTTATTTTAAAAAAAAAAGAAAATTCCCTATTCAATTTTTTAAAAAAAACCTTTTTTAATAGCAATTTTTATTATATATCTTTTCAAATTTGATTCCTTGGTTCATCATATGTATAGTTATATGTATAGTTCATCATATGTATGTTATAGTGTATATAAGGGATTAATAAGGTTTTCTGGTTGCATTGTAATGGTGTTTTAAAGATGAAGGTAAAATGTTGTATTGTTTTTTGCTATTTGATAATGTTCTAGGCTTCTATGCTTCAAATAGCCAATTCTTGGTAAAATGATACTTTCACAATGATTCATGATTTATTTTTTTGTGTGTCAATTTTGGAAATGTTACGTCCACATCAGCGTTAGGGGGGGGGGCCCCATCCCGAGTTGTGCCTATAGTCAAGAATTTTCTAAATCGGGCCCTGACAGGAGCAGTATAATAAGTGACCAATTGGGGCAAGAACTGCTGAGAGAAAAGCAGCCCACTGCCCAATGAGAGAAGAAGGGGAGGGCCAAAATGGCCCCGGTAAACGGACAACCGTCCCTCAAAGAAAAAAAAACGAGAGAAGGTCGACAGATTGCACTGGCTGTTTTCCTAGAGCTCGGACGATATAGAGTCCCGATCGAACTGCCTCGGAGTCTAGCGGTAATGCTGGGAACCCGACATGATGATCCTGAATATGACATGATATGGGCCCCTGTCAACGAAGTCACCTCAGCGCTGTATTCTTCAACAGTTGTAAGTGCCTCCCGATAGATCCTAAAAATAATTGCTTCGACCAAATAGTTTGCCTCTGCTTCTGATTCCTCAGGTGTTGAATGATAATATGAAGGGGAACATTATTCTCTTATTAATTACACTTTAAAAGAATTTTTAGCATTGTCAAATAAATGTATGATAGAGGCCAATTCTCTGTGTTTCTTTGCTTGCCCCAACACATGCACGCATCCATTGTTTTAAGGTTATTTAATAACCAATAACCATCATTGAGAACTTGGAGCCAAACCCGAGTCTCCGAACATCGATTATGATATCCTACCAACTGTGGTGTAATGAAAGTTCGTGTTATTTTCGTTGTGTTCTCTGATGCATATAGCAATCATACATTAAGGTTGCTGTGAACTAACCCTATTGGATTCTCTCACCTCAATGTTAACCTATGGAGAAAATTTGTCTACTATTTACATAAATGCTGATAATCAAATAAATATAGTATTTTCAGATAGTTTGAACTTTTCTAAACCTTTCGACAGGATTCCTTCTTTTAAAATTTCGTCCACCAAAGGAATTTAGGACCGTTTAAAACACACTATACCAGATTTTTCCCCGAATGCTTTAAATTTAAAAGTATTATTTGCATTTTTAAAAAATAAGAGGAATGCCACAGGGCATAAAATTTGTTTCTCTAATACGGAGTACAATTTTGTTTTAAATCTTTCAATCCAAGTCGGCAATCCTTGGACACTTTTTCTCTATCGGTTAACATTGAGGTGAGCGAATCCAACAGGGTTAGTACACAACAGCCTTAATCAGTTAACCCTTACATACCTAAATTAAAACTTTCATTGATAAAATTCTTCATTCTAGATTCAGTTTTTTCCTCTTTTGATGAAGAGACGCATTGGTCATAATATTGTTATGAATTTTGTAAATATTGCATTTTGTTTCGTTAAAATGACTTCCTTGGAAGCCTATAGCTATGTATTTAACATGGGAGTCTATGGGAACCTCGCCAAATATGAGAGTTATCGCAAAATTGGCGATGGATTTTGGGACTTATTTTGGACGCCAAATTTGGCGATATTTCGCCAACTTGCCGACTAAACCTTTCTGAAAGCTTTTATATATATCTAGCTGTGACTTACCTATAGAGGGCGCTTTGGAAATCAATAAATATACCCGACATTGGCATTGGAACTCAGTTCAATTTCCTAATGAGAAGTGAATGTGTTGTAACTGCGTTAACTGGCTTGTATTGTATTGAAAATTCAGGTATCCGAACTGGTGTTTTTAGAATTTTCTGCTGTATAGAAGACAGTTGTTACCCCTTTTACGTTTGAACTTGTGTATACGCCTGAAGAATTTACAAAATAATAAATTTATTTTGTGTGACTTTCTGAAGAGATTCTTATTCAATCCTAACGAACCCAGGAAAACGGAACAATATATTAACCTTTTCCTTACGGGGTGGGATAGCAAGTATCCCAAGAATGAATATGCATATATATATATATATATGCATATATATATATATATATATATGCATATATATACATATACATATATATGCATATATATACATATACATATATATGCATATATATACATATACATATATATATATGCATATATATATACATATACATATATATGCATATATATACATATACATATATATGCATATATATACATATACATATACATATACATATATATATATATATATATATATATATATATATAACACCTTTAACGTCCGTTCTAAAGAGGGAATTGAAAAAATGGGCCCCGTAAGCAAAAGGTTAATTATATATAAAAGCATGTATACAAAAATATATCCATACATTTGACACAGAGAATAAGATAAGTACACAGTGGACAGTTTTTAATTCATGGGGACACAAACAAATGAAACTTTATAGGGAGAAACATTACAAATATACTTTTACACTGTATTTTCGCAGCTGCAATAAATGCAGCTGATTTATTGCAGCTGCAAGAAATCAATAACACCTTATCTTTCTACTGTCGAAATGATGGGCAGTGATGCAAAGAAATAGGACGAATAGCATCGAGACAGAAAAAGAAACTTCGAAAGGAAAGAAGGAAATGCCGTTCGGCTGGAATAATTAATAAATTAATTATCGATATTAAGCGAAGTGTAAATTGGTGAGGAAAATGAAAATTTAATAACCTTTATTACTTTTTTTTCTCTTTTATGAATATTTCCAATTCCGATCCATAAAATAATATTTACTGCTACATGTCTTAATATTTTTAAGCCTCGTATTCTGATGTAATTGTTCTTCTTTAAAAGAATAATCCCAACTTTCAGATTATAGATTATAGATCAAAGGGTACATAGATCATTCATTTTTAATATAGCTTAAAATCCTTTATATTTTGTTTAAATAACAGTCATCTAAATTCTTATCGTCTTTGTTTTAAATATTATATTGTACAAACTATATTGCACTTTCTTATAAAATAATTTCTGCCTCGATAAAATGTATTGATTCCAACTATAAAGTAGTAAACATTATAATAAGCTTAATTTATCTGAAATATCTTTGAGTTGAGGCATAGTTCTCGGGTGAAGCAATGGTGGACCAGTTGTGAAAGAAAGAATTCATTCCAGACACTAACATTTTATGCAATCAAACAATAATATTAGTACATAATAGGAAGTACCATTGCGATTCGTATTCATGGATCGTTACGTAAACTGTTTTTGTCGCAAATCATAATTGCTCAGGATTACTTCAAAACTCGAGCTCTAACAATGCATTTCAAACCTCCGTCCGCACTAACGTAAATTGTCTTCGATATCCTGAGATTAGTCTGTACTCTGCTTCTGAAGTATCAATACTTCGATGCCAAGGATTGCAACTGCTTTTATATGAAACTGGCAAAAGTGTTCTCAATTTTAAAAAAATTCTTTTTTTCAGTGTTCATCTTTACTGTGTTAAGCAGAACTTTGCAATACTGACAGATAACATATAAAAAAAAGTACGTCAACACACTGAAACACGTTTCACTGAAGAACTGTCGAAACTCTGTTATACTAGAAGGTAACCCGTCATTTTGACGTCATAATACTAATAATGACGTCATAATGGAAAAAGTATATGAAAGTTAAAAAATATCCCGAATTATCTAACAATATTGCATTTAATGCACACAATAATGCATTTAATGCATTTAATACACATCTATATCTGTTGGATTATTTATTTAATGGACCACTGTTTGGGTGAGTCAGGATGTATTTAGTTGCTGAAGAATGTCTTACAGTCTAGCGGACGGAAATTTTTATACGACTATTTATCGCATTAGTGAAAATTTCTTGTAAAAATTGTAATAATCCGTTATTTAATGCGCATCGATCCTTTTTCTATTTCTTTTCACAAATCATATCTACTCCACCTCAACTTTCTTTATATGCAAACTAGAAGGTAACCCGTCATTTTGACGTCATAATACTAATAATGACGTCATAATGGAAAAAGTATATGAAAGTTAAAAAATATCCCGAATTATCTAACAATATTGCATTTAATCCACACCTTGTAAAAGCAAACCCTTTCATTATTTTTTATTCATTTAGTTTTTCATGTGATTGGAGTAGTAGACTGCCATACAGTTTTTTACAGCTCACTACGCGATATGAATACTTGAGCTACTTGATTCATTCACATTCAAGTTTGTTTACTTTCAGAATTCATCGCAAAAGTAAACAGATTTTTAAAAACTGTTAAATACACAGCTAAAAGCATCCAATTTTTTTTTTTAGTTCTGAATGTTTTATAGAAAAATAGGCTGAACAAACATGATTTGATGGAGATGATATTAGTATTTAGGTAAGAAAAATTCTGATCCCCATCTGAAATTGAAATTAAGCCTAACTGGCTGTTTGTTTACTGAGGGCTTCAATTGAAAGATGAGTACAGCCCGGAAGTGTTATACAGAGACACCGGCTATTATATATATAATTAATTACGCGGACGTAAAAAGTCCCTGGGCTAACAATCCGATATGCTCATTTACAGTACTAGCCAACTATACCAAATAATATATTATCACTGAAAGCTGTTTGGGCTACTGGAGCGAAAAGTCCCGCATCAAAAATGCTGAAGCTTGTGGGACAAACCAGACTTTCTTGGTCAAATATTAATTAAGTTAATCGGATTTGATTCAAAAGGTATAATTAATTTGTAAAAGAACTAATTAATTTGGATCTAATTCTAATCTTCGGATCGATAGATCCAATTAATTAGATCCAAATTATTCAGCCAAAGATATAATGATCAATGATTCGCCATAAATTTGGTTCATTAAAAATGGTCCGTAGCACAATTTCATTATCATTTTTCCAATTTTAATCTACATTATATATCCCGTTTAACTTTTGGTAATATATTTCTCTAGTATTACCAATGTTTGAAAAAACATACTGTATGTCTAACACAATGTGCTCATATCTCTGGATTGACAGTACATAAAGTCAGTATAGTTAGTATACAAACATTACGATCACGATTAAAATAAACTTCTTTTTGTTCCTGGCAGTTCTCAAAAACAATTTAGCGAAAATATACTATCTGAAAAAATAAAATATAATTTTAAATGTTAATATTTACAAACAATTACCGCGTCTTAAATTTACTTCCAAATATAAGGTTGAAACACTTAGGAAACAAAAAAAAAAAGACTGAACAATACGCTTAATAATTATAAGATCCCAATCAATAAAATGAAGGTGACATTCTACGCACAGTTTATACCAAGAAGGGTATGATACGTTTTTATACTTTGAGAAGATTAAGACTTACCAATTCCCTATCAATCACGGTATTAAGTTACGATAATATATAACATACTTTTCTAATGAGAACTAAATTAAAAGGTAAAATTTTAGCTTTCTAATTAACCAGGAATGGAAAATTTCAAAACCCTGTTCGAAGTATAATCTATATATATAAAACAGTTCCGTAACTGACTCATTCATTCATTCATTCATTCATTCATTCACTGACTGACTGACATACAACGCACAGACCAAACCGCTGGACCTAAAGGGCTGAAATTTTGCATGGCGATTCTTCTTATAGTGTAGGGGTGCACTAAGAGAGATTTTTGAAAAATTCTTCTTAGATTTTTTTAAATTAAATTTTTAAGCTGTTTTTTTTACTTTTTTTAAGTTTGCATTTAAAATAATAATTTGAGGGTTATAAAATTTATATCACGAGAAAGATCATAAAAATTCCTTTAAAACTGAAATCTTTTTCGAATCTTTACCTTCATTTCCTGATTTTTGGTGAATTTTTAAAGATTAATTTTTAGAATTTAATTTATTAAATGCTGATCACGTGACTTCTTTTTCTGGTACTTTAAATAAATTTATCGTCACGTGCATAAAAACTAAGTAGACAAAAATAATTTTTTTTTTCTTGCTAATGCGGCAGACGATTGGACATTATCCAAAAAAATATTAAAATACAGTAAAAGAAATGTTCTAGAAACTATACTATATTAACTGTACTATATTCTTTAGTATTCTTTATATTAGATTTAATTTGAATATCTTCTTCTACATTATTTTGTCTATAAAAATATCCCTTACGATTTTTTCATAAATATATATATATTTTACATCAATTATATACATTGATCGTCGTATTTATTATATATATATTGGCATTAATCGCATACATTCACCGATGTTTTTACTTTGAATGTACTCCGTAGCGAAGTGCGGGTTTTCAGCTAGTCTATAATAAATGTAACAGTCTTGTATTATGGATTATTTAACCCTTACTTTTAAATCTCTTTTTACAGCAACCATAAATTTCTCATTTTTTGTCCCTCATGCCTTACGAATTTGAGACTTAATTATCATATAATCGTAAACCCACTGATTTTGAGTTCCTATTTCCTAAAATCTCAAGATGTATAAAAAGGTGACCCCAAAAAAAAGGAATTTTTTGAGTTCCTCACAATGGCAAAAACTATAAAAAGGCTTAATTTCATTTTTTTTTTTTTACATCCCATCAAACACATCTTCAGTTCTTTTTCTTTAAATCAAAACGCAGTATCAGCTTTTCTTTAAAAATAAGATACAAAGGAGAAAAGAAATTTTTTTTTCGATAATTTCCACTTTATGCAAATAAATTATCCCTCCAGTGAGGAAAACGACTCGAAAAGATACAATGCATGAAATGATTCATAGCTTCCGGATTGAAGTATTTATTTTATAAACCACAAAGAGGTTACTTCAAGCGTGGATATGGGGATAATCGATTTATTTTCCCATTATACGTATGATAGAAGAAAAAAATGAATAATGGTGCATTTAAGAGAAAAGAGGCAAGATCATTTTTCTCATACAGTAAAGAAAAGAAAAGCAAATTTTGAAAAGTAATAACTGCTAATCAAACTACCCAAAGGATAAATGACATTACCCGCCATCAGCTTTCATCACAAGTGAGAAGATAAAATTACTCTCGTTTTCAAAGGTTTATAGAACTAAGAATTTCTTTTAAAATTGCGGTTAGTTTGAAATATCAAAATATAAACTAAATCTGTGAAATATACTTATCAGATTTTTTTTTAAATTTCCAATGGCACAGATTAAAAGACAACTAGAGCCAGTAAAAAACACAGCACAATAAACACACAAAAATAACGAAAAAAGCTGCAGCAAATAGTCCTTGAATCCAGAAGTCCCATGACCTCATAAGGCTGCTATGTACTTATAGAGATTCTTTGCTCACTTCTACCCAGACTTGGGTGTATATAATTTGAAGTGGCTCTCTATTTGAATTTGAACCACACACAGTTTATAAATGAAACAATGTTTATTGAATTCGTTGCACATATAATTGGCTTTACAGCAATAAGCATGCGTACTACTTGTACGGAATGTATAAACACAGCTTTCAAGAACAATATATTTTTATACTCACGAACAGTAAGTCAAACCAGCAGTACTGCCATGTAAACTTCTGGCCCGCTAAGCACTAGCGCAGGATAACACCTTTTCAACCTTAACAACCTCCCCTTTTTTATTAATGACGCTGCGTGGTATTTATACTAAGCGCGTATGCTGAAATTAGCATATCTGAAGCAGCTTCTTTAATTCACTCAAAAGTTCGATTCTTGTGAATCGAATCTTGTGTATACCTTACATACTAACCCCATTGGATTCGCTCACCTCAATGTTAACCTATGGAGAAAATTTGTCCACGGATTGCCGACTTGGAATCAAAGATTATTTTTAAAAAATTGTACTCCGTCATAGAAAAAGAAATTTTACATATGTGTACCTTTTTTCGTTTTTTTTTAAATGCAATTAATATTTTTAAATTTAAATTATTCGGGGGAAAATCTGGTATAGTGTGTTTTAAACGCTCATAAATTCCTTCGGTGGACGAAATTTATAAAATGAATCCAGTAGCGCTTTGCAGAAAAGTTCAGGCTATCTGACAATACCAATTTTATTGGATTATCAGCATTTATGTACCTGTAAATAGGTGACAAAAATATATTTTAAATAAACAATTTGGGGGCAGCGCTTAACCCTCCTATAGAGAGAGAACCATCACAATCCCTCAAAATGTCAATCCTAAGGGAGGTGGAATTCACGAACTGTCAACTGGAATCCTCCCACCACAAGAATCTGCAAGAAGAGGAAAAGGGAAATACGATTTTTTTCTTAGTACATAGCAGCCTTAATAACGGTCCACAAGAGAACATTTAGTCAATTCAGGGCAATGAAACAAATGTTCACAGTTCATGACCCATCTTAAGTCACAGAGTCAGCAGAAAGGACTAGAAACAATGTTGAAACGGTGTAAATGTTCCAAGAGACAGTCATGGCCAGTGGCTAGTCTAAACTCGGTCACCATTTTGTGTCTGGGCCATTTAAAGACACCAAATAATTTTTCTCTCGCCGTTAGAACGTCTCAAAAGCCTTGATAGGCTTTTGAGAACATATTCGCATATATCTTTACTATTTAATTTCCTTCCTAAGAATCTACATCATATATTTCAAATAAAATTATCCAGTCCCACAGCTATAGAAAGAAATGCTGGAGGAAGATTTTAAATGGTTCATCGTAAATTTTTTAATATAAAGTCTGTTTTTAAAACGAAATTTTGGCTTTTGAATTTTCTTTCATGCCTGTCAAGACAGAAATATTAATTTTAATTCCCAGAAGTAATGAAAAATTTAAAATAACCATTCAATATTTCCCTTTATTGAATTCCCGCTTAAGGGAACGGTGGACATTAAAATTTACTTTTTTTACTTTTCATCATAGAGATACGAAATTTTGTACATATACACATTTCACTATAAATAAATAGAATACCTTAAAAGAAATTTCCAATCTCATTATAATTTTAAGATTTTTTTAAAAATTTGAAATTTATAAACAACATTTTAAAATGCTCCTTGCTACTTAATTTTTGAGATAATTCCTCGATTTTGCATTTTAATCTCTTTAAACTGTATAACAAACAAATCTGGGTATCAATTATTTAATCCCTTGAATAGTTAATTTTTGAGAGATTTTTTTTTCTGAATTCCATCCCGATTTTCATCAAAATTTTGCTTTTTGAAAAGTTATAAATCAAATTTAATTACCTTAATGAAGTCGAATTGTAAAATGCATACCCAGTTTCTTTGTAAACAGCATCAGGATTCTTTCTTATCAATTTCATGAATTTTGAAGAAAAATTAAGTAGCATGGAGCATTTAAAAAATCTAAAAACCTTGAAAAATCTGGTTTGAGATTGCATTTCTGGTAACAGATTTAAAATTTATTACTACACTTACCCATTATAAATTACTTTGTAGAAGCTTCATAAATGATTTTTTTACTTGAAAAAAATTATTTTGGTACTAATAATGTACAGAAATATATATATATATATATATATATATATATATATATATATATATATATATATATTATTTACAATAAGACAATCAGAATTTCAATGACGAGATTTGCTGAAATAAAGGTCAACCGTTCCCTTAAGGAATATTCATCTCTCATCAGTATCATACTGTTCTGTTTATATCCCCCCCCCCCACATCTTCGATTACAAAATCCTCGCATTAAAAGAGCATTGTAAGATTTAAGCGGCTACGGTCTTTGTAATTTCAATTTCTCTCACCTCCCGTCAGAATTTATGATGCTATCATAAGAGGTTGAAAATGATTAATTGAAATGTTTCACACGCTGCCGATTTAAGTGGAGGCAAAGCGCTACGTGGTGGGGTCAGGCTCAAAATCTTTGTTTCGCTCCCGACTTTTCGTTAATATTGTAAATATCGAATTTAAGGGATAAAGAGATAGATATACTTCAAGAATATTTTAAAATATATATACCTTATGATTTAATGTAAAAATCTTAGGTTCAGCTTTTCTTTTGAAATCTATATATATAAAACAGTTCCGTAACTGACTCATTCACTGACTGACATACAAGGCACAGACCAAACCGCTGGACTTAAAGGGCTGAAATTTTGCATGGCGATTCTTCTTATAGTGTAGGGGTGCACAAAGAAAGATTTTTCAAAAATTCTTCTTAGATTTTTTAAAATCAAATTTTTAAGCTGTTTTTTTTACTTTTTTTACGTTTGCATTTAAAATAATACTTTGAGGGTTATAAAATTTACATCACGAGAAAGATCATAAAAATTCCTTTAAAATGAAATTTTTTTTCGAATCTTTACCTCCATTTCCTGATTTTTGGTGAATTTTTAAAGATTAATTTTTAGAATTTAATTTATTAAATGCCGATCACGTGATTTCTTTTTCTGGTACTTTAAATAAATTTATCGTCACGTGCATAACAACTAAATAAAAAAAAAATTTCCTTCCTAATGCGGCAGACGATTGGACATTATCCAAAAAAATATTAAAATACAGTAAAAGAAATGTTCTACAAACTGTACTATATTAACTGTACTATATTCTTTAGTATTCTTCATATTAGATTAAATTTGAATATTTTCTTCTACATTATTTTATCTATAAAATTATCCTTTACGATTTTATTATATATATATATATATATATATATATATATATTACATCAAATGTATACATTGATCGTCGTATTTATCATATAATATATATATATATGTATATATTTGGCATGAATTGCATACATTGACCGTTGTGTTTAATTTGAATGTACTCCGTAGCGAAGTTCGGGTTTTCAGCTAGTGTGAGTATAAAGTTACAATTTCTCATAATGTTCATGAAAAAACAGGTTTTTGAGTATATAGTGTTTTTTAGAGGTCTAATCTATCCTTCATAGTATAGAATTACTCTTTATTTTCTTAGGGCACTATTTTATGACATTAGGATGCTGTTTGGTTTTTCTAATATTTACACGTCTTTACAGATAAATTCCTTTTAAAACAAATTGTTAGAATAGCACAGTAAGAAATAACTTGTAAATGTAAAAGAATTTTTAAATCATGTTAAAAATTGTTCCTAATAATTGTACCTAACAATTTCCCTAATAATTTTGGTAATCCAAAAGTATTTAAAAAATGGAATTTAGAGTCGGGTGTATTTTAAGGACATTTAAGATAGGATTTTCTGACACTTCCTTTAAATTTTTGTGTCTTAAAATCTTCAGTGGGGTGTGGCGCTGTAGTCTTGCTACAGTGGCGTAACTCTTAGGGTTACTCACTGTACATAACCGTTACTCACTGGAATAGGATGGGTGAGCCTTTTGCATTTCTCTCTTTTCATTTGTGTTCTTTTAGGATTGTATGTATACTTGCATTTATGGTGCGTTGAGCCCTAAGTGCAGGATGTCTGTTTATTTTCATTCGATTTGACTATCTGTTTCAATGGGCATCTCGGAGCCTTGGGATGTCTTTTGGTTAGACCTGCATCCTATTCAGAAAGTTCCCCCTTTAGGAAACTGATTCGGTTAGGCCTCCAGATGACGAGACCAGTCGGTTACCTCGATATTTGGTTTAGTTCCTTTACTGCTACAGAATCTTGCGTTATGGTGCGTTGAGCCCTAAGTGCGTGATTTCTGTTTATTCAATTCCTACTATTAGTTCACACTCTCCCTATATATATTTATATATCTTGTTCAAATTTTCAATCGTTAATAAAATACTTTTTATTCATCCACTCAAGTTCAAATACATTTTTTTAAACTTGTAGTGGATGACACTTGATGTTAATACAGTTTTTTCAAATATTAATTCATTAATTAAATTTAATTAATTAATTTTAGATTTATATGGGAGCCCTTTCAATAGGAAGAGACCTAGAGAGTCTCTTGTTCTTTAATGGTAATTTCCCTCTTCTTACTGTGTAAACGGTAGCACTGCGGTAGAGCGCGCTCCTCCCGTCCTGTAGGTTGCGGGACCTGACAAACTTTTTCTCTCTCTTCCCCCCCCCCCCCTCCTAATCTCGCACAGTAGGCAAGGTTCTGGCAGGCAATCCTTTTTTTTCAATTCCTACTATTAGTTCACACTCTCCCTATATCCAATTCCTACTATTAGTTCACACTCAAATTTTTCTTTGTTGATCTAAGTAGGAATTGACTTTAAAATATATTTTTTTTTATATTACTTGTCTTTTATCTGAATTCTTCCTGATAATAATTATCTTGCTTTGTCAAATTATTTACTATTAGTTGTATATGTTTAACTTCATTTGTCCAACAGAACCTATTAATAAGAGACTTATTACTAAATCTGAATCGGCCTCAATTTTTTTATTATTATGCTAAGCATCTAGATTATTAATTTCATCCTATTTTTGTACACAAAATAATAAAGTACCAGATACAGTAACCACCGCTTATAGTGATCAGTGGTTATAAGAATCAACCGTTTATAAGAATCAATATCGCAAAAACAAAAATAAATGTATTATTTCCATGTTAAAATTTTCGCTTTAAAGAATCAATCCACCGGTTTTAAGAATCAGCTTACTCTCTTCGCTTTCCTTTCATTTTTCAAAAAAATCCCCTTAAACACTCAAAAGGCATGAAGTTCTTTCTTTCTTTTTTTTTTTAAAGAAAGAGTGATAAGATGGGATGGAATACAGTCGTAAAATGTATCCCTTTCTTTGTTAGACATTAGATAATAGTTTCTCCTTAAACGCTTTAGCACAACACGGTCCTATTAGCTTGACTCAAGGGCATCTCTACACGTCCAGGTTCGATTTCACTTTTCTCCACTGACAAACAAAGACAGGGACTCTTTTTTCCCACCTCCGACATCCTGGTTGCGACTTCCTGGACACTAAAACACATAAATCTTAGGCGAAATGTCCACTATCACTTAAGCAAACGTGACATTGGTAGATTGCACGCTATCAAATCGTGAAACGTAAGCTAGAAGGTGAATCTTCGTCTGAGACTATTGGTATTGAAAGAGGTATAAACAGACTCATGAAAACTTCATTACGTCAAACTACCATAGAAAACTTTTTCTTGCACCTTTCCTGTAGTTTAAATGTTAAACTGTTAAGCAGGTATGTTGTAACAAATATTGGATTTTTTTCTTCTCTTATTATAATCATGTGTATCTACTTATAGTTAAGAAATTAAGTTGTATTTTTAAAATTATAAACAATAATTT
Source organism: Dolomedes plantarius (assembly GCA_907164885.2). Classification (NCBI taxonomy): domain Eukaryota; kingdom Metazoa; phylum Arthropoda; class Arachnida; order Araneae; family Dolomedidae; genus Dolomedes; species Dolomedes plantarius. The sequence goes on from OU015491.1 coordinate 18,549,040, forward strand.
AATAAAAGATAATTAACGTAAATTAAAGCGTATTTTATGGTAAATTATCTAATAAATGTATATATAGATGTGTGTGTGCCTGACCCAAAACCTAAATTTCGGCTATAAGAATCAACCGCTTATAAGAATCAAAAACAGTAATAACAAACGTGATTCTTATAAGCGGAAATCACTGTATTTAAATTTCAAAAATAAATAAAATCGAATATATTCAAAATCTAATACCGCAATTCCTTTTTCCCCAACCCTTTCGCTTCTATCTGTGATACCCCAAAATATGTGCTACATATTTCCAGTTTAAAACCCACTTCTCTAAATATATTTATATTCTTAAATAGATTTCGGGAAATATTCAAGTCTTCAAAAATATGTCCCGTTCTTATTGAAAAGGAAACAATTTTTAAAGTCTTGAAATTTATCTTCACGGACCGACAGATACCTTTCATCCTTCCCCATCCCTGTTCAAAAAAGAATATAAATTCTAGAAATTAAATCGTTCCATGCCTATTCTAACATAGCATTTACATTAAGAATTTTTTTTTCCAGAATTTTTATTTAGTGCATTTAGAAATGCAAATGAAAGTGCGCTTAACATTGCCAAAGTAAATTTTCCCTATAAATTGATCCTCTCTCGCGCACTCATTTTAGACTCAGTTAAGGTAATAAGAATTCTTTGGTCGATAAGAGCTTTCTAGCCTTGAGTTAGAATTCAAGATCCGTAAATTCCTCTAGAGAGCAAAATAAATATTATTTATGAGAGGTACTTGGTCATCACACCTGTCTTCTTAGACGTGGAAGAAAATTCATGAGGCCAACTTATCTTTTTTTAAACTATTTTTTAATGCCGAGAATATTTTCTTCCAAACTAGCAGGGGAATATATTTTACTTTTCCGGTTATAATTGAATTAATCCGCTTTCTTCCTTAAAAATCGCTTGCCGGGATGTCAATTAAAGTAGTTTCTTTACACAGCCTTACTTGAAATATTTTTAAATATATATTTAAACAAGTAATATATAAAAAAATTTTAAAGTCAATTCCTACTGAGGTCAACAAAGAAAAATTTGAGTGTGAACTAATAGTAGGAATTGAAAAAAAGGATTGCCTGCCAGAACCTTGCCTACTGTGCGAGATTAGGAGGGGGGGGAAAGAGAGAGAAAAAGTTTGTCAGGTTGGGGATTCGATCTCGCAACCTACAGGACGGGAGAAGCCCGCGATATCGCAGTGCTACCGTTTACACAGTAACAAGAGGGAAATTACTATTCAAGAGCAAGAGACGCTCTAGGTCTAAAACTAAAATTGATTAATTAAATTTAATTAATGAATTAATATTTGAAAAAACTGTATTAACATCAAGTGTCATCCACTACAAGTTAAAAAAAATGTATTTGAACTTGAGTGGATGAATAAAAAGTACTTTTATTAACTATTGAAAATTTGAACAAGATATTCTAGGTCTAAAACTAAAATTGATTAATTAAACTTAATTAATGAATTAATATTTGAAAAAACTGTATTAACATCAAGTGTCATCCACTACAAGTTTAAAAAAATGTATTTGAACTTGATTGGATGATTAAAAAGTACTTTTAATAACGATTGAAAACTTGAACAAGATATATATAGGGAGAGTGTGAACTAATAGTAGGAATTGAAAAAATTAATGCACCGAGGTTGCATTTAAAATGCATATTTTTGGAAAGAATATCATTTTGACATACAGGGTGTTGCCGAATTTGACCGACAAATTCAGAGGGTTGATAGTAGGCATCAAGGCGAGCAATAATCACTTAGGAATGTATGACCGGAAAAGCAAAGCTGGCGCTGGAGGGCTCTGTTTCCTTAATCGGACCATACCTTTTACCAAGGATAAACAAAGATGCTAGAGGATAAACAAAGATGCAGAAGTGAAAAGTCAACATTTCTGCATCTTTGTTGATCCTCTAGTTTGACCAGGTTTGCGTTTCCGGTCATACATTCCTATGTAATTCTGTTTTGTTTTTGAGTTTTCTACCTCCTCCAGAAAAACGCGATATTTCCTGTCATCCAGTGGGGTTTCATACATTCCTATGGAATTATTGCTCGTCATGATGCCTACTATCACCCCTCTGAATTTGTCGGTCGAATTCGGCAACACCCTATATAAACCAGGTTTCTTAACTTTGTTCCACGAAAGAAAAAAAATTTAAATCGAGATGTGATTTATGTTACGACGATATCCCTCTTCCCTTACGTCTTACGATGCGTTGTGTTTAGCTGGAAGAAAAACCCGCTCTGCAGTACAGTCAAGATTCCGGACCACAAAACACCACGTTGAAGTCGCTTTCAAGACTTTATTATACACTAATACGTACTAATACAGTGAACAGACTTCTTTCGCCTGTCAAAAAAATGGGCATCAAAAACTAACAACTAACTGAGCACCAATTCCATGGGACCATAGGAAAGTTGGTCTAACTGCACTACCTGGGCCACGCCCTCAAGCGCAGGCTTTCAGAGAATAAGCAGCGGGGGAACCATCATTGGACAGCGAGAAGAGAAAAGAAAGAAAGTGATTGGAGCGCTCGGGATCCTCGAGTTCAAAGCTTTCAGCTGGAATCACCGAGGCGAATCCAGCCTCGGGCAATGACAGCAGAAAAGAAATTACATTACTGTAGAGTCCTTCCCGGAAAATGGGAGAGAAAATAACTTAGCTACAGTAGAAAATAAGAGAGAAGGAAGTTTAAGGATAGCAACGCATAAATTTTTATTTGTTTTGTATTTTTTATTATTATTTTTTTTTTTTACCTTGGCAAAGCCAAGTATCAATTTTTTATTTTTTTATAAGCGGACAAAGGACATTTCCTGGCCTTTTCCTGTTTTTGGGATCAGCATGATCATAATTTGCAAGTTCTAGAAGTATTTCGTTGTCAATAGACTTATGGAAGTTAATAGCTAATTTTTGTAGATGATTTTGAATAGTTGGGAGACCAATCTCCCTGTAAATGTCAACATTTCTAAAATACCACGGCGCATTAAGGATTCGTCTAATAGTGCTGCTTTGAGCGGATGGAGCACCAATTCAGATCAGATCATCAGACAAATGGGATAACTACGTTATATAGGCCACGCCTTCCAACGTAGGCTTGCATAGAACGACCAGAGTAAAGGTGAAAAGAGATAGGTTGAATTTGGATCCGGGGAGTGGCTTGAGAAAAGGAAGTTTAATGTGATAGCTAAAGCGATGCTCATGGGAGCAATGCTTAAAATAGATAGGAAAAACTTTTTAAAAAAAAGAAAAACTTAAAAATTAAAGCTCACTGATTAACAAAGTAAGAAGTAAGATTACAAAAAGTAATGAAAAAATGAAGTTTTAAAATAATTAAGAACAGAGAACGGCTCTTGGCCGTCTTCTGTTGGCAAGATCGGCAAAGTCATAATTGGCGAGATTTAAAAGGAGTTCATTATCAATAGAATTATGGAAGTTGTGGTCAGCCCTTATAAAGTAAGGGTTGCCAGAAAATGTGTGCCTCCAGTAAACCGCCAACCAACGGAGCTTGCCAAGAAAAGTTGACCAACACTCATACCCCTCTTAATTGAGACAAATATGATCAGAAATGCGGACCGCGCCAAGTTAGCAGACAGTCCCTCAAAACCTCCACCCACAAGTGGGGTCCGTCAGGAAGAATTAATGATGACCAGGACCCCCCAAAACAGCAGCGAATGTCCGAGACATGTGGCCGGTGTGATTGCCCCCGGCCACCTGACACTGCAATAAAGCCATACAAGGAATCGGAAGCCTTGGGCGGGAAAAGGACCTGCAAGGCATTTACAAATACAGTAACCACCGCTTATAGTGATCAGTGGTTATAAGAATCAACCGTTTATAAGAATCAATATCGCGAAAACAAAAACAAATGTATTATTTCCATGTTAAAATTTTAGCTTTAAAGAATCAATCCACCGGTTTTAAGAATCAGTTTACACTGTTCGCTTTCTTTTCATTTTTCCAAAAAAGCCACTTAAACTCTCAAAAGGCACGAAGTTCTTTCTTTTTTTAAAAAGAAAGATTGATAACATGGGATGGAATATAGTCATAAAATTCATCCCTTTCTTTGTTAGACATAACATAATAGTTTCCCCTTAACCGCTTTAGCACAAAACTGCCCTATTAGCTTGACCCGGGGGCATCTTTACCCGTCCGGGTCCGATTTCACTTTTCTCTACTGACAAACAAAAATAGGGACTCTTTTTCCCCGCCTCCCACATCCTGGTTGCGGCTTCCTGGACCCTGAAACACATAAATCTTCGGCGAAGTGTCCACTATCACTTAGGCAACCGTGACATTAGTAGATTCAGCACGTTATCAAATCGTGAAACGTAAGCTAGAAGGTGAATTTTCGTCTGAGACTATTAGTATTGAAAGAGGTATAAACAGCCTCCTGAAAATTAGACTACGTCAAACTACCATAGAAAACTATTTCTTGCTCCCTTCCTGTAGTTGAAATGTTAAAACTGTTATGCAGGTATGTTGCAAGAAATATTGGATTTTTTTCTTCTCTTATTCATGTGTATCTACTTATAGGTCTAGAAATTAAGTTGTATTTTTAAAATTATAAAAAATAAGTTTAATAACAGATAATTAACTTATATTAAAGAGTATTTTATGGTAAATTATCTAATATATATATATATATATATATATATATATATATATATATATATATATATATATATATAGGTGTATGTGTGCCTGTCCGAAAACCTAAATTTCGGATATAAGAATCAACCGGTTATAAGAATCAAAAACAGTAATAACAAACGTGATTCTTATAAGCGGAAATCACTGTATTTCTACAGAAAAACAAAGGTCGTCACAACATTTACAATTTTTTTTCTTAAATCACGGTTCGGAGTACCTTCAAACCCTGAAAAGTCTGACTAGCTTTTTAAGTGGATCATTCATGAAAGAACTGATGACCATTTTCCAGACGGTGGGACTGTTTAAAAATTAATAATTTCATTCTGAACATTCTGAATCGATGCATTTACGTTGCAAGAAAACAAAATATTTTTCAGGATAATTAAATAAGTTTTGTTGGATTGTTTATTTTGCAAAATCAGAATATACATAAATAATTGTGATTAACAATGCTTTAATTCATTAAGAATCATACCTTCATATACTTTCGTATTTTTAAAAAGTTTTGAAGAATGATTTAGCAATTTGAAGATCATATAAATCAGCTTTAAAAAAATAAACATGAGAATATCAGTCAATATATCTAAAACAAATATTAATTCGCGTTAATTAGGAAATGAACTTAATTAATTTCTGAATTTTTTTGTTGAAAATAACACAATTAGAAATGAAAAAAAATTTAATATGCAGAATTTGATTTAAATTATTTGAATGACTATGATTATTGGTTTTGAATAAAAAAATTCTTTAGCTTGTCTTATCATCATATGACATGTTAAAATGAGAGTAATTTACTCTTCATTTTATTTCAATAGCAATTATTTCTGATCAAAAAAATTCGAATAAATACCTCATAGAATTTTTAGTCATTCTTTAATTTAAAGTCTACTGTTTCTAAGACTTTTTTTCATAAATAATTTAATTTAAATTCATTTCCAATGCTTCTACTATTATTTCTTAATGCATTTAAATTCAACATTAACCTTAGATCACTGTATAGTTCTATTTAAAAGATGTGAACAACATGTAGCATACAACTTAATTTTTTGAAAAACATTTTCATCTAATTTCGAAAACAGAAGTTCAAAGAAAGTAATTGTGGTGATTCATCAACACTAGTTTTAGTTCAACACTAGTTATGTTCTTTCCAGATGTTCTCGCATTTTATTTAAATTTGTGAATCAGACTGATTATTTTAGCTCCCGCGGATAAAACAAATGTACGATGATGTCTTCATAGTTTTAATCAACACTTGCATTAAAGAAATAAATTCGATGCTAGAGTTCCTTTTCACTCATTTATTTTGTCTCTACTTGGCCGAAGAAAACTAGACTTTAATGAAAGTGATGAGTTCTAACGTTGTTTTTAAAAAAAAAGTGAATGCAGCAAAATATAAGCTTTAAAAGTACGTTCGTTATGAAATCTACTGAAGAATAAAAGTTCATTAGTTTTCGTGGCTGTATTGTCTTATATTTTAGTTACTAACTAATTTATCTAAAAAAATTTCTCCTAAAAGTAATGCGTTCAAACGTTATTTTTAATGTTGCTGAACGCCACAAAACAGATCTTTAAAAGCTCATGAGTAATTAAAACTTATCTTAAAAAATAGTTCATTAGTTTTTATGGTGGGAGATACTGGTTTATTTATTTGGTTAGTAAATAACACAGGCCTGAAAAATTTGAGTCATAAAAAAGTGTTTGCAATGTAATGACTGAATTTTATATTATTTGGTGTGCTGATTTCAAATATGACATCCATTTTTCTCAATTACGTAAGGTTTTTTCACAATATGGCATCGAATATATGGATAAGAAAGCCTACTGTATATATTCTGGGGAGAAGAGGGTCGTTTCAAAATATTTTTAAGTGTTTTATTTACGAATGAATTAATATATCAAACAATTCGAAATGATTTGCTAAATATGTATTAATTAGAAATTATATTAATTAGAACATTTAATGGTTACCATTTGTAAGGTATACATAAGATTCGATTCACAAGAATCGAACTTTTGAGTGAATGAATTAAAGAAGCTGCTTGAGATATGCTAATTTCGGCATACGCGCTTGGTATAAATACCAAGCAGCTTGATTAATACAGAGGTTGAAGAAGAAGGTGTTGTTAAAGTTGATAGATAAGCGAGAGGGAGCTACGAGGAAAGCAGTTCCAGGTGTTATCCTGCGCTAGTGCTTAGGGGGCCCAAAGTTTACGTGGCAGTACTGCTGGTTTGACTCTCTGCTGGTTTGTGAGTATTTTACAAAGTGTATTTCTATTGAATGTTAATATATATTCCTTACAAGTAGTACGTATGTTTATTGCTGAAAAAGCAAATTCTATATGTGCAACGAATTCAATAAACATTGTTTCATGTATAAACTGTGTTTGTATCAAATTCATTTAGAGTGCCACTTCAAATTATATACACCCAAGTCTGGGTAGAAGTGAGCTAATCTCTATACTTTGTTTAATACATCCTGGATTCATATATTCTTAATGCTTTCTTTCCCTTTTTCCCTGAAAGCTCGTTTTGGCACTTAGTATGTTGTAGTCAGTACCCAGGACTTCTCTGTGTAGCATCCAACAGTAGTCCCCATCATATTGACTTTCCATCTACCTTGGTATCTAAACTCCATCTCTTTGATATCTTGGTGAAATCTTTAACCCTGTTCACTAATTGAACCAAGATCAAAAACTGCACCAAAAAAAAGAAAGTAGTCTAAATGCGAATTTTAAAAATGCACTTTCAAACTCATTGAACAATCCAAGTCTTTGGATGTTTTCCACGATAGATTTATAGTTGGGGAATCCTTAACGTTCCTGGGGAATTTTGTGACGACTTCCTTGAAAGCTCACCAGACCTCATTTTCCCTCGAAAGCATTTTACTTTCAAGCACTTCGTCTCTAAAAAGTTTCCGAATATCTGGACCTACGAAAACACCTTCCTTTAATTTTGCTTCCGACAGTCCTGGAAAATTGTTGCCTAGATATTTAAAGCACTTCTTTTGATAGAGCTTTAACAAATTGTTTCATCAAGCCAAGCTTGGTGTGAAGTGGAGGCAACAGGACTTTCCTGGGATCTTTCCTTTTCTTAACTACATTTTTGTTTCCAGGTGTTATTGCTTTCCTTTGCGGCAACTTCTTATTGATCCAATGATTCTTTTTATCCCGACTGTCTCAATCACACACGAAGCAAGGGTACTTGGTGTTTCCTGCTTGTTGTCCAAGAAGCATGGAAAGCAATTTTAGATCGCCTCATATCATCCCTCCATGTTCTTTATATTTCAAATGGGTGAGAATCAAAGCTAAATTCTCGTAAGATTCTTTCAGGCACACAGAATGTCTAATGGCACTGAAGCATACTTGCTGCCATTAGGAAGAAGCACTGCTTTGAGGCTTCTTTTTGAGAAGTCAATAAGGAGCCTCCACTCGTTCACGTTATACTGTATATTAACCACTTACCAGTTTCATTTTTCTGCTATATTATGACGAAAAATAAGCACATTTTTTATAAACTATTTTGTATTCTCATCGATTATATGAATTCAAATCAGCAGTCAAAACTGTTACAAGTATTGCATTTGTTAATTTATGATAATTTTTAATTACGGCGAAAATATAGCATTTTTACTTAAATTTGGCTTTTTTTGGCAATTGTGCTAAACTGGAAAAAACACTTTACAGGAAATAAATTTTGAAAAGATTATGCACTTTTTAAATACTTACATTTTCAAAATACTTACATTCAGAAATCGCGGTGGTGGTGGAGGAAGATTACTTGTATTAATTTCACAAACGTTCCGAACCTGAGTCAGATCATCTGAACTTTCCTCATTTTTTGAGAAGTCCGATAACGAACTTTCACAACTGCCAGAATCATTTAGAGAAATTTCCGATTCGCTTTCTGATCCAATATCAGAATTATATTCTGTTATGAGCCACTCACTGTCACTCACACTTCTTTTATTTTAGCAATAGCCCAAAATTGGAAAGAAATGCTAATCGCAACTCGTAAAACATTGAACATGTGCAAACAATATCGCTCAATTTTCCCGCCTAACCGAAAAGCA
>OU015491.1:18562788-18595288 GCA_907164885.2 Dolomedes plantarius
TTTTTAAAAAAAAAGGAGTGCCGGAGAACGGCTAGGTTCGAACCGCTAGCGTCAGAACAGAAGCCCACCGCGATAGCACCACGATAAGGATCGTTGAAATCTTCGGAACAAAAAGCGGTAGAAGACAGTAGCGGAAACAATGGAGATTGTTAGGATTAAGCCCCTAATTTTATTTCTACTGATCAGATATACATAATATATAGCCTATGTTCATCTGGAATACTGTACCTTTCAAACAGTGAAAGAATTTTTCAAATAGGTACAGTGGTTCTGAAGATTACCCTCCACGTACAAAATCGCTCTCTCTTTATATATAAGTATAGATAATAAAAGTCAGTAGCAATATTTGATCTACAGTCATATTTATAAAAACTAGAAAAGAAATCGATAAAAATAGGTCATTTTATGCAAAATTTTATCCAAAAAAATTTTTGGATTGTAAAAATCTTAAGTTGTTTTAAAATAGTATAATGAATTTATTAGTAAGTTTTATTCTAAAATATATAAATAATCATTTTATGAAATTTTATAAAAATTCAAGAAAAATTATGACGCATGCAGCATTTTGAACTTACCGAAACGACATGAAAACTTGTTTTGAGAAAATAGCATTTAAAGTTTTAATTTAACGTAACATTTCCATTGTTTACGTTTGACAAAAATACTTATAAATCGGTTAATAATGATCGGATCAACATACTTTTTTTTTTAATTTAAAGCTGAGGAGTTGCAGAATCATTTTCTGAAAGAAAAGAAAAAAAATCGTTTTTGGGACATATTTTTGTCAATCTGAAGTTCCATTGTCGCCTTAAAGATAAAAGTAAGCAATAAAAAGCCAAGCCAAAGTAAACAATAAGGCTATGCGGTAATAGCCAAGATTGTTCTATTATCGCATAGCCTTATGGGAGGTCGTACATAAAGTAGGCCGATTTTAAGAGACTTCTCATAGAAATGAGGGGGCGTCCATTAATTACGTGAGGCAATTGGGGATTTTTGCCCCCCCCCCCCCCCCCCCCCTGGTGAGATATCGTGAGATTTGGCTCGACCCCCCCCCCCCCCCCCCCCCTTAATCTCGTGATATTTTTCAAAATGCGTATTTTTAGTGTAAATACGTTAATCTGTGCTTGATTGCGTTGGATTCATTTGAAAAAAACATAATCTGCTTAATTAATTTTATTTAAGACTAGTATTTAAGACTACCAAGAACGTAGTCTAGAATCACAGTGAGAAAATCGAACAGTAAAATACTTAAATAAGACCTACTAAAATTCGTAAAAGAATATTCATTCTAATTCAGTCCACGGGGACTCATGTGTTGTCTCAAGAGTGACTACTGGAACTATTGTGTAGGATTTAGCCATATTTTAGTGTAGAAACGTGTTTTGCTTAATAAAACCCGATTTTCTCGCAATTTTACGCTCTTTCTTGCGGAAAATAAATTCCGTGATATTTGCCGAGAGCCCCCCCCCCTCTCTCTCTCTCTCTCTCCCACGTGAGACTGGGTGAAATTCGACTCGACTCCCCCCCCCCCTAAAAGCCTCACGCAATTGATGGACGCCCCCTAAGATGTATCACTAGCGGGGAATAACATAATCTTATTTGGGGACAGTATCGCTCTTTTGGCGAATATCATAAAACCAGTGGACTGTATATTTACATAGAGTCCAGAACTACTCCGCGAGAGTGCTGCTGAGGAGTGCGTGAGCCCTTGTTAGCTCTCACTTTTAGCGAGATTTACTGCGTGAGGAAGACAGAACTAAACCATCTTTGGAGAACTCCTCCCTACCATCCATGGTACTTTGGAGGGTCTTCCAGCTCAAGCCTGGTAAATACCAAACGGCCTTCTCGAGCTCCATGAGTGGCCATATTAGAGCACTCACTTTTCGGCAGGGTCAGAAGATCCTCTCGGAGTGTCACTGGTGCTCTGCCGACATGGCCTCCCCTGCCCATCTTTTGGCTTGTTTGGGTTTTGCGAAGGGCGAGGTCCTTCGGGACCCTCTACTGTTGTAAGACTTTTTAGAAATTTTTGGTTTCATGGGGATTGTCTAGCCATGCTAGACAATCTGGGATTAGTTTTCTCTCTATTCTAAAAAAAGGTAACTCCCGCTGCCGGTGTCAAAAGCTTGTCACGCTATCCCCTCCGAAACCGCTGGGGGAATGGGGTCGAGAGCGATACCAATGGATGCAGAAATAGGGGGGGGACCAAAGTAAGATATGTCTCATCTTCGTCGGACTTTAAGTTTTTTTTTTTATTTTATGTTTTGTGGGGAAAATATTGACTTTTTTATCTTCAGATTTCGATAACTCGCCAAAAAAATGATCGTAGAATTTTGATCTTTTTACAATCTAAGACTACAGCCATTTTTCTTTTAAACTAGACCTCATTTGTTTAAAATTATTTTAAATCAGACTAATATTTTCTTCAAAAAATGAAACGCAGTTTTTCAGGAAATATTGACTTTTTCATCATCAGATTACGATAACTCGCCAAAAAATGATCGTAGAATTTTGATCTTTTTACAATCTAAGACTACAGACATTTCTCTTTCAAACTAGATCTCATTTGTTTAAAAATATTTTAAAACAGACTAATATTTTCATCAAAAAATGAAACACAGTTTTTCAAGAAATATCGTCCCCTCTGTGGATGTAATATCGATGCTCCTCGAGTTTTTATCTTACAATTGGAAAATATTTACATCATCTGGAAGCTGAAAGCTTTCTTATTCATATCAACCTAATCACAAGTCTATATCTTAAGCTTTCGATTTTTAATTGAATTTTAAAGCTGATAGTTCAACAGTGATGAAACGCCCTTCGCATTAAGGGCGACAACAGTAAATGGATGGAAGCTGTTACATTGCCCGAGAATCACCCCTATGTATCTCGCTATTAGCCATAACAAAGGAGCGAGTGTAGCGAGCCTAGGGGCGAAGCCCCTAGTATTTTAAAAAAAAGAAAAGATAGAGCCCTCTGTAGATGCGTAGTACTTGTTTAACTTGAAAACAAATTATTCTAGATTTGATTATTCTTACAATCTATCAATATTAAAAAAATAAAATGAATTATCAAAACTATAGATAAGCTGAAAATATTCTATTTTGAGAATTTGAACTATTTTTCGTTTAAACTAGTTTTTCTCTTAGCTTACATTTAAAGGTTCCCTTTCATATCAGTTTAATGAATTATCTAGTCTGTATTAACATAACTTAACCATTTTATGGTTAATCCTTTAATATGTTAATTTCATCACATATTCTTTATTTAAATTAATTTGCTTTGTTTATTTTCAACAATTCCCAACTTTCTGAGAAAATAGTTATTGCTTCTACGTAATTATTAATTACTTGCAAACGTAGAAAATATCTCAAATTGGCTTGAATATGAGGTAACAAAATTTTGAATTCCTAACGGAATTTTAGATTTCTGATTAGTTTGAATTTTCCGAATAATATAGCACATCTCTTTTAATTGATGTTTTCAAACATACCAATATTGTTATGCCAGTGCATTCCCACTTATTTCTTTGCTACTGTTTTCCCCAATTATTTCTTTTTGCTACAAACTACTTGAATATTTATTTTATTCTCTCTTAGAGTACAATTACATTTTATTTTTCCTATTAAGTTTTCCTGTTAAAAAAATGAAATTAATCCTTTCAAAATTAAAATGTAAAGGAACTCCGGATATTTTTATATTCATATTCCATGTACTTGAATACTATATTTGCATACTTGCATTTTTTAAAGTATTCTTTTTAAGACGATGAAGTACAAGTAAGGGTACAACATCCAATAATATCCTATTTGAAATTAAACCCTATAACAGTGGTTCCCAATCTTTTTTCATAGCGGATCCCTCAGAACATTTTTCAAAGGTCACGGAACCCTTCACGTATTTTGATCAATAGACCCTGCCTCCCCTACATTTGAAAAAAAAAAGTATTGTTTTAATTCTTAGATTTTATTGAATTAAACAAAAAAAATCATTTAAAATATTCTTCATAAAAATAAATAATAGTGATTACGAAAAAAAAATTCAGGTATTCTCTTCTAACGAAACTACCGCGGGTTATTAACGTAGAATTACTTATCGTTGCTTACCTCTTTTGTATGTATATATGCATGTATGTGTTATGTATATATGTATCTATATATATGTACGTATGTATATACACTCTGTCGCAAAAAAATATATGCACCCAGAAGAAATCGAGCTACTATCACGAAACTTGGCAGGAATGTAGTCTGGTAAGAGATATGCAATTACATAAATATTATATAAATATGTGATTACATAAATCTATACTTATATATAAAGAGAGAGGGCGATTTTGTACGTGGAGGGTAATCTCCGGAACCACTGCACCTATTTGAAAAATTCTTTCACTGTTTGAAAGGTACATTATTCCAGATGGACATAGGCTATATATTATGTATATCTGATCAGTAGAAATAAAGTTAGGGGCTTAATCCTAACAATCCCCATTGTTTCCGCTACTGTCTTCTACCGCTTTTTGTTCCGAAGATTTCAACGATCCTTATCGTGGTGCTGTCGTGGTGGGCTTCTGTTCTGACTCTAGCGGTTCGAACCTAGCCGTTCTCCGGCACGCCTTTTTCTTTTAAAAAATTTATTTTAATTATTAACTAACATAAAATTAATTTAAGGTATTTATTAAGGTAAAAAAATTTACAATTTATTGGCTATCAACTGGAAATTTATTGGTATAATATTTTGTTCAACCCGGACAAAGTCGGGACGGGCCGCTAGTATTATATAAATATGTGATTACATAAATATTACATATTTCGTGTGATTACACAGTTTATTTTATAAGGTCTGTCTAAACATTACCAAATCTTGGGACGCAATGGGTGGATGAGAGAGCGGAACGCTGCCTAGTACAGTACAGTAGAGTGTAAGTTGTTCGTACAGTACAGTTCGTTCGTACAGTACAGTCGTTCGTACAGTAAGATTTTTGACGATCAGTAGATTGTAAAAATGGATTTGAAAGATCCTGTCAACATCTCAGACGAGAGTGAAGGTGAAGCAGACGGTGACAGTGAGAAGAGGGTATCCCACTCAGACACCGCGGCTGCATTTGATGTAGCGCTACGCAATTTAGCGTAATTTGGCTTCAAGGGAGGGGTATTCTTCTCTTCGACAAAAAAATTTAACAGATTTTTTCAAACCAATGTAGTTCAGTAATAGTGAGTTCAGTACATTGTCTAACTTCGAATTTTCTTGTAATTTTCAGAAATATACTTTATATTACTAAGTATCACTGTGGTTTTATTGTAACCTTAGTTCTTCTTTACTTTCGAGTTCGGATTAAGCAGACTCTCGGATTACCGAAGTTCGGATTATGGTGACTCCACTGTATATGTATGTCAAAATGTTGACGCATTTTAGTACTTTTCTGTTTAACTGTTTACTGCTTGTCCAAGTGATTCAGACTGGGTTTGGATCGCGGCCAAAATTATAACTCGCGAGGTACGGACGGATGGTTTTGGGCGTCTGAAATTTTGCCATCCGAAGACCGTTATGGAGGAACGTAATCCTACGTAAAAATATGAGGGTTAATGAAAAAATAAGTAAAAAAGCTATAATTTAAAGAAGAATGCTGTTGCTCCTTTCATTCCATAATCCCCTTAAAATTCGGCATTCTGTTCGATAATTGAATTCGCATGTGGCGAATAAGATAAGTTATAGCTTGGCCCTCAGACTGTCTCGTGGAACCCCTAATATTTTTAGCGGAACCCCAGGGAACATGCTTTGGGAAACTCTGCCCTATAATATCACAGAAGGGACTTCCTTAATAAAGAAATCAAAATCTCATTATTTAACAAAAATGTTTAAGTTCATTTTAATTAATGAGCTCTACAAGTCTAGAATCGGTTGTAAAAGATCCACTCGTATTTAATCCTTCCCAATAAATATTCTATTCCAAAAATCTGGTGTATAGATCTGTTAGAATTTTTAAAAAGTTCCCTCTATGAATATATAATATACTAGCTGAAAACCCGCGCTTCGCTACGGAGTACATTCAAATTAAATACAATGGCCAATGTATGCAATTAATGCTAAAAAAATAAATATATATATTTATAATAAATGCGACGATCAATGTATACAATTGATGTAAAATGTATATACACTGCTGGCCACTGTAAATGCAACACCCTGAAAGAAACATGCAAATAACATGAAATTTACAACATGCATTAGCGGAGGTGAGATATGCAAATGATTAGAATTTCAGCGCAGACACACATCACGCGCGCCTGTGGCGCCACTTCAAAGCGCTATTTAGGGCTTGGAGATTTCGATGATTTCAAGTTCGGCAATTGTGTTTTTCTTGTGGTTTTTTCAAAAAAACGATCAATTATGCCTCGTCGAAAACAGCGATCACCTTTTGATCAAGTATCCGAGTTCGACAGAGGAAGGATAGTGGCCTACCGAGATTGTGGATTATCTTTCAGGGAAATCGGTAGTCGTGTTGGACGAAACCAAACAACTGCAATGCGGATATGTGATCGTTGGATGCAGGAGGGTACGACGGACCGGCGTGGTCGATCGCATCCACCTTAGCGCACCACTTCACGTGATGACAGGCAAATTGTGCGCATGGCAGTGACGGATCGCTCAGTCACATCACGAACCATAGCACAGCACATGCAGTCTGTAACGCATCATCCAGTGTCTGCGCGTACCATTCGACGCCGTTTACAGCAGAGTGGTCTGTCCGCAAGACGTCCATTGCTTTGCCTACCCTTGACGCAGAACCACAGACGTCTTCGCAGCCAATGGTGCGATGACAGAAGGATGTGGACTGCAGAATGGAATGAAATTGTCTTTACTGACGAGTCACGCTTCTGTCTGCAACACCACGATGGTCACATTCGAGTCTGGAGACACCGTGAAGAGAGGATGCTGAACAGCTGCGTTATGCACCGCCACACTGGTCCTGCACTGGGTATTATGGTATGGGGCGGTATTGGATATCACTCTCGCACACCTCTAGTACGCATTGCCGGTACTTTAAACAGCCAGCGCTACATCTCCGAGGTTTTGGAGCCAGTTGTCTTTCCTTACCTTCAGGGCTTGCCCACAGCCATATTTCAACAGGATAATGCGCGACCACACGTGGCACGCATTGTCCAACGGTTCTTCGTCAATCGCCAGATTGAATTGCTTCTCTGGCCGCCTCGCTCTCCGGATCTTTCGTCGATAGAAAACATGTGGTCCATGGTTGCTCTACAATTGACCCAGATTCCATCCCCAGCTGCCACAGCAGATCAACTTTGGCAACGTGTGGAAGCTAATGGTCTGCTGTACCCCAAGAACTCATCCAAAGTCTCTTTGAATCAATGCCGAGGCGTGTGGCAGCGGTGATCTCCAACAATGACGGATACTCCTGCTACTGATTTTGGCAGGAACCACACTTCACAGAAGTCTATAAATTTAATCATTTGATACTTGGTCAACATGTTATCTACAAAATAAATTTTGTTGTGATATCTCTTGTCTTTCTTGGTGTTGCAATTTGGGTGGCCAGCAGTGTATATATATATATATTTATATATAAAATCGTATGGGATATTTATTTTTTTTGGATAATATCCAATCGTCTGCTGCATTAGAAAGAAAAAAAATTTTTTTGTCTATTTAGTTGTTATGCACGTGACGATATATTTATTTAAAGTACCAGAAAAAGAAATCACGTGATCGGCATTTAATAAATTAAATTCTAAAAATTAATCTTTAAAAATTCCCCAAAAATCAGAAAATCGAGGTAAAGGATCGAAAAGGATATCATTTTAAAGGAATTTTAATAATCTTTATTGTGATATAAATTTTATAACCCTCAAATCATTATTTGGAATGCAAATTTAAAAAAAGTTACAAAAACAGCTTAAAAATTTAATTTTAAAAAATCTAAGAAGAATTTTTCAAAAATCTTTGTTAGTACACCTCTACACTATCAGAAGAATCGCCGTGCAAAATTTCAGCCCTTTAGGTCCAGCGGTTTGGTCTGTGCGTTGTATGTCAGTGAGTCAGTGAGTCAGTCAGTTATGGAACTGTATTATATATATAGATATATAACTAATAAACGATAATTCCTTGCCTATAAGTATTTCTATCCTCAATCGAATAGAAAAAAACGTATGCTCTTTCAATAACCTGATTGGGATCATATCGGAAAAAATGAAAGTTGCAATTCATAATTTAAAGAACAGTACCGGTTTTCACTCTATAACTACTCAGAATTATCAATAGAATGTATTCCGTAACTGCACGAACTAATTTAGTAAGCCAGATAAGGTTTTGATTTATTTTAAACTCTTGGAAAACCTCGTCTAAAAGTCTGTTCGTAGTTTCTGTACATTTTCAAAAATTTTGGCATTCGCAACATCTCAAAAGTTTAATTTTGGTTCCAGCTAATTAGCCTGGTATGCAAATTTCGTATGCCTCTCAGCAACGGAAAATTTTAAATTTAAGTAATGTTTAGGCTTTGTAGAACACTTTAAGGTTATGCTGCGATTACAGGGCTTGCAACTAGGGAGCATTTACAATTAATTTTAGTAGAACTGAAATAAAAGAAAATAATTATGTTCGTTCGTGTTGAGGACATTATTATATATATATAATAGCCGTTGTCTCTGTATAACACTTCCGGGCTGTACTCATCTTTCAATTGAAGCCCTCAGTAAACAAACGGCTGGTTAGGCTTAATTTCAATTTCCGATATGGATCAGAATTTTTTCTTACCTAAAAACTAATATATTCTCCATCAAATCATGTTTGTTCAGCCTATTTTTCTATAAAACATTCAGAACTAAAAAAAAATTGGATGCTTTTAGCTGTCTATTTAACAGTTTTTAAAAATCTGTTTACTTTTGCGATGAATTCTGAAAGTAAGCAAACTTAAATGTGAATGAATCAAGTAGCTCAAGTATTCATATCGCGTAGTGAGCTGTAAAAAACTGGATGGCAGTCTACTACTCCAATCACATGAAAAACTAAATGAATAAAAAATAATGAAAGGGTTTGCTTTTACATGGTGTGCATTAAATAAATAATCCAACAGATATAGATGTGTATTAAATGCATTAAATGCATTATTGTGTGCATTAAATGCAATATTGTTAGATAATTCGGGATATTTTAAACTTTCATATACTTTTTCCATTATGACGTCATTATTAGTATTATGACGTCAAAATGACGGGTTACCTTCTAGTATAACAGAGTTTCGACAGTTCTTCAGTGAAACGTGTTTCAGTGTGTTGACGTACTTTTTTTTATATGTTATCTGTCAGTGTTGCAAAGTTCTGCTTAACACAGTAAAGATGAACACTGAAAAAAAGAATTTTTTAGTATTATGACGTCATTTTTTAGCATTATTAGTATTATGACGTCAAAGTGACATGTTGGATGGCAGTCTACTACTCCAATCGCATGAAAAGCTAAATAAATAAAATAGTATAATGAAAGGGTTTGCTTTTACAAGGTGTGGATTAAATGCAATATTGTTAAATAATTCGGGATATTTTTTAACTTTCATATACTTTTTCCATTATGACGTCATCATTAGTATTATGACGTCAAAATGACGGGTTACCTTCTAGTATATATATACTAGTATATAACCCCCGTCAAAAATGACGGAATGTTGATCAGCCTTTCCTTCTCATAAGAGTTCATACGAACAAAATAAAGAAAAAGCATGAAGATTCTATTTTTGAATGTAGTGAAGAAATATTTTAAACATATACTACGATGAATACAGGTACATAATGCTATATAGGTTCCAGAAAAATATAATTTTCCTTTAACCCTTTGAGGGGCACCGTTTGCACAGTGCAAACGCTTAAACCTAGTTCTTTTTTCACTTGCATTCAATGTATTCCAGTTAAATAATCTGAATAATGGTTACTACTGCCATCTGTTGTCAGATTAAAGAACTAAAAACATTTTGCAACCTTTCATTGGAAAATTTTCCAAGATATTTTAGGTTAAAAGAAATCGGGAAAAAAATTTGCACCCTACAAACGTGGGAGGTTTTTGCCCCTGAAAGGGTTAAGTGTAAAATTCTGCATCAATATTAAATAAATAAAAATACAAAAAGTTAGCCAATTAAATAACACAAACTGTACTTAAACAGCAGTAAACAACAAAACAAAACTAAAAATCAAATCAAAACTAAACCAAAACTGTTTCAAAAGTGAATGACTCACCACACTGCAGGCATTGCTGAAAACGATACTTAAACAGAAGTAAACAATAATACAATAAAACAAAAATAAATAGTTTCAAAAGTAAATGACTCACTACACAGCAGGCATTAATTTATAATAATCTATACTTATATATAAAGAGAGAGAGCGATTTTGTACGTGGAGGGTAATCTTCAGAACCACTGTACCTATTTGAAAAATTCTTTCACTGTTTGAAAGGTACATTATTCCATATGGACATAGGCTATATATTATGTATATCTGATCAGTAGAAATAAAGCTAGGGGCTTAATCCCCTAACAATCTCCATTGTTTCCGCTACTGTCTTCTACCGCTTTTTGTTCCGAAGATTTCAACGATCCTTAGCGTGGTGCTATCGCGGTGGGCTTCTGTTCTGACGTTAGCGGTTCGAACCTAGCCGTTCTCCGGCACGCCTTTTTCTTTTAAAAAATTAACTTTAATTATTAACTAACGTAAAATTAATTTAAGGTATTAGTTTTGTTATTATTAAGGTAAAAAAAATTTACAATTTATTGGCTATCAACTGGAAATTTATTGGTATAATATTTTGATCAACCCGGACAAAGTCGGGACGGGCCGCTAGTTATATAATAATTAGCAAAGTGAAACACAATTTAATTAACATTAAAATTAAACATTAAAAATGTAGTTATTTAAAGGGAATATGAAAAACTATGGAGTAGAATGAATTCGAAATTCAAGTGAATGACTCAATAGAATAAATGATTCTTTTTAATGGATATTTTAATTTGAAGATATTTCAAAAACTAAACACAATGTTTAGTTTTCACATAAAATTTTCATATTTTTTAAAGGGATTTCAAAATATGTAACTTTTGTGGTATTATTTTTCAAGAAAAATTTCAGAAAATGGCGTCGCAATGTTAATATGTTCCCGACTTGGTCCGTCCGGGAATGGTTACCTACACTTTTTCTACTCGAGGCTTTTATATAAGTAAAGATATATATATATATATATGTGTGTGTAATAAATTAAATATTAGGCCCTCCATTCTATCATTTAAATTCCCTTTCCTGAGTCCAATCCCCAGTAACATTACTTTAGCGCTTTAAAAACCCATAGCAACAGAACTTCCCATAAAACAGCAAACGTCGCATTTCTACACGTGTATACGCCTCGAGAAAGGCGTGGGTTCGCATCGCCAGCCCCAAATTCCGCTGACACTTCAAAATAACAGGCACATGTACCTCGCTTCTAGCGCGTAAGGTCGAAAGGTGATATTACACTTCGCTCCGAGCATCTGAAATGAATGGACGTATTTTTCTGTCGCTTAAATAAAACGATTCGACCCGACTGCTTCAAAATTTTTATTCCTTTCAGGCTGAGTCTAGCTCCAGCCATGTAAATTTGAGCTAGTTTTCCTTTTCAGGTTGTATTTTAAGTACGAGATGTAATGGATATATTATATATATATATATATATATATATATATATATATATATATATATATATATATATATATATATATATATATATATATCGCCTTGAATTAAGAATTTTTAACTATGTACCATCGCTTCTTTTACAGGTTAAAAAGAAAAAAGGGGATAAATTCAAAGATGTGTTCAAGTTGGTTTCGCACGCACATACTGAAACGCAAAATAAAAAAAGAACAAAAAATTAATTTTGAAACTTATAAAAAGAGCAGGTTCAATTTAACATGCAAAATGATGTTCTCTGAAATTCAACATCCAACATTCAGAAATTGAATTTTCTGGGAGATACGTTTTTACATACTACAGTACGTTGCTTAAATTTCAATATATGCATTGTACTCCAAATCCCGTTGGTCCATTTCAGGCACACAGGGATTTATTTCTATGAAGATGTTTCCAAATAACAATTTACTTTTCCTTACTTTTCCCAATTTTCCAAATAAATGTAAAATAGTTCAAGCTGCAGTTATGGAAAAGGAAATTATATAGCAGGTACAGTTTTAGTCAGTTTCCAGTCTTTGTCGTTAATCAAAACCTATTGCAATGCTTAGAAAATTCATAATTAAAGCAACTGTTGCATTTTAAACTGGCTAGATGTTTATACATAGGAAGTCCTTATTTCAATTGTGGTCCAACTCCATTCTTGTTCATTTTGAGATACAGAGCCTTAAAGTCTAATGAGTGCTGAGAAATGACTGCTGTTGTCTGACTTGTAATGCGCTCTGTTGGCAGAAGAAATAATCTGGAGCTGTACCAGTTTAAAAATAAGATAGAAATGGTTTGTATGAACATGAAAGTGAGGCAAACTCCATTCTTTTAAAAAGTGGAGTATATATATATATATATATATATATATATATATATATATATATATATATATATATATATATATATATATATATATATATATATATATATATATATATGTGTGTGTGTGTGTGTGTGTGTGTAACATGGGAGACAGATCGAAGGCTCAGAAGATATCTAGTCTCCCATGCTACGGTGAGGAGATGCAGTTATGCTCGAAAATAAATTCACTTCATGACTACAACGACGAATACGTGCAATTTACGAGAACATTTTTATTGTTTCCTTTGGCGACTCCGCCGGTATGAGTGCAGCAAGAGAAAGTACAGGAGTCCCTTCTAATTCTGGATGTCAACTCTTATATAAACTTCAGTCCATCACGTGATTAAAGGGTGTGTCTTAATAGTTGGTTGGTTTGAAGTTGTTATTGATGTGCAGAACTGATTTAAATTTGTACTGACGCCGCGCCGCGTCCCTTTACTTAAAAAAGACAGCCATCTTTAATGATATTGCCTAAGACTTTAATAATGGAATTTAACGCGAATGCCCAAAGGGAATTAAATAACTTAAGGGATTGAAAAAGGGGTATGTAATTTTGAATAGTAAAGTGAGGAATTAATAGTTTTTAACTGTTAAGAGTGTTGAATTAAGAAATTACTAGTTTTTTAATATTATATATTATATATATATATATATATGTGTGTGTGTGTGTGTGTGTGTGTGTTTGTTTGTTTGTTTTTTTGTGTTTGGTACAACGCCATAACTAGAGAAACAAGTTAAGACTCAATAAGAACCTTTAAATATTCACTTTAAATACCTGAAAAGCAAATTTTACTCGGGAACTTCGAATAACTTGGCATGCACATACATATTTCCTAAGCGGACATCATATTTATAAACTATATAGTTATATCATTACAACAATATTTTTATCTCATGAGTTTTTTTTCAATCATTAACGAAGAAATTGAACGCCTTATAATATACCAGACTGAAAGACTACTAACGTTTTTGAGTCTCGTTACTCAATTCATCAAATTTTTCTGAACAAAAACTGTAAGATGCATCCTTGATTTGAACTTTGCGTGGTTGTTTGCATTATAATCATCTGCTATATTCTTTTTACACTGGATTCTGATAAATTTCTGAATAATGCATCAAAACTGAATTCGTGTGTGATACGAGAAAAGTATGCTCTCAACGCATGATATCATAAGAATTTATAAGCGTAAAATGCTCTATATATTTATCTGCAATCAGCATTTAGTTTTTAGTTTTTCCTTTCGTTTTGTAAGTTTTATTATTTTATTTGATAACTTTCATTATTATTTCGAACTCATAATGTAAGAATAGATATATTGCATGGCTGACAGAGAATATCTACTTATGATATCCTATACCAGTGGTACGCAAACTGAGGGTCGCGAAAAAAAATTGGAGGGGTCACGAATAGTTTAAAGTAAATTTACGTCATTGAATTGTTTAATTAAAAAGTATGTTTTATCATAATTTTATTTATATTCTATTAAATGATACGATATTGTTTTATAAAAACATATAAGCATTAACATTCCATTTTTTAAGGCTTTTAACAAATGACTTTCAAACACAACTTTAAGGGGGCACACAACCTTTGACTACTGGAAAATGACTACTGGAAAAAACATGATCAAATTCGAGCTACTGAAACTCCAATAATATTAATATATATATATATATATATATATATATATATATATATATATATATATATATATATATATATATAATTTTTTTGTTTTATATCAAAATTACAAGTCTTCAGTTATATTTTATTCAAAAATAGAACTTGTAAAGCCATAAATAATTTTTAGATTTAATTTTTAAATGTACACATTACTAAAAAGGGAAAAAAAATCATTGGATGTCTCGCGCATCATAAAATTAAGAAATATGCATACAGAAACTATTTTCTGGTCAAATTAAATTAATAATATACTCAAGTTTAATGTAAAACCAAAAAATATACAAAAAATATAGTTTAAATTGAAAAATTTACATAATACTTCAAAAAAATTTAAATTTAGCAATTTTTTAAAACATTTTCAAGTGTAAAAAAAATTTTACAAATTTATTTTTACTTTTCTGGTTTTAGTATGTAAAGAAGCTTATAATACAAATCTGATGAAAGTTTTGTGTGTCTGGCACACATAGTTTGGGAGTAACAGTGCGCGTAATCTATAAATTCACATATTTGAGAAAACTGAAGTTAAAGTTGGAATATACATGGCCATGGCAATAGAGTGAGCTTTACATAAACTCTCATAACTCGAGAAATAATGCAAATTTTTTTATGCGGTTTTTTGCATATTGTTCAGAAATGTCCCAAAAATCAGAAAGTAGCAAAAACCAAAAATCGATTTTTTGAAGTTTTAAAGGTTGTGTCCCCCCTTAAATTAGAAGCCGTGGAAGCCTCTAAAGACAAGAGCTGGGGAATTCTTAATGAGAACACCACTTGCGTTCACGATGGCCCAAGAAAAGCTGCTGTTGCATGCTTTAGACCAGGGGTTCCCAACTTTTATTCTACATCGACCCCTTTTAAAAGAATAATTTTCTTCATAGACCCCCTCACCTTTTTCTTTATAATATACAGCATACAACATAATTATATTACTAATAATTGCACATAAAATACTTAAAGATAACAATTTGACTAAGAATATGAACAAAAAATTAGAAAAAGTGGTTCGTTAGGTTTATGTATTATTATTTTTGTACTATTTTCATTTTTAATTTCAAAAGTATAAACAAGATTTTAGAAACACAGATTGTAATTGCACAAACATCGCCAAGAGAAAAAACGAAACTGCTTCTGATTGGTTGCATCGGGAGGACCCATGTTTATGGTCCAGTGGATTTCCCCATTTCTGCCTAGTGTTGGTGCACAATGTTGGTGCCTAGTGTTGGTATAAAATCCGACGGCGGCATTCGAGGCATATACAAAACCGTCGTGACATTCGACTCTAGATGCGTGGATCACCCAGCCTTGTGCAAATCTGTACATACATATTAAAACAGAAATTATTATCTAATAATTACATTCCAAATAAAAATTAAATTTTAAAACATAAAAATTTATCACAGACTCCCAATAGACCCGTGGAATACTATAGACCCTTTTTAAACTTCCATCGACCCCCCCCCCCCCCAAGGGATCCACCTGGACCTCGTTGGGAATCTCTGCTTTAGTCTGTTAACAAAACATGACTGTCTGAGGTCTCATCTCCTCCGTATTGGCGTTGCTGATTCTCCTGACTGTACTCTTTGTGACTATCGTCAACCTATTGCAGCCGAACATTCGGACGTGTGCTCTGCACTAAGTGGTTCTACCTGTATTGTTTAAAAATACTGGAGAGCTCGTGTACTGGTGGCATAAGTGCTAACTTGAATTCAGACTTTACAACTGAATTAATGTCACAAAGTGTGACAGGATTGGGTTATTGTTAAATATGGTGGCATTTATGGTGGCATTTGTTAAATAAATATAAAAGCATGTGATATAGCTGGTTGGTTGGTTGGTTGTCGTGTCCATGGAAAGTCAAGCTAGATGGCACCGTGGACAGTCCACACAGCCTCAGCTGCCTGGAGGCAATTGTCCGCATAAAGGTCCTCGTGGGGACAATCACTAATCTGCTGCATTGCAGCCATTAGTGATTGTCCCCACGAGGGGTACAATCGAAAACTGCAGGGCAAGAGAAAACATGATCAGGTTCCAGTCTGGTGTCGGGGCAGTTTCTGCAATTTATATAAGTCCTGGTTCCATCCTGTTAAATTCTCATCCCTCTGCCGACTTCTCAGTCTTCTTATGGTTTCTGCAATGTTTTCTGTCGGAGTTTAGTTCGCAGATCTGATATTTTAATTCGATGACCCTATTTCTGAATTCAGACTTTACAACTGAATTAATGTCACAAAGTGTGGCAGGATGGGGTTATTCCTCATTTAGTTGTCTCCCTTCTTTAGCCAAGATGTCAGCAGCCCCGCTACCATCAATGGCAACGTGTGCCGGTATCCATTGCATGTTGCAGTGTTTATTATGTTGATTGATTTGGTCCAGAACATTATCTATACTAGTTGGCACCCGTCAAAATATGACGGCTAGATAGTAAATAAATGTACTAATAGACAAATTATACTCAACACATCATTGCCAAATGTTGGAATTCATAATAATGCGCAGAAGCAAATTAATTTTTTTCCAGCGGCCTCGTGCTTAGTGAGTATCTAAAGTCATATTTCAAAATGTCACTGAGCATCACAGAAAGCAATTTTTTTTTCTTAATTGTAAATTATCGCTAATTAAACTGCGCGAAATAAATTTCCTTCAGGTTTAATCATATATTTCACAAACATAATTAATCATAAAAATAAAAATGGCAGAGAGAGTTTTAGAGAGACTTCTCGGAATAAACGTGTTTGTCATTAAAACATGTCACTGAGCATGCGCAAAAACAGCGAGTTTCTAGAGACAGATTTAAACATGCCACTGAGCATGCGCAGAAATCAATTTTTAATTGTAAATTGTTGCTAATCAACAGAAATTGCGGTTACAAAAACCAAATTTAACAAATCTACAGATTACAATCTTTCGTTTAAGACCAAAATGAAGTAAATTGATGCGGTAGTTTTCTCTCACTGACTGCCCAAAAAGTCGGCTTAGCAACTTAAATATATAGATTATGTGTTTGTCTTGAGAGACCATGCAGAATTGCCTGAAGGGCGGTCCTGGAGTCACTGAATATTATTATTCCACCAACATATATGATATTGTTATATAAGTTGTCAAACAGTCTTGTAACTCTATACTTACATTCGCTTCTACTTGTGTGTGAGAATGACTTTTCAAAATGAGTTGCTGTAAAAACCGTACAACGATCAAGACTTAATCCGGAAGATGATGCAAGAGTAGCACTCTAAAATATTTCAACTAATATAGAGCAAATATTATTTAAGGTCCAGGCTCACCTTTTTCATTATTTTTTTTCTATTTCAATAGTTTTATATAAATAAATTCTCAATAGTTCTATATAAATAAATGCAGTTTATATTGTTCAATGCTTTAATATGAACCTTAAAATTTTCAAATCATGCTATTTTACCTAAAGGAAACACAAATACATATTAATATTTCATTATGAAGTTTTGGTTACTTGAAATTTCACAAAAATAATAGTAGAAAGTAAACGAAACTTTTTTTTGTTGTTGTTATTAGACAAAGTAAATATATACCCACAATTTACAGTTCATTGATTTTGAAGATAGTTTGCAAAAATTTGTTTGTTTCTTTTTTCTATTTTTTTTTACATTTTCCAAATTTTTTTTAAAGTTTGCTAGTACGAAAGAATGTTCATTGGGGGAAACGTGATATTTTTTTTAATTTAAAGAAAGTGGGTCACGATTGAAAAAGGTTTGCGCACCACTCTACTATACGATAGTAAAAAGAGAGTAATTTAGCTGTACATTTTCGACTGTAAACTTCGCTCACAGAACAGCCAAAATTTTCATAATTTACTAATTGTAAAGCTTCCTATAGCTTGTAAGATTAGGCGACCTAATTTCGAAAGATTTGGTGGCGAAATTATGTTTCTGGTATTCGATAACTCTTTATTTTGTTTATTCTACCTAAATAACTGATCTGCAAAATAAAGTATTAAATAATATTATAGCCTACGTTTTCTATCTCTCAAAATGCAAATCGTTTTACCATTCATTTTTTTAGTTCAGATATTAATGAGGAATTCAATATCAATTTGCAAAATTGATTGCAGATAAAAATCAAAGGAAAATACCTTATTGGCGAAATGTTATTTATACCTCGCTATTTTATGGAAAGAAATAAGATAAACTATATTTTTCTACTTCTTTTATGCTACAAGTATATGACGAACGAAACTTATATGAATTACGTCTATCATCGATCATCCCAAGTTAATGGTCTGAATAAAGTTGTTATATAACGCTCAGAAACACATCACCATCGTGGTATATATTTAGCACTAGAAATAATGTTATTTACAGCCTCCAAAACGGCGTGGTACATATCTTTCACTCCCTTTGTTATTTATGTTCATTAGCAGTACTCATATATTTGTATAATGAGTTGCCTTACTGGAAAATAGTTTAATTGTATTCAATTAGAAAATTTTCCCAGTTTTTTTGCTCCAAAGGAGAGCATATTTTTGTCGTGATGAAATTGGCCCGGCCACACCACGAATAGGTTGGTTACTTATCATAGGAGCAACATACGGGTGACTCAA
Source organism: Dolomedes plantarius (assembly GCA_907164885.2). Lineage (NCBI taxonomy): Eukaryota > Metazoa > Arthropoda > Arachnida > Araneae > Dolomedidae > Dolomedes > Dolomedes plantarius. The sequence continues at coordinate 18,581,609 of OU015491.1, forward strand.
CACTGCTCCCCAGAAGGGAAACGCCCACAGAAAAGCTCAGGCCTTATCCACTATTTGAACCTGACCCACCTTTGTGGAAGTTAGCGATGCTAAACACTATAGAATGCGATGCTAACCACTATTTCACAATTGTAGGTATAAACACCCATACACTAACAAACGCTGTGTGAATCCTCTCTTCACTTCAGTGCGCTAAGCATTGTATGTATTTCTATCGTTCTACTGTGACGTGCTGTAACGTCTGGATTCGTATTGTTTTCTATAGTTCAGGATTGTAATGTGTTTGTATCGTAACTCATTATTTGATATTATATTGCTTGGTATCACATTGTTCAGTCTGGCATTGTTATGTACTGTATTATTTGGTTTGAATTATATGGTTTGTAACATAAATTACTGCAAGGTACTGTGTTGTAATGCGTGGTACCTGTGTATGGTAATGTACCTTATTGGTTCGTTTTGTAATATTATTCCGGTATCACTTTGTTGTATATGGTATTATATTTCTATAGTAAATATTGGCACATGACCTATTGTATTGTTTATATTTATTATTACATGTTTGTAAATATTCAACTAGTAATTGAATGTAAAGTAATATTATACGAGCGGTTGTTTTGAAATGTATATATCTTCTATTACCATGTTAGCACCGTGTGTGGTACGTTGCTACTGGTTGGTACCGAGTTTGCACCTGGTTTGGTGCCAAGTTGGTACATTAATTAGTTTCGGTACTGAAGGAGTACCATGTTGATTTGTTGGTACTGAGATGGTACTCGGTTATATAGTTATAGGTTATTTTGATCGGGCTTGGTGTTGTAACAGTTTCTAATTTTCTGTATTTTTTGATCGAATAAAAGGTTGGACTGTCCTGTCTATCGAGGAACGCAGGAACGCGACTGCCTGCGGGGAAGGTTAATACCTGCTTATGTGTTAAGGTTAATACCTGCTGCTTAAGGTTAATACCTGCTGGGTGTTTGTTTAATTTGGTTTCCTTTTTCGCGGCTTTCCGCCCCTTCGGGCCCGGCTGACGTGTATTGAGTGTCATGTGGGGACTCGGAAGTTCGCTTGCAATGTCGCCCGTTTGGTCATTAGTAGGTGTCAACGCCCACGCACAGGTTTGGCGATTTAGCGCCCACGCACAGGCTTGGCGATTTTTAAATTTACTGTAACCCTTTCGCCAAGCCCTGTATATATAGCCTTGTAATTGTGGGTTGCAGGCAAATCCTGAACTTTTGACGACTCACAACGAACTTTTTTCTATTTCCTGAGGCAATCCAACTCTTCGTTGTTAAAATTATGAAATATCTGTGTTTGAAGGCGTTGGCCTAGGAAACTCAGTTAATCATTTTGTCCTATGGTCCTATGGTCCTACGGTTGCAGGCAAAAAAGACAACTTTACCCCTTAATTGCCCGATGTAGTAAATTGAACTTTAGTAACAAAATACTCATTTATAAATCTTTCTTAAGACCCTTACTTACGTATGCTGGACCAGTTTGGTCGTATGCAGCGGATTCCAGCATTAAAATTCTGGCTGTTGCTCAAAACATGACTATTCGGCAAATCACTAACTCCCCGTGGTATTTTCGCAATGTTGACATTTATAGGGAGATAAATGTCCCCACTATTCAAAATTATCTTCAAAATCTTGCTATTAACTTCCATAAAGATTTACCAAATGATCTTATTAAAAATCTTGCCGATTGCGATCCTGCTGACCCAGCTAACAAGAAACGGCCCTGGGTTAATCGGAAGAAGTTGGGGCTGCCACCAACTTGGCGATTATTTACTTCCTGTTATGATGTATCCCCTTTTCTGCATGTTTTTTGGATTTTTGCCAAATTGGCGATAAAATGCCAAATAGGGGTTGTGTTTGTTCAATGCTTTTCAGCTAGCCGTTTATTGCTATGTTGGTTAAAGATGTCGTTTCTAAATATCAGGGGAGGATTTTGGATATTGTTAGATGTAGATTTTCGCAAGAGAGACTAGGGGGGGGGGGGTACAGAAGGGGTTGTAAATGACGCCCTAGTCCATGGTTTCTTACATTCGGATCGGATAATATTTTATTTTTTGTGGAATAAGCTTTGTTCTACTGACCTCTACAACCAGCGGAAACTTTTTTTACTGTACTACAGCCAGCGGTACGAAGCAAAGCCAGCGGCTGGGGATTTTGTGTAATATTTTTGGACGGATGCGTAATGGAGCGTAGCGTGGTGAAGCAAGGGTATCTGAGCGAAGCGAAGATCCCGTGTGCGCCTACGAGTTTCATAAAGCCAGCAGTAAGTTTGTATTTCAATTTATTTGTTCTTTCTTGGTCGCCACATTTGTTTACATTTCGCAGTTTAAGCCTAACAAGTCTCCGAACGGGATTTTGTCGCCAACTTTTTCGCCAAATTGGCGATGGCCCCTTGTATTGGGAATTAACCAAAATGGCGGACTCAGAAACGCAAATTTGGCGACTTTTCAAAAAAAAATCGCCAAAAAGTCGCCAACCGCCCCAGCTTCTTCCGATTTACCCGGCCCTGTGCCATTCTTTCTCGAAACTTTTAATTGTTTGTCCTGTTCTTTGTTCGCTCAGTCACTTTTTTCCCCCATGTTTTAGCTTTACTTGTACTATCGAAGCGTTTTGTTTTCCCTACTTTCTATTTACCTTCCTACTTTCGTTTTTTATCGATCACTGAAGTTTTATGCATTGCTATATCATCCTACACCCTGTAGGGCCCGGCCCATGTACTGTAGTTACCACCACTCTTCCTGAAGCTCCTGAAGTTGCAGGCAATTTTATCAGCTCTGTCAAGAGCACGCCCTTTGTCAGTTCTGTCAAGAGCATCGCATTTGTGCGTACAGGCACAGATTCATCATTTTAGCTTAGTGTTTTAAATCATGTGCATGGTTGTAAATAAAGTTTTAATTAATCATACAGTCCGCTTTTACTTTTTATCGACGTAACGCATAATTAGCAAAAGTAGGGATACGTAATTTTCGTATTTACGAAATAGATGCGAATAAATGCGAAATTTGCCGATATGAGCGAATAAATGCAAAAATTATTTATTTACTACTTTTCGGCGAAAACTCGGTGATAAACAGCTTTTTAAGCGAAATTAGGTAATAATAGTGATAACTTATTAACATAATCGCTTAACTAAGACCATCCGAGGTCTATAACTGAGATACATCACTCTCCTTCAGATTTGCTCCAAATTTCACCCGGGCAGTTTGTCCGTAACGGAGTCGTACCTAAAAATCTAACTATAAATATCAACAAGCTAAACAAGTTTTGTGGAACAATACTTGGTAAATATCAACAAGCTCAATAAGTTTTGTGGAACAATACTTGGCAAATTTCAACAACCTCAACAAGTTTTGTGGAACAATACTTGGTAAATATCAACAAGCTCAACAAGTTTTGTGGAACAATACTTGGTAAATATCAACAAGCTCAACAAGTTTTGTGGAACAATACTTGGTAAATATCAACATGCTCAACAAGTTTTGTGGAGCAATTCAATAGATTTAAGAAAGTCTCTTGAGTGCCAAAATCGAGGTTATTTCAGCTACTTAACCAAGAAACTGCTGTTGATGCTATACAGATTTTAATTGCAATGAAATGCTGCTACCTTAACTTTGCTAAGGCAGCTATACAAAGCTTCTATAGTCCCGTTAACAGAGTAGATGCTGAGATATTTTAGTATGCACAACATAGTAATTAATGACAGAAGGCAAAGACTTAAGTAACACTAGCTGATACCCGTCAAAACATGACGGCTAGATAGTAAATAAATGTACAAATACACAAATTATACTCAAAACATCATTGCCAAATGTTGAAAATCATAATAATGCGCAGAAACAAATTAATGTGTTGAAGCGGCCTCGTGCTTAGTGAGTATCTACAGTCAGATTTAAATATCTCGCTGAGCATGCGCAGAAAGCAATTTTTTTTAATTGTAAATTATCGCTAATTATACAGCGCGAAATAAACAATTTCCATGAGGTTTAATCCTATATTTCCCAAACATAATCATCATAAAAACAAAAATGGCAGAGAGAGATCTAGGGAGACTCCTCGGAATAAACGTGTTTAATCATTAAAACATGTCGCTGAGCATGCGCAGAAACAGCGAGTTTCTAAAGACAGGTTTAAACATGCCACTGAGCATGCGCAGAAATCAATTTTTAATTGTAAATTATAGCTAATTAATAGAAATTGCGGTTACAAAAACAAAATTTGACAAGTTTACAGATTACAATCTTTCGTTTAAGACCAAAATGAAGTAAATTGATGCAGTAGTTTTCTCTCACGGACTGCCCAAAAAGTCGACTTAGCAACTTAAATATACAGATTTGCGGAGACTACTGCAGTGTTAGCTTTTAATTAAGAGTTTTGATACTTACCTAACAAAGTAAGTAAAACTGCATTTTTTTTAATAAACGCGAAATTTTTTAATTTATTTGTTTTTGCGAATAAATGAGAAATTTTATATACTGTATTTTTTTGTTTCGAAATTTCGATATTTTTTATGCGAAATTTGTATATTCCTAGTCGTTTTGTATATTCCTAGTAAGAGTCGTTTGACTAACGGCGGGTCGACAATCACTTCGTATTTAACTTCAGCGAGCTATAGCTTTTAAACTTGACTGCAAATTAACATAGACGTTTCGGCCACACACTGCAGATTAAACTTCATTTATCATTCCTGGCCGTATAAATATGGGAAAGACTGAACATAGGAACTTTAAAACGGGTAAATCATCTTCGCTAATAACTTACACGAAACGTGTGCAAAACGTGTAAAGGGAACGCGCAGGTTTTTAACCCTTCAGCGGGCGGCACCTTGTACAAAGTGCAACATTTCCGTAAGTTTGAATGGTTTGTTTTTACATGTAAGGTTTGAATGTTCTAAGCAGTTTCTATTTATAGCTGCACCCTTTCTGATGCAGGTCTGATTTTCTGACCCTTGTATTCCTTTCCTTGCATTATTAGTCGTGATTTGAACGTCATAAAACGGCGATTATACTGAATTACAATACAATAAAAGCAGGAGTTGATGTAGTCGGTCAAATGCGCAGCTATTACACGGTATCCCGCATATCACAAAGATGGACAATCTCATTGTTTTTTGGGTTTTGGGGGGTTTTGGACATAATAGGAATCAATTCGCAAATTGTCCTTAGATCCAATAAACCGGACGGTTTTGAAATAAGGCGATTGCATCTGCCTTCTTTGGCCTTTAATTATAAATATATCTCAATATTATCAACATTTTATATGTTGTCATAAACCGCAGAATTATTATTTCCAATTTGAAAAAAAAAAATTTACTACAAAAAGAAAAATCAAGGTTGAAAGAGACGTTGCACTTTGTGCCACTCGCGCCTGCTTGTGTTCCAAAAATTGGCTCACCCGTTGAAGGGTTAATATTCACGATAAAAATTAGAATGATGACAACTAGTTTTGAACTAATTAATAGTTCTTCATAACGTCGAGGAGCATTATATGTGGTTAACACTATTAACATCTAATACACGAATGAATTTTCTAACGCTTTACTGCAAATTCACAAATCTAAAGGTATTTGTAAATTAATTCGAAACTATAGTTGCCACCTAGTTGTAACAAGAATTTTCGTGTTCTTGTTATTCATCTGCTTAAATAATTGTTACCCATATACAACCCTTACACCTTAATGTTGCATTCACTAGTTTATATAGCAACACTCATATCAATTATTTCAAAAATGAAAAAATTTGTTTACAGTGCGAATTAATTACTTGTCTTATAGTAATTAAATAATTATTTATCGTTATAGGATATAGGTAGTATTTAATTTATACCAAATGTCTTGGTTAAGAGAATGTTGTTTCATTAATGTGAAATCATATTTGACACTGAATCAAAATGTTTTCAACTGCTGAGAGAGTTAAATATATAAATCAAACTCAAATATTTTAATAAATTATAGACAAAAACAAAAAGAATTAAAAAAAATAATAGAAATGATTGATATGGACGTGTCAAAAATCACGCTACAAGATTAAGTTAAGTCCATGTTCTTCTGCGAAAAGAAATATAATTGTTGCACGTAACGACAGTGTCTTAACAGGCATACACGTCTTTTAGGTCGCATAATTAATGCACCACACGCAAGGTAATTTACACTGTAACTTCGCTGATAATATTTTGCTTTAGCGTGTTTGTTTTGTAGAGAATATATTACAGGCATAATTAGAAAGTTAGTCATGTTTAGAGAGCTAAAGACTGTTTTGAAATTTTAATCTTTTCTTCTATAAATCAATGTTGTTCGCTCATGAAGAGAGGGGTGAAAACTCGTACTCAAATACGTGCATACTTGCATCTACCGCCATTTCTTGACAATCGTGGTTTAAACTTTAGCAGTTTTACTTTTTCTCGAGTTTGACGTCAATAACTAATTAAATTTTTTTCAGCCTACCGTCCTACTAAAATCATTTGCCTTTATAAAATACAGCGTTATATGTAAATTGTATATAACTGTTAGGGCATTTATACTCTACTAGATGAAAACCCGTACTTCACTACGAGTACATTCAAATTAAATAAAACGGTCAATGTATGCAATTAGTGCCAAAAAAATAATTATATTATATACTAGCCGGGCTTCGTCCGTCTAGCCGGTTGGTTTAGGGACCCGCTCCCTTCAGCAATCATTGTCAGAGAATAGAAACACTAACAAACAACGAATAAAGGTATTTAAATTTTGTGGTACAACAATATATAGCGCTCATACTCTATCACTCTCGTGGCGCCATCTAGCGGACCTTAGCGCAAATAGAACCAAATAATGCATAAAAAATTGAATCAAATTTTTCTAGAATAAAATTTAGAAATTCTAGAAGAAATAATAACAAATGCGATTAATTCTTCGAAGAATCAATGGTAATTCTTCGAAATGTCTATGATTCACGCTTTATTTACGGATATATATCGGATAGCGGTGGAGTCTGCTTTTAGAATTAAAATATCTATAAAACTATTAAAGTAACAGAATAACTGAAAGCAGAAAAAATTATCAGTTTTTAAAGCTCTTTCCAAATATGTAAGATTCCTGTACTTTCATGAGAAAAAAAAATACACCGATTTTCGACTAAAATGGCCGCCAAAATCGCAGTCGGCCATGTTTTCTCTGGATGAGTGATCTCCGGAAATGTGACGGCGACATTTTCCACTGTTACTTTATATATATATATATATATATATATATATATATATATATATATATATATATATATATATATATATATATATATATATATATTTATATTTATTTATTTATTTATTTATTTATTTATTTATTTATTTATAATAAATACAACGATCAATGTATGCAATTGATGTAAAAAAACAAAAAAAATATTCATAAAAAAAAAAATCGCAAGGGATATTTTTATAGACAAAATAATGTAGACGAAAATATTCAAATCAAATCTAATAGAACATACTAAGGTATATAGTATAGTGAATATAGTAAAGTTTGAGGAACATATCTTTTACTGTATTTTATTATTTTTTTTGATAATGTCCAATCGTCTGCCGCATTAACAAGAAAAAAAAATTTTTTTGTCTATTTCGTCGTTCTGCACATGGCGCAAAATTACAGTTTAAAATATCACAAAAAGAAAAGAAACCACGTGATCAGCATTTAATAAATTAAATTCTAAAAATTAATCTTTAAAAATTCACCAAAAATCAGGAAATGGAGGTAAAGATTCGAAAAAGATTTCATTTTAAAGGAATTTTTATGATCTTTCTCGCGATATAAATTTTACAATCCTCAAATTATTATTTAAAATGCAAACTTTAAAAAAGTTGCTAAAACAGCTTAAAAATTTAATTTTAAAAAATCTAAGAAGCATTTTTCAAAAATCTTTCTTAGTGCACCCCTACATCATAAGAAGAATCGCCATGCAAAATTTCAGCCCTTTAGGTCCAGCGGTTTGGTCTGTGCGTTGTATGTCAGTGAGTCAGTTACGGAACTGTTTTATATATACAGATTGCAGAGGTACTCAAACTGCGGTCCACAAAGCTTTTATGTGCGGCCCGAAACACATGCACTCATTATCGGGTAGGTGATTTTGTAAACATAATTTTGGAAAATAGTGCCTGAAAAATACAAACCTGTACAAAAATGTGCCACCTGCTGTTCACGTTGTTCCCTTCACCATATCTTCATGAATCATTCGATTCCAAAATGAATCATGCGAAGAACTTACATAGAAATCAGCTTACTGATTCTTACCTTAATGATGTATTGAGAGTAGCATGTAACAAATATAAACTTGATTTGTCTAGAATAGTCAAAAATTTGTCTCGACATTAAAAAAAATTAAACTCATTTTTAAAATAAACGTTCGAATAGATTTAGGTTTTGAGTATGATTATTTAAAGTTTTATGTTATAAGGTATAGTGTACTATGTTGCGGCCCGCGTGGTTTAAGATCGTTGAAGCGATGTTAGGAGGCAAAGCTAAAGAAACAAAATAATATTTATCAAGAAAAGGAGAATAAAAATGTTTGACAGAGTTAGTGCATAGAATAATCACAGAACAAAGTGGACACCTTTGGTTCCAGTGTAACAAAAATTTTCAAAAACAGGAGGCACTAATTTATCATGCTAGCAAAAATTCCAAAACAAACTTGCAGATTTATCAGCAGAATTAATATATATATATATATATATATATATATATATATATATATATATATATTATAATATATATATATAATATATATATATAAAATATATATATATATTATAATATATATATATAATATATATATATAAAATATATATATATAATATATAAATATATGAAATATATATATGTAACATGGGAGACTGACACTGGCCCAATGGATATCGAAATCTCCCATGTCACGGTGAGAAGAAGATGTTAATATTACAATTCACTCCATATCAAAACGACGCACTCGGCTTCTTACGGAAAAGACTTTATTACGTCTATTCAATACCGTTACATGATCAAAAAAGCGTACATGTACGTGATCCCAAACCTTATATAAACTTATCTCGTCATGTGATCGTAGTAAGGTTTAATTGGTTAAAAGTTAGGAAAAGGCGTGACAAATGCGCTAAAGCGTTTAATTTTCTGCCCACGCTACGCCAGTTTAGTTTTCGTTTAACAGGCAGCCATTTAATTTTTTCTCTCGAGGTTATTAGAACTTAGAATCAAAAGCGAAATTTAGCTCGTACGCCCAAGGGAATTTAGAATAATGTTAGATTTTAAAATGGTATGGGGTTTTTAATGTTATAGAATATCCCCCCGTCCGAGAAGAGGCTGACCAACAATGCCTGCATTGGAGGACAGACTCACCCGACCATGTGAGGAAAATGGGCGTCGACCACAAATTCGGAAAAGTTTGAAAAGGAACATATGTTTTAAGTTAATTTAGTATGATGATCACATGGCAAGACATTGCACATTTCAATATTGAATACACAAAAATACACTAATGATTTACTAATTTATGAACACAATAAAAGCAAAAAAAATTATAGTAATTAATGATCAACTATAGAAAATTGTAAATTATGTAAATTTCTTATATTGTTGCTGTGAAAAAAAAATTAAATTTTAAAAATGCACCTATCATCAACTGAAAACAATGTTGAGCAGGGCTGCAGTCCCCACACAACACAATCTCAGAGAAAAAAAAATCAATTAACATAACCAAAATTTGTAAACTACCAAAAATTTTCACTGGAAACATACATTTAATACAATATCTACCATCATCTCGATTTGAATAATACAGAATAACAAAACATAGTAATAAAAATATCAAAAACAAACAAAAATTAAGTAAATGAAGTTGACTTTGATAACAGGATGAAAAATTCAAAAATTCTTCCTCAACGTTCACTACTATGGAGTGAGTCCAAAAAAAAAAATTTTATTTACTTATCTTGTAATGACTTATCTGTGCAACATTTTTAGTCCTTTCACAGTCATTAGTATGTTGAGGAAAAAACACCAATTTAAAAAAATCACAGTCTTTTTAGTGCTGTGTCATTTCTGCTTCACAAACGTAGAATGCATAAATATCACATTATCTCGACTTGTTTACATATAAAGAAAATTAGTTCTTTAGTTACATAATAAAAATCACAGTTTATAATAAAAATCACACTTTCAATAAAAATCACAAGTTTTAATAACACCACACTTCAAATATATCAATTGCATATAAAAATTACAAAACATATCACTCATTATCTAGTTTTCGTATCTTTATTTATCTCATTATTTTTTCTTAATATCTCTTATCTCCTTTATTTCAATATTACTTATTATCAAAAAAAATTCTCTTTTCAATATCGTTATATTTCTTATTACTCTCATTTCAATATTCATTTGTTATTCCTACAATTTTTATTCATTCCAAAATGCTATCCAATATTCTTTAGTTATACTTATTCATATTTATTCTAACTTTATTTATTCTCAATACTTTTCATTTTATTTTCAAATTATTTATTTACTATTCATTTGTGTACACTTATTTTAATTCTACGTGGATATCCAATTTTTTGTGTTGAAGGTACCTTGTTGTATGTGTGTTACCCAAACTCTTAGTTTCAAATTTTTTAATTCTACCTCTAAGCAGTGAGGGTTGTGTTTATGTTTGTGTAACAAGTGGGTTTTCTTTCTCCATATTGTTCTCTGACTAATAAGGAGGAAGAGTCTTTTAGCCGTACAGTGGACTAACCGTGAATCTCCGACAGAATATGACTGCGTTGAAAAACAGCATCTTGTATAGTACAAAGATGGAGAAAAAGGAAAAGGCGCAGTTGTCATACCTGTGGGAGTATAATATATAGAAATGGGAGGACAAAAGGAGTGGCCATCCCAGCCCTGTTTTAGTCATTACTCAAGCATATGATCTTCAGCACTTTAAGTGACTGAGTTGATGAATTAAAAACAAATAGTAAAAAAAAATTTAAAAAGATCTTAAACAGTTGGGACGACATCCAACGCGCTTCTAGAGGTGGGTGATAGGAAAGTGTTTTTCAAGAAATAGAAAATTTACTGAAAGGTTAAAGAAGTAGAGTTGTCATAGTCGGTGTTTAAATTGAGATCCAAAAAAAATTCACATATAATAGTATTCTTAAGAAGAAAGTTTAAGTTAGACAGTTTTTTTTTAAATATCTTTAGTAGGACAACACATAATTAATTATATCAATTAAAAAAATATATAATGATGTTAAGCATCACATAGAAAAGAAAGAAAAATGGATCTAATGTTTGTCATTATTCGTGGTGTAGTTTTAAGTTCTCTGGTGTATTATAATATCTCAATCTGCAAGCATGGACAATTTCAGAATCTCGTTTAGTGTGAAAGTTTGGTCTATCAATTTTATACACAACATATGAAAGTATTAATCACACAATAATAAAATACTCCTAATACCAATAATAATAATAATAATAATACCTTAATATTCTCTATCAATTGCCATAATTTAATGTTAATGTTAAAATTTCAAACTATTATTCTATTAATTGACACAAATAGTCAAAATTACTTTACCAATACTCATCTCAGTTTTATTAAGTTAATCATGAAACCGATAAACCGAAATTAATTTCTCTTTTCTTATATCACATTTCGGTATGAATCCTCGCTGTAAAGTTCCCAAATATTCATCATTTGTATTTAATATCTTAAACATATTTCTCATTATAATATTATCTTTTCTATTTATTTATTATTCTTCATTATTTCTATTTCGAGAATTTTCTGGGGCGGATGAACCAAATATAACATACAATGGTTTTTTCAATTCTCCAATTGTGGTTTTTTGGCACCCTAAGTCATGTTATAATTGTTTTAACTGTCGACTGAACCTCCAGGAATCTCCTTTACTTAAATTCGTAGAACAATTTACGAGGTCTCAACATCAAATGTAATATGTCAAAGTACTTAAATTATAAAATTTTCTTGATGTCTGAAAATTACTATGTTATCCCTGCAGATATTTTCCAAAATCAAAACCACAGGCATCAGATGTTTAAATTTAGTGTCGCAAAAATTCTAGGTCAAATGAATCAAAACAAGTTTGGCTCTTTTCGTGATCGTGTTTACAAAACTAATGCTGAGCATTCAAATTTATTGCGGAGGCGACCTTCGAAATGTAATACAACGGCGCTCGAAAACGGAAATGATTTGTTATTTTTCTTTTTTCTCCGCGACGATTCAGAACTGCGTGCAAAATTAGATACTCATAACATTACTTTACTCATTTAATATTTCAGTTTAACGTAACCAAGGATCATTAATTATCTTAAAACACTAAAATATTCATTATCAGAAAAAAAAACACAGAAATATTATATAAAATTACACAGAAAATACACAATTTTAGTAAATTTATCAAATATGTCTCAAAAATTTCTTTTAAATTCAAAATCTCTTACAATATGAAAGAATATACACGTGAAATTCCATCAAAATGCAAATCAAATGAAATACTTTATAAAATCAAAACCATAATACATATTTTAAACCAGATTTTTCTTTACTTTCGTTTTACTTTTTATCGATTTATTTTTATCATAGTTACTTAATCAAATCAATAATTTGAAGTTTAAATCAATAATTTGAACACACTTATAATAACTTTTATCAATATATAGTAAAATTAAAAAACATTTCAATTGCAAAATTTATTTTATAACCACTCTCTCACCTGTTGACGGGAACTCACCAATGTATTACCATTCCGATCGGAGTTATTTTTTATTACTTAATTATAAGCACTTCTTTGTAACACTGTAGTTATATTCGGAAATTATTTTGATGAAGTTTTTGGCTTGTTTAGTCCCAAGGGGTAAGATGAAAGTTATTCATCACAATGGTGGCACACGACATCCTTTGGCACAATCTGGAATACTTCCCACAAAACTCACGTGTAGATGCGAAAAAATTTGCACATTAAGTTGTCGGAATTTTATATTTGGTGACTCGAAGTTATCCACAACACAACACATGATGCACCGATCAGGATGCGAAATACACTATAGGTTATCCAAGATGACACCGCAGATTTCACACGCATAAAAACAACACTTTTTCACGAAATCTCTGCCACGAAACTTCGGAAGTTCACACATAGCACTGAAATGGAGCTAATTCCCCCTGATGTTGTCAATCGAAGTTCATCGGATCAGACTCCGTGGAAATTCACGGGATTTTCACGCGACACACGCAGCACATTTTTTTTCCAGTCTAGGTATCCATTCAGGTTGAAGGTTAGTCCTATATCTCTCATTTGAAAGTCGAGGGATTTTTTTTTTCTGTCGGAATCGACTAACGGCGGCTTAAAATTACTGCCTGTATCCGAGGGGAGGTATTCCAGCCGACTTTATGTAACATGGGAGACTGACACTGGCCCAATAGATATCGAAATCTCCCATGTCACGGTGAGAAGAAGATGTTAATATTACAATTCACTCCATATCAAAACGACGCACTCGGCTTCTTACGGAAAAGACTTTATTACGTCTATTCAATATCGTTACATGATCAAAAAAGCGTACATGTACGTGATCCCAAACCTTATATAAACTTATCTCGTCATGTGATCGTAGTAAGGTTTAATTGGTTAAAAGTTAGGA
>OU015491.1:18597788-18605288 GCA_907164885.2 Dolomedes plantarius
TTTTTTTCGGATCCATCGTTTTTCCGTATGTGTCGTTCATTTTATCCAGTCCCAACGATCATATTGCCGCTTAAAGCCGTTCCCGTCAAAGACTCTGTTGCTGAATGGTCAACGCACCGTACTGCTGAGCAAGAGGTCCCCGGTTCGAAGCTCTACATTATTTTAATTTAATTTAATTTTAATTCTATTTCTGTTAGTTCTAGAAGTTGCTAGAACATTCTTTAATTTCCTGGAATGGCGTTCCAGAATATTCTGTTGACGGATAAAAGAGCAAGTAGCTCAACCTGTGAGTTCAGTTCTGAGTTCTATCAGCTAAGTGTTGTGTGCTAATAAACAGCGTTGTATTCCCTCTACGTGTGTGTTCAATCCATACGACTACCATCTACGCGACATCTTTGGTGGAGGCGCCGGGTACTCAGTTCAGTCTGGAAGCAGAAGAAATACGAAGAAGCCGCAGACTTTTAAATCTTCCTCCGGAATACGGTCTTTACGTAGCCGCTCCACGAAAGCGATTCTCGGCAATGCCTGAAGGAGAAGTCAAGCCACAAACCGTCCTGCTGTCTCCAGCACTAATTAGGGAACCGAGAAAGCCGACAATTTTTAGAGGCGATCCTGGACAAGATCCAACCAAGTGGTTAAAAGAATACCTTAGAGTATCAAAATTTAATCAATGGGATGATACTCTATGTCTTGCGAACGTCTACTTTTTCCTTGATGGGACCGCCAAAATATGGTTTGAAAATAACGAAGATCTGCTGAATTCATGGGACGACTTCGAAAGAGAACTGAAAAAAACTTTTGGTGACTCTCAGCTATATATACGGCGAGCTAAGGATTGCTTAAAATGCCGAGCGCAGAGAGCTTGGGAAGCTACACAATCTTATATCCAAGACGTTTTAGGACTCTGCAACCAAATTGACCCGGCCATGTCAGAAGACGATAAAGTGTCCCACTTAATGAAGGGCATCGCAGAAGAGGTGTACCAGGCCTTATTAACTAAGGAGATAAAAACGACAGTCGATTTCAGTAAATGGTGTCAGTACATTGAGGAAATGCAGCAAAAGCGAATAGGACGTCAGAAATTCAGTCGCTTGCCGAATGTTGTCCCAATTGCCTCCGTCGACGAGGAACAGGATCTAACCTCACTGATCCGTAAAATTGTCCGTGAAGAGATACAGCGATTAACTACACCCCAAATTGAAGAGCCCCAAACAGGCGTACAAACCATAGAAGCAATTGTGCGAGATGAGGTTGAGAACTGAACGGGCTGAACAAATTAAGATTTTGGGACATCTAGTATCGGAAGGAGGTGTCCGCCCCGATCCAGATAAAGTAAAGGCCGTGAAGTGTTTTCCCACACCCAAAAGTGTGCACGACGTCAGATGTTTCCTAGGACTCTGTTCTTATTACCGCCGCTTCATCAAGGATTTTTGTCATCAAGCTCAACCCTTACAAATGTTGCTGAAAGGTGACTCTAAATTTCATTGGGGACGTGAGCAGTCGGATGCTTTCGACCGGCTAAAGGAAGCACTGATATCTGACCCTATACTGGGACTTTACGACGAAAACGCCGAAACAGAATTGCGAACGGACGCCAGCGGCTATGGTATTGGAGCAGTCTTGGTTCAAATACAGCATGGAAAAGAAACAGTTATTGCCTATGCTTCGCGGACACTAACCAAAGCAGAGAAAAATTATTCCACGACTGAAAGAGAATGCCTTGCCGCCGTATGGGCTGTTCACAAGTTTAGACCATACCTTTTCGGCAAACACTTTTCAATCGTAACAGACCACCATTCGCTGTGTTGGCTAACTAATCTAAAGGATCCCTCGGGAAGACTTGCGAGGTGGGCCTTGCGACTACAAGAGTATGACATCTCGATTGTTTACAAGAGCGGAAAGAAACACAAGGACGCTGATAGTTTGTCCCGAAATCCATTGGAAGAGGACAATATACCATCGGAAGTCATCGCCGCTATAGATTTTGCTAACGTTGCTGACGAACAAAGAAAAGATCCAAGACTTGCGGAGTTAATACGGACTCTAGGAAATGGCGAAACAGTGAAAGGAGAATTTGAGCTGATTAAAGACGTACTATGTAAAAAGAGTTTCGATCCAACCGGCAAGAAATGGCTTCCTGTCATTCCAAAGCATCTACGTCAAGACATTCTTCAATGTTTCCATGACGCACCCACGGCCGGACATCTAGGATTCGTCAAAACGTACGACAGAATAAGGAAGCGGTATCACTGGCCAGGGCTCTACCGAAATGTGCGACGATATGTCATGCACTGCCGGGAATGCCAGCGTAGGAAAGCCGTTCCACAGAAGCCACCGGGTCATCTAATGCCTATACCGCCTGCTGTTGCGCCATTTCATCGCATTGGAATAGATATCCTTGGGCGTTTTCCAAATTCGACCACTAGAAATAAATGGATCGTAGTCTGCACCGACTATTTGAGTCGCTATGCTATTACAAAAGCCCTGAAAACTGCTGAAGCTGCGGAATTAGCGAGGTTCCTCGTCGAAGATATACTTCTAAAACATGGAGCGCCCCGAGTTATCATCACCGATCGAGGGCAAGTGTTTCAATCAAGACTTGTTTCAGATATCATCCGGTTGTGTAACATTAGTCATCGAATGCCGACAGCCTACCATCCCCAGACCAATTGCCTTACTGAGCGATTCAACAAAACACTAGGCGACATGTTATCCATGTACGTAGACGTAGAACAGAGAAACTGGGACGAGATACTGCCGTTTGTGACCTTCGCTTACAACACCGCTAAACAGGATGTAACCGGATTCACACCTTTCTATTTACTTCATGGCCGAGAAGCCGAAACAACGCTCGACACTCTTTTCCCCTTCTGCCCTGACGTGGAGAACGACTATACTAAGCATCTTGTCTTGAAAACCGAAGAGGCAAGGCAGTTAGCCAGACTACGAACCCTAGAGGCGCAAGAAAAGGACCGTCGGCGTTATAATTCCAAGCACAGGGTGGTGTCCTATTCACCTGGAGATTTAGTATGGATTTTCACGCCTGTTCGGAAAGTAGGCTTGTCCGAGAAACTGCTTAAAAAATACTTCGGACCATACCAGGTGTTACGACGATTATCTGACGTAACCTACGAAGTCCAAGACTATGAGCCAACATCAAGACGCCGGAAAACGATAGACACCGTCCATGTTCTTAGAATGAAGCCTTACTACGACCCTGAATTACAAGCACAACATCCGAATGGTGATTCTTCAACATCTGAAGACGGCCATTGTGAAGAGGATCCGCCTACCAATGTAAAGAATGATTACACCGGACCACAGACACGTTCCAGATCAAAAGTTGCTAGCAGTTAGGCAACCTAGGACAGCGGGACGCTGTTCTTCTAAGGAGGGAGCAATGCCGCTTAAAGCCTTTCCCGTCAAAGACTCTGTTGCTGAATGGTCAACGCACCGGACTGCTGAGCGAGAGGTCCCCGGTTCGAAGCTCTACATTATTTTAATTTAATTTAATTCTAATTCTATTTCTGTTAGTTCTAGAAGTTGCTAGAACATTCTTTAATTTCCTGGAACGGCGTTCCAGAATATTCTGTTGATGGATAAAAGAGCAAGTAGCTCAACCTGTGAGTTCAGTTCTGAGTTCTATCAGCTAAGTGTTGTGTGCTAATAAACAGCGTTGTATTCCCTCTACGTGTGTGTTCAATCCATACCACTACCATCTACGCGACAATATTGCTTTGTTATGTGTCCGCATCTATCGTTTTCCCGCATTTATCGTTCATTCCAATCGGTCCCTTGAAAAACGATAGATCGAGATTCCACTGTATATATATATATATATATATATATATATATATATATTATATATATATAGTTGGCTCTCTGTTTAACGACTTTCAAGGGACCGCGAAAAATCGTCCTTAAGTAGAGCTCGCCCTTAAACAGAATTTGTTAAAAAATAACATTTCCCATATCGTCGGAGAAGCCGGGACCGGGAAATATCGTCTTTAAATAGAGATCGTCGTTAAGTAGAGCGTCGTTAAATAGAGAGCAAGCTGTGTATATATATATATATATATATATATATATATATATATATATATATATATATATATATATATATATATATATATATATATATTAGTCCTGGTGTTAAATCTACAAGTTTGTTCTGGAATTTTTATTAGGATGATAAATTAAAGCCTCCTGTTTTTGAAAATTATTGTAACACCGGATCCAAAGGCGTCCAAAAATTACAGGACAAGGGTCCTGTAATTTTTCTATGCACTAACTCTGTCAAATATTTTTTCTCCTTTTCCCGATATATATATTATTTTGTTTCTTTATCTTTGCCTCCTAACATCGCTTCAACTACCTTACATTCGCATAAAATGACTTTGGTCGTTTAATAGTTTATTCACTTGCCTACATGCTCAAAACAACAAAAATCAAAGACAGCAAACGCGGGCCGTATTATTTCATCGAAAAAATGTTTGTAGCATAACCGACGTTTGATAGATGTACTTCACTTCGTAATTTTTCAACATATCTCTATTAATCACATTCATATTTTTTTTCCTTACTAAGTCATTCTTCAAAAGTTAATTTTGATAAAAATATTTTATTCATAATTTTTAACTTGAATTTTAAGTTTAATGTCATTCATCATTTTCTTCGTTAGCAAGTATATAGTATAATGCAAGAGTTTCTTTTAATAAAATTATTTCACTTCAAATTTTTTCAACATGAAATTCCTATTTTAATCTCATTTATCACTTCCTCGTCGGACAGGTGTCATATTTAAGATGATGTTGAAGCCCTCCTAACCGAGAATCTACTGTATAAACTTTTTGTTCTTAATCTATTTTTTTCCATCGTTTCTGAGTGTCTGATACATTTTATAACTAAAAGTTATCAGATCTTTTTATGGTATATCAAGCATATGCAAATTTTATATGCAAATCCAGGATTCTGTCCCATATTTGACCCTTATAAACTTTAGCTAATAAAATATTAGATGTAGAAATAGTGAAACATAATTTTATGTAGCGATAAATACATTTAATTAAGTTTAATTACGATTTTAATGAATGCGAACCCAAGAGTTTGCAAACACGCGAGAGCAAACTTATAATTAGCATTTGATTGAGTAAATGTTGCTATAATAGGTAGACCAGAGCATTCCAGCAGGAAATGTATGCATTATTATCTGTTCGAGAGAACATCTGTCACCAACTCATAATATGACAATTACAATTATTAGTCAGTGAACTTGATGTTCAAGAAATACGTTTACATCAAAGGATATTTTACCCATTCGTTTGTTTACTTCTATAACTAATACTGAGTAATTAATTTTTAGCATCATAGTATTTCAAAATTGAAACTATTTCTCAGATTTCTGCTCAAGTCTAACCAAACATTATATAAAATAAAAATATCGAACCAAACATTATATAAAATAAAAATTGTTAACACATGTGTAAGTTTAGTTTTCTTGAAATCAAAATTACTTTTACCGAAAAAAAATTAAAATACGGTTGGTGACTGTTCACTACAGAATCTCTCAACAACAGCAACAAAACAAACAACAAAAAAAAACATAAATCATGTCATTTGGGGGTACTTAATACTATTGTAATTCTTTTTTACAGTTTGTGATATAAAAATATTGTAATGTTCCTTTTGCTGCGTTAAGCTCATTTAATCATTTGAGGAATATCGTTGATATTTTATAAATAAAACTAGAAGGTAACCCGTCATTTTGACATCATAATACTAATAATGACGTCATAACGGAAAAAGTATATGAAAGTTAAAATATCCCGAGTTATCTAACAATATTGCATTTAATCCACACCTTGTAAAAGCAAACCCTTTCATTATTATTTATATATTTAGTTTTTCATGCGATTGGAGTAGTAGACTGCCATCCAACCCGTCATTTTGACGTCATAATACTAATAATAACGTCATAATGGGAAAAGTATATGAAAGTTAAAAAATATCTCGAATTATCTAACAATATTGCATTTAATCGACACTTTGTAAAAGCAAACCCTTTCATTATTTTTTATTTATTTAGTTTTTGATGCGATTGGAGTAGTAGACTGCCATCCAGTTTTTTACAGCTCACTACGCGATATGAATACTTGAGCTACTTGATTCATTCACATTCAAGTTTGTTTACTTTCAGGATTCATCGCAAAAGTAAACAGATTTTCAAAAACTGTTAAATATACAGCTAAAAGCATCTAATTTTTTTTAGTTCTGAATGTTTTATAGAAAAATAGGCTGAACAAACGTGATTTGATGGAGAAGATATTAGTTTTTAGGTAAGAAAAAATTCTGATCCACATCTGAAATTGAAATTAAGCCTAACCGGCTGTTTGTTTACTGAGGGGTTCAATTGAAAGATGAGTACAGCCCGGAAGTGTTATACAGAGACAACGGCTATTATATATATAATACCAGAGGTATAAAATATATTGAGTTTTAATTAACTGAGTTAATGCAAAAAAGGAATTTGCAATATTAATTCTATTTTGCAAGAAATCAATTAGCATACGTAAAAATGTGAACTTTGAGTACACGTGTAAACGTGTAACGTTGTATCAACGTATAAACGTACGAATTTATAAACGTGGTAATGTGGACATTTTGTTGCGTTTCTATTGCTTCTCCCAATTTTTCTTCCTTTTTCGGAATTTCTATCCATTTTAACCCTCAAACGGTAGATTGGTTTGAGACAAAGTAGATGGCACGGTAAGGGTTGGATCTGACCCGATCTCTTTTTTGAAGAGGTTTTCGGTAGAAATAAGTACACAATAAGCATTTTTGTTGTATTATTACATTTATTGATAACATTTTTACATGGAAAAACAACCTTTTATAGAAAAAATGCCCAAGGTATTGGAATTTTGCTAAACAAAGAAAATCTGTATGGCATTTACATAGAATAGTGTATATACCGGGAGTCCCAAAAATGACCAACGATTTGAAAAATCAACTAAAGAAAAACGGATGGTGATAGAAATATACAGTTTGCTGAATTCTGCTTAGGTAACCAGGGAATTTATTCTCACCAATTTTCAAAATTAGTTACAAAGTTCGTCAACAGATGGCGCTGCTGACTGGGAAAAACTATAAAACAATGTTTTCAAAGCAAGAAGCATAAGCAAATGGCATGGATTGGCCTCCCTATTTGCCAGATTTGACGCCATGCGATTTTTTTCTTTGGGGGTACTTGAAAGACCAGGTGTATCGTCACAATCCACAAACTGTAGATGAACTGGAACAATACATCTCTGCTGCTTGTTACAACATTCAAACTGAAATGTTTGCACGGGCGTCTGCGAATTTTGACCTCAGACTGCGCCACGTTGTTGCTGCAAACGGTGATTATTTTGAAAACATAGTTTTATAGTTTTTCCCAGTCAGCAGCGCCATCTGTTGACGAACTTTGTAACTAATTTTGAAAATTGGGCGAGAATAAATTCC
>OU015491.1:18607788-18612788 GCA_907164885.2 Dolomedes plantarius
GACGTCATAATACTAATAATGACGTCATAATGGAAAAAGTATATGAAAGTTAAAAAATATCCCGAATTATCTAACAATATTGCATTTAATCCACACCTTGTAAAAGCAAAACCTTTCATTATTTTTTATTTATTTAGTTTTCATGCGATTGGAATAGCAGACTGCCATCCAGTTTTTTACAGCTCACTACGCGATATGAATACTTTAACTACTTGATTCATTCACATTCAAGTTTGTTTACTTTCAGGATTCATCGCAAAAGTAAATAGATTTTTAAAAACTGTTAAATATACAGCTAAAAGCATCCAATTTTTTTTAGTTCTGAATGTTTTATAGAAAAATAGGCTGAACAAACGTGATTTGATGGAGAAGATATTAGTTTTTAGGTAAGAAAAAATTCTGATCCACATCTGAAATTGAAATTAAGCCTAACCGGCCGTTTGTTTACTGAGGGCTTCAATTGAAAGATGAGTACAGCCCGAAAGTGTTATACAGAGACAACGGCTATTATATATATAATGATACCCATTCTCTTGAGTGAAAGATTTTTTTTTCTCCTATTAAAGTTTTAGATGTGCTACACGAACACCTTCTATTATATATGCGAAGTTATGTTCCGGAATTAACATAAATATTTATAAACATATGGACAGTTTTAATGAACAAAAGATACGGGTAGTGAGATAATATACTGTAAGTATATCCTTTTCTCTAAGTACCGTAGCAATAGTATTAACAAAATGAGAAAAGTAATTTTTAATATCAGATATAAAGCTACATTTTTAGAATAAGTATACGAAGGGAAGTCATGTTTAATCCCTGTATATACAAAGATGCGAAAGTATTATTTAAAGCTATGTAAGTCTATTTATACATCTATGTAATACTTCGAAAGTGTTCAAGATTAAAAACAGTAAACTGGTACAGTGTAGTACAGAAAATTAAGCGAATAATACTGTTACGCATCCAAGAAACAAAATTATTTATATTACGTTAAGGGGGTCCGGGACACATTTAAAAAAAAATTTTAATTATTGAGTTAAAATTTTGAATTTTTTTGTGATGGTTAAACATATAATTTGTAAACAAAATCACTTCATGAAACTTCTCAAAATGTTTTTTAATTTTTTTTTAATTTTAAAATTTTAAAAGAAGTTGTGTCATTTAAATTTGTTATAACTCGAAATATTATTTGTCGAATGTAAATTATTTTTCATTAAATTAAACAAAATTATATAAATTTTTATTTTGATTCAGCATTTTTTTAAATATTAATTTTTAAAAAAATTAAAAATATTTATATTGAAAATTACAAAAACAATTATGTAACATTTTTAAAAATCATATTTTCAAAAGGAAATATTTTTTTCAAATTTGCTAAATCACAATTAAAGTAAAATAGTTGAAAAAGACATGTTCCAAGTTTCAACCATTTATCTTTAACGGTTCTTGACGTATAACAATTTAAAGACGAGAAATGGGGAAAAAACCCATCATGCAGAAAAACGCACTTACAGGTTTAAACAACCATTGGCTATTATTAGAATGTTGCAAAACAAAATTATAATTTAGCCTGTTCTAATTAAGATAGAAACATGATTTAAACGTCATTTTAAGCGTAAAAAAACACAGAAATTTTTAATGCAATAAAACTTTTTTCGAAAATTCGAACAATTTTGTGTCCTGGACCCCCTTAAATCATTAAAATAAGGGAAAACGTTCTTAAAATCCCATCTTTTTGAGGAATTTAGAAGATGATATTCAAATACAGATAAGTTTTTTTATACATTTCAATGTCCATACATCACCATTTATAGAAAGTATATGGTTAGCTTGCCATGATTATTTCTTGCTAACATCCGAGGATGAAAATTTTTAAGCTGACCAAAGTATATGTTCAAGATTAAAAACAGTAAATTGGTACAGTGCAGTACAGAAAATTAAGCGAATAAAAACTGCCGCGCATCAAAGAAACTAAATTATTTATATTACGTTAAATGATTAAGATAAGGGATAAAGTTTTTTAAATCATAACTTTTTGAAGTATTTAGGAAGAGGATATTCAAATGCAGATAAGTTTTTTATACAGTTCAATGTCCATGCATCCTCATTTATAGAAAGTATATGCTTACTGTCCGACCACAGTACGAAGAACCACGGTTGGCATAGTGCCAAGACGATTCTATTCACGCTGTAGGTAAGGCTGCTTAGGAAGGAGGGGGAAAAGTCTCGTATTCTCTCGACATTCTTTAGAATCAGTTACTAACTGTGCTTGCTTGCTTTTTCCTCGTCTGTTATTTTGATTATTATATTAAAATTAATGTATCCTTTACCCAACACGACTGCTCGGAATATGCCGTTCCGTAGTGATTGTAAACGTATAATACACAATGTAATTAAATTGTGTGATAAAGAAGCACTAGAAGGAAATGTTATTGTTCCACTTACGCAATCCCCAAAGAGAGCTAGTAAAATGACCGGGATATCAATGTCCAGTGTAAAAAGAATACGTAGAGAAGCAAAGGGTGAAGAAACTCCAAAATTTGAATCTCCGAGGAAACGTCAGAAAAAAAGAACCACCGAAAACGTAGCTTTAGTTAATTTTGATTGTGATGTAATCCGAAAATATCCCCTCCTATAAAACTCCTATTTTTTAAATAGATTTGCTTCTTTCTTTTTATTATTTTGAAATTATTATTCACATATTCGATCAAAAATAAAGTTTTAAAAAATAACTTTAAAATTGCGGACAAAAAGCAGTCTGAAATGCATTCCGTATTTCATAAACAAACACATCCGAAAATATGACGTTTTCCCCTATTTTCTAAGTAGACTAGCTTTTCTCGCGCATGCGCAACAGCTTCCAGGGACCTTGTTTCCGTGTTCGGACAGTAGCTTGTCATGATTATTTCTTGCTAACACCTAAGGTGAAAATTTAAAGCTGACCAAAGTATATCTATGTGACTGTTCAAGAATCCATTAAAAGACCTTTCAATTAAAATATTTAGATTTAGTTTCATTTATTTTATTTCATATTGTTCTCATCAGGGAAATGAATGAAAGCTTTTTTAAAAAATACATTTAATGACCGCTCTCACTCGCCCTGTCCATTAAAGGTTTTTAATTTCTGACTACAGCCCTCACTAAATGGTTACTTTTCTTGGTAGTTTCATTTTTCACATCTTCATTGATAAGTCTACACTGGAGAATTTAATTTAAAAAGTGATTAAAACATCTTTTTTTCCGATTGCTTTGTAATGAAAATTTTCTACTCTCTGCAAATGAAAAGTTATTATTTACTCTCAAATAATTATTTTCTCTAAATGCGAACAAAATGCAAATATATTTTAATGAATATACCCAGTTTGATTCATAACTCGGTATTTGAGGCATGACCGCATATTCTCTCACGCTTTTAACCTTAATGATTCTAATACTATTTTTTTTTTTAATTAGCTACTTTTTCATTTTAATCTTAATCATATATTATGGCACTTTATGTACATAGAAACTATGAATATGTATGTAAATATATGAACTAAAAAATACGCAAAGTTTATAAAAAAAACATATCTTCTTTATAGGCTATTGTTGACAACGGTATACATAATTCCGGGTTCAGTTTCCAGACAATTCCCGATCTCTTATTTTCAATTGGCTTTCGACTAGAATTAAAGTCATAGTGGAATCATATCGTATTCACACCACCTAATATAATAGGCAGAATTTTTGACTCCCTGCAACATTTTAAAATCATTTGGAGTACATTACCAAAATTATAATTTTCTGCTTACTCACATGATTTAAGTAAAGTTCGCTTTCCAGTCGCCAAACTGTCCCGCCACCAAATTTTCTTGCAAGCTAACATATTTTCTGTCAGATTGCAGCAAAGTACTATCAGTTTGTCTTGTTTATATTTTTAAGAAACTCAAACAATTACATCCTCTCAAATATCTTATTTCGGTGCATTGGAATTAGACAGTTCATAAAGGTTCATAGCTCTGAAACAAACGCCTTATTCTGTAGAATCCCAGTTAAAACAATTATAAAGGTTTTAGATGTGGAGACCTCTGGTTGTACATATTGCCGCCTCTAAGTCCAACATCTCTGAACAGAAATTTTCTTGGTTCAGCCTATTTTTTCTTTTGAAAACTGAGCATGTAATCTAATGGGTTGGGAGCAATCGGTAAACAGAGGAAATATTTCACGTTATTAAAAAAAAACTTTGCATTCACTCTTTGACCCTTACTATAAATAATGATGGCTAATATATATTAATCAGTGTACATAAATAAATAATCCAACAGAGATAGGTAAAAATAATACGAATATAGACAAAAAACAAACAGAAATCAAGCACTCTGGGCATCCACGCACCAACGGCAAGATTCTGTATAAGTGCCGGAACTGAACCATAAAACAACATAGAGGTAACCGACGGGTCTCGTCATCAGGGAGCCTAACCATATCAGTTACCTCAAGGGGAGCTTTCTGAATAGGATGCAGGTAAGCCCAAAAGACATCCCAAGGCCCCGAGTCCCCCAAGGAAGCAATAAGTCAAAAAAGAAAATGAAAAGACAAACACAACTTACAGTATGGGCTCAACGCACCGTACATGCAAGCACACAAATAATCCTACTGCAAAGTAAAAGATGCATACACACCCCAATTCCGTAAGTGACGGTTATGGCGGAACAGCAGCCAATTCTATCCTAAAAGTTACGTCATTGTAACATTACTACAGTGACAGTATTCTCCGTGTACATATATATACTAGCTGATATATATATATATATACTAGCTCAGCTAGTACATATATATATACTAGCTGAGAGACAACACGATGTGTTGCTTTTTTTTATTTAAAATGAAATGGCTTTATATCTTAAAGATTAAAAACTGTTTATTCACGAAAAGTGAATAAACAGTTTTCAAATTTTGCATTGTAAACAAAAAAAGATCATTCAATTAGAAAAAAAATTCTAAAGGCTTTAACTTCT
>OU015491.1:18620288-18627308 GCA_907164885.2 Dolomedes plantarius
AACTGACTCATCCATTCACTGACTGACTGACTGACTGACATACAACGCACAGACCAAACCGCTGGATCTAAAGGGCTGAAATTTTGCATGGTGATTCTTCTAATAGTGTAGGGGTGCACTAAGAAAGATTTTTCAAAAATTCTTCTGAGATTTTTTTAAATTAAATTTTTAAGCTGTTTTTTAAACTTTTTTTACGTTTGCATTTAAAATAATACATTGAGGGTTATAAAATTTATATCACGAGAAAGATCATAAAAATTCCTTCAAAATGAAACTTTTTTCGAATTTTTACCTCCATTTCCTGATTTTTGGTGAATTTTTAAAGATTAATTTTTAGAATTTAATTTATTAAATGCTGATCACGTGATTTCTTTTTCTGGTACTTTCAATAAATTTATCGTCACGTGCGCAACAACTAAATAGACAAAAAAAATATTTTTTTCTCTTTCTAATGCACCAGACGATTGGATATTATCCAAAAAATTACTTACGATTTTTTTCTAAATATATAATTTTTTTTTACATCAATTGTATACATTGATCGTCGCATTTATTATAAATATATATATTTATTTTTTTGCATTAATTGCATACATCGACCGTTGTATTTAATTTGAATGTACTCCGTAGCGAAGCGCGGATTTTCAGCTAGTGCTTCATATAAATTTAATTTTAAATATTCTGTGAAACAAAATTTAAGATACCCATAACTTGGTAACCCTAGATCTTTATCAACGAAACTTGTTTAATCTTTTCTTTTGTTTCAATGTAAGAGGCACCGTATATTATAAATATGACGCTGTTGTGAGTTTATTTTGCAGAACTTAGTTACATACGATCAACTCAGATTTATTTAACCCTCATACATATATATTTGGCCCATATTATTATTCTGTCACACATTCACGTGTATGCAAAAATGCCTTTATTTACGCCTTGATGCATGCTGAACATTGCTTTCGCAAAAATTTGAAAGATTTCCACAAGAAAACATATTTACTTGAACTCAACTCTCAGTGGAACGTTAAAAATCTTCGAGTGCAATTTATCCAATTAATTTAACTAAATTAGCTTCATTCGCTCGACAGTCTCCAGCACACATCAAAGTAAACGCGAGATTTGCGAGTATAATGCCCGTGTCGTATCGGTTAACATACTGTTGCGATGCTTTGGCTTCAGACCACTTTTCCTTCGTTATGCTCTAAACTCTCGCTGTTAGCTTAAGCCGAATTTACATTCTAACGCGCATACCAATTAATTCAGCCTGAACGCTTCCCGCATTATTTCCAGCATCAATTATCCATCACTGAAATACTTTCGGATTTCATGCTTCTATTCTTCTTAAGCAATCGACAAGTGCTATGGAGATTCCCACCTGAAGAGGATTTCAAAAGGAGAAGGTTATTCCCAACGCTTAAAATAAATCGTAAATGAGCACAATAAGCTAATTTATTTTAGTTTCAGTTGAATTCAGAATGTCTCAAAAGAACTTTTAGTTTTAAAATAGTTTGGTTTTCTTTTCCTGTGACCTCTGGTATTTTAAAACATTAAAATAGCATTTCATGCCATGTAAGAAAGATTCTTCCTTTGTTATAAAAGGAGCAAATTGTAGAAAATTTGATCTTTTTTTTCGAAGTATATTTTTGGAGGGGGCCTTTTTAATATCTTTTACGATCACCGCTGAGTTCCTAAAAAAACAAACTACCTTTTCAATTATATTTCTCTGTTCTAACTGGTCTGGCACAGAATGCCTAGAAATTCCTCAAAAGCGAAAATAGCGCACAGGTTCTAAGCAGTGACGTGCTCAGGATTTTGGTCTGGGGGGGAGGGGTCAAGGCCTCCATGTGCTAGGGGTCGTTCATTTCCCTGACGCCCTATTATCAGGATGGACTAGAAGGGGGTGTCTTCTGGGAGTATTCCCTACCCCCCCCCCCAGACCCCCCCCCGGAAAATTTTGAAAATTAGGTGTTAAATAGTGCTATTTTAGGCTATCAAGAGTACTACTCGTAGATTATTTTAGCTCTGGGGGGGGGGGGGCGTCGGTCCCGCTGGTCCCAAACCCCGTCGGCACGCCCCTGCTTCTAAGTGAAATATACCTTCAAAAGATTAGACAACGGGAATATGAGCTGCTTATCTTGGGAAGTAAATAACACAAAATTAACAATTCTGGCAGCGTAAACGCAAAACTAAACTAAGCTAGATCACCTTTGCGTGTTCTCCAAATTTCGAAAATAAGCTGTTAGATGTGCTAATCAGCAACGGATCTGATTTTCAATATTATTGTTGATTTCAACACCTAAATCCAGATCTGATTAGAACATACAAGGTGCGGGCATTCATTTCCAGGACTGATATAATAACTCCAGAAAATTCAGTCAATTTAAAATAATAATAATATTTTAAAGGATTTTTTGGTCTTTTATGGTAAAATAGCACTTAATTAAAAAAAGGAACAAAAACTTACCTGTAAATAGCATACTTTTTTTAAAAAATTGGTCAATTTCAAGTAATTTTTAATGAAATTTAGCTAAAACGCCTATCACTCTGCACAAAATCTTAATGTTACTATTTTAATTTCCTTCTCACACATGATACATACGACAGTTGTCTTCAAAACGACCTACAATCTAAGAGAAATTTTAAAATGCAAAAATAATACACGCAATTTTATGTTCCAATATGAAAATGTTCCCCGATTCGTCATTCCTTTCCTTATAAAAACAGCCCCAAATAAAAAAAAACTATTTATTATACACCAATTATTGTGCTTCATTTCATTAATAATAGCGTCTAAAACATTTCCTGAAAATTTTGTCAAATTATACACATTATTATGCGAGATATCATGATAACCGTAGAGATTTGTGCTAAAAACCATAATTCTGAGAAATACGTATTTAAAGTTGTTTGTCACTTCAATTTTGTAGAAGAAGATGTTTTTTTTTAATAGCTATAACTCTGCTTTTAATTTATGTAGAATGAAAATCAAAATCGTTTTGAAAAGAGAAAAGATTGAATTACACGATTCTTGCGAAAAATAAAATTGACCAAAATAGTCCAAAAAATGACATTTTCAACGTAGGCAGTCACCTTAATGTGGATGTCACGTTCTCTTGGTGGCTTCGACATCCTTAAATCTTGTTCCCTTCAGCAAATCTTTCAGTTTTGGAGTCAAGAAAAAGTCTGCCGGTGCTAAGTTCGGAGAGTAGGGAGGATGCTGCATCTCCACGACCTCACATTGGGCCAATTTGCTGAAGGGAACAACATTTGAGGATGTTGAAGCCATCAAGAAAACGGTGACGTCCACATTAAAGAGCATTCCGAAAGAGGACTTAAAAAATTGCTTCCGAAACTTGTACAGCCGAGCACAGAAGTGCATTACGGCAGGTGGGAGTTACTTCGAAACATATTAAATGGGTGTTCCGTCTAGCAACAAAATCGTTTATAGGTGACAGCACTGATCCAGTAATTTCTTATTTTTGTAACGTTGTGTGGCAACATTCATTTTTTGTTAAAGAGAAATCTGTTGTACGTGTAGCGAGCAGAGGATAAAAAGAAATGGCTCTTGCTCAATATCTCTGTTTTTTTATGTATTCTCAAAGTTTAAAGGTTTGGATGATATCTGGGAAGTGAAAATTATTCATCATTCATATGTAAGTCAAATCATAATTCATTCTTTATGCTGTTGGGTTTTTCATTTTCCCAGCGTTGACCCATCCCTTATATTCAACTGTATTCTATTAAATGTGAAAGTATATTCTATTTGTTATCATTTTGTTTTTAAAGTCAAAATAAATCGTTAAAATTCATTACAGTCCACTAAATCTATAAATCTCACAATGGGTATGTATTCCATGTAATATTTTCTGGAGTTATTAGATCAGTCCTGGAAACTAATGGCCGCACCTTGCATATGAAATGCATAACAAGAATACATAGCTTCTTAAAATGTAAAATTAAAATAAAAGGGAGAAACTTTCGTTGAACTAATTAATAGTTCAGCATCAGGAACAAGGAGCATTAGGTGGGATTGTCTATACACAAATCCGAAGATCATACACTCTCAGATTTTGATGATCCCCACATTTCCAATTAATTTAATTTATATATTAAGACTCTGTGTATTCCTGCTATCCAGCTCTTATTCATAAATGGATGCACTAAGAGCTGATAAAAGCTTGCTCAACGGTTATTTACAAAATATAATTAACAGACATCTTTGACACCTTTAATATGTCGGTACTCCTTGAATGTTTTATCGGAACAACTTTTGAGAACACAGACTCTAAGGGAGAGATAATTCTAGTAAAGGGGTCAAAAATTAAAGGTTTAATATCCTAGTGGCACATTTCAGACTTAAAACAGGCCACGACTGTCTAGCAGAACATTTAAACCGAATTGGCATCCTATTACCAAAAGCAGGGCCTGATTATGAACGCTGGGGGCCCTTGGGAAGATGCTATTTGGGGCCCCCCCCTTACGAACATTTATAAAAATAAGAACTATCCATGGGCTATACATACTATTAAAAGTACTAGGTGCATACACCAAGGGGGTTTTGGGGCCCCCTAGCATCAGGGGGCCCTGGGCAAAGTCCCGATTTGCCCATGCGATAAAAAGGCCCTGACCAAAAGTGAATGCCAGGTCTGCAGGGCTGGCAATATGAATGCTGATCATTTACTTACATGCCCAGGACTTGATACGGAAACCCAGAAAAGTGAGAACTTTACCAAATTATACTGGGACGCTAGAGATATGATGAACTTTCTATGAACTTTTAACACCTTTTATCTGACTTTGTTTACTGTTGTGCTTTATGCATCTGTTCAATGCTTAGTTCTTTGCTGTTTGTGTTGCCTGTAAATATGGATTAATTTTCCAAATAAAGCCATAGGTGAAAAAAATCCATGTTTTTTTAATCGGCAATATATCGGCGACAAAGGTATTGCATGACTTACGTGTTGGTGAGATTAGTAAACAAGCTGGGTAGAGTCTCTGAAGCCTAAAACACCACCTGTTATTTACCAGCTTTAAATTGAATATATTGTCCACAGAGAAGATAGAGCTGTAAACCATTTGGAATCACAGGAAAAGCTTCTTGTTTTGTAATATGATATTCTTCCTGACAGTATTGAATCCGAAAGAAACAAGCAACTCATGGAATTTTTCAACTAGGGACCTTTGAAATACCATTTGAACTGATGGAATGATTTCTGACTGCTCACGATAGTTGAGGTCCAGGGAACAAAATTTCCTTTTCCTTATTTACAAACATTTTGTAACGGTTTTTTTTTTCCCATTATTGTTTTTAAACAAAGATCATTATGTAGAATATAAATACTCGAAAATTTTGCAAATTTTGTTTAAAAATTTAATTATGGTACATTAAGCTTAGAAATAATTGCTGAGCCAATTGCACTATTTTCATGATGATTTCGCTCTTTCATAGAAAAGTCAATAACCTGTCTTCGGGATTTATGAAAATTTTATTTACAAAATTTAATCACTTTATATTTTCAGAATTTTTTGTCACTCAAAAATTTCAAAGACAGTTTAGGGAATTTTATGACATAGGAACAAACTTTCATCGGGATATCTTGCGTATATCCTATTATTAGTATGTGCGCAAAATATTTAGAGTCAAGGTATAAGAAATAACATTCCGAGATAAATTGATTTTAGGGGGCTCACAACCTTTAAAGCTTCAAAAAATCGATTTTTGAACAATATGCATGTTCTGAACAATATGCAAAAAACCGCATAAAAACATTTGCATTATTTCCCGAGTTATGAGAGTTTATGTAAAGCTCACTCTATTGCCATGGCCATGTATATTCCAACTTTTAACTTCTGTTTTCTCAAATATGTGAATTTATAGATTACGCGCACTGTTACTCCCAAACTATGTGTGCCAGACACACAAAACTTTCATCAGATTTGTATTATAAGCTTCTTTACATACTAAAACCAGAAAAGTAAAAATAAATTTGTAAACAAAATTTTTACACTTGAAATTGTTTTAAAAAATTGCTAAATTTAAATTTGTTTTTTTAATTTTATGTAAATTTTTCAATTTAAACTATATTTTTTGGTTTTACATTAAACTTGAGTATATTATTAATTTAATTTGACCAAAAAAATAGTTTCTGTATGCATATTTCTTAATTTTATGATGCGCGAAACATCCAATGATTTTTTTCCCTTTTTAGTAATGTGTACATTTAAAAATAAAATCTAAAAATTATTTATGTCTTTACAAGTTCAATTTTTGTATAAAATATAACTGAAGACTTGTAATTTTGATATAAAACAAAATATATATATATATATATAATATTAAAAAACTAGTAATTTCTTAATTCAATACTCTTAACATTTAAAAACTATTAATTCCTCACTTTACTATTCAAAATTACATACCCCTTTTTTAATCCCTTAAGTTATTTAATTCCCTTTGGGCATTCGCGTTAAATTCCATTATTAACAGCCTTCGGCAAAATCATTCAAGATGGCTGTCTTTTTTAAGTAAAGGGACGCGACCCGGCGTCAGTACAAATTTAAATCAGTTCTGCACATCAACAACAACTTTAAACCAATCAACTATTAGGACACACCCTTTAATCACGTGATGGACTGAAGTTTATATAAGTGTTGACATCCAGAATTAGAACGGATTCCTGTACTTTATCTTGCTGCATTCATACCGGCGGAGTCGCCAAAGGAAACAATAAAAATGTAGTTCGAGAAAGTTGTGTTATGATTTGTGTCCGAGGGTTGAGATGATGCGGGAATGGATTTAAACATTTGTGATGCACGTCCGGGCGACAATTCATCCATTTTAACCTCAATTAGATGAAGCAAGGTGAATCAGTAATCAAAACTATGCCACTCAGGCCTTTATTCGTCGGCCCGCGCCCGTGCTATTACATATATATATTAATATTATTGGAGTTTCAGTAGCTCGAATTTGATCATGTTTAGGGTCATTTCCCAGTAGTCAAAGGTTGTGACCCCCTTATG
>OU015491.1:18627408-18709908 GCA_907164885.2 Dolomedes plantarius
TGAAGGGTTTTTTCCCCATTTCTCGTCTTTAAATTGTTATAAGTCAAGAACCATTAAAGATAAATGCTTGAAACTTGTAACATGTCTTTTTCAACTATTTTGCTTTAATTTTAATTCAACAAATTTGAAAAAAATATTTACTTTTCAAAATATGATTTTTTAAAAATAAGTTACATCATTTCTTTCGTAATTTTTAATCTAAATATTTTTAATTTTTTTAAAAATCAATATTTTAAAAAATGATGCATCAGAATTAAAACTTAAATATTTCTGTTTAATTAAGTGAAAAAATTTTCAATTCGGCAATTAATATTTCGAGTTATAACGATTTTAAATTACCCCACTTTTATTAAAATTTTTGAATTTTAAAATTTTTTAAAAACTTTTTGAGAAGTTTTATGATGTGATTTTCTTTACAAACTAGAAGTTAACCCGTCATTTTGACGTCATAATACTAATGATGACGTCATAATGGAAAAAGTATATGAAAGTTAAAAAATATCCCGAATTATCTAACAATATTGCATTTAATCCACACCTTGTAAAAGCAAACCCTTTCATTATTTTTTATTTATTTAGTTTTTCATGCGATTGGAGTAGTAGACTGCAATCCAACATGTCATTTCGACGTCATAATACTAATAATGACGTCATAATGGAAAAAGTATATGAAAGTTAAAAAATATCCCGAATTATCTAACAATATTGCATTTAATCCACACCTTGTAAAAGCAAACCCTTTCATTATATTTTATTTATTTAGTTTTTCATGCGATTGGAGTAGTAGACTGCCATCCAGTTTTTTACAGCTCACTACGCGATATGAATACTTGAGCTACTTGATTCATTCACATTCAAGTTTGCTTACTTTCAGAATTCATCGCAAAAGTAAACAGATTTTTAAAAACTGTTAAATATACAGCTAAAAGCATCCAATTTTTTTTAGTTCTCAATGTTTTATAGAAAAATAGGCTGAACAAACATGATTTGATGGAGATATTAGTTTTTAGGTAAGAAAAAATTCTGATCCATATCGGAAATTGAAATTAAGCCTAACCGGCTGTTTGTTTACTGAGGGCTTCAATTGAAAGATGAGTACAGCCCGGATGTGTTATACAGAGACAACGGCTATTATATATATAATAATTATATGGTTAACCATCACAAAAAAATTCAAAATTTTAACTCAATAAATAAAAAAATTTTCAAAATGTGTCCCGGACCCCCTTATATGGGGAAATACAATTATATTGTTGCTGCTTTTTTGTTGAATTCAGCAGCTACAACATCATTTCATCTGTGTCAGTAAAAAACTTTCTACCCTCTCGTCTATTCGGGTGTAGTCCAGGCTACAGTGATACCACCAGGCCCCTTTGAACAGCAGCACGTATATAATTAGTGCTGTCTCACGATACAATAACAATTTTTAAAAAAAATATACGATACATACAATTGAAACAAAAAGGACAACTTTCGGCAAAACAGTTTGTATAACAAACTAAAATACAATTCGTCACCCCTATCGAAACTTGCGTAACGTGGCCTGGCCTCTAACCCATTCTAAATTTCAAACGTTAATGACTGACCTAAGCCCTTGAGATTTAGAATGGGTTAGAGGCCAGGCCACGTTACGCGAGCTTCGATAGGGGTGACGAATTGTATTTCAGTTTGTTACACAAACTGTTTTGCTAAAAGTTGTCCTTTTTGTTTCAATTGTATGTATCGTATATATTTTTTTAATTGATAAATCTTAGAGGCCAGGCCACGTTACGCGAGCTTCGATAGGGGTGACGAATTGTATTTCAGTTGGTTACACAAACTGTTTTGCTAAAAGTTGTCCTTTTTGTTTCAATTGTATGTATCGTATATATTTTTTTAATTGATTGTCTTTTTCATTATGGGGATATGAAGCTTCTGCGCTATCCTCTATTGAAAATGTTTTATGTTTTCTTTGCAGGATATGTTTTATGTTAAAGTGATTTAGCAGTCTATGCTTGAATTTTAATTTTGCTTATTTGTATTGTTTATATTTTACGACTATTTAATATCTTAGAAGTTTTGAGCTTCATTATAGTTAGGAAAACTATTCTTCCCTAAGTAAGACATTCCTCAATCTAATTTCTCCATCCACAATTAATTATTCAAGGGACCTGCACAGTTATAGAAATGATGCTCTCACACAGAGTATTTTATATTTGTACTAATAAAGAAACTTTCCCCCATTCCTAAATAAAAGCTCTCTTGAATACAATATTACTCTTTAGGAATAGTTTGTATATAAAATTGCCCCCAATGACTTAGCAACACTTCCAGCAACTTCCACAATGAAGTTAAACAAATTAATTTTTAACTTAGAAATATTGAAGTTACTTTATGATTAACAAACATCATCAATAAATATACATTCATTTCCAGAAATATCTTGCCGCAAGACTCTCTAAAACTTTTTAACCTCTTTTGAAGTAAAGATTGTTACCGCATCCGAGCAGCAATGATTCCTATGAGGAAATTTCGAAAGCCGGTTTTCAAACGATTTCAGTGTCGCGTTTCCCGGCTCTTTTCAGTTGAATAATTTCATCTTGAGCTCAGTTCCATCTTTAATATTAAACTAAAATTTCAAATATTTCGGTCGGGTCCTCTCAACACGTGACGAAATCTTCGCTAATCTCTGTCTGGTATTGTCGCTAGAAATTGAACTTATCGGTTTAATAGTCATTCTCGTGCTTTATACTTTTGTCTCCTGCCAGTTTAAAACGTTGAATTCCTTTCGTGATTGCATGAAATTGTTTCTGATAAATAATATGCTAAATGGCCAGCATTCAATCTATATATATAAAACAGTTCCGTAACTGACTCATTCATTCATTCATTCATTCATTCATTCACTGACTGACTGACATACAACGCACAGACCAAACCGCTGGACCTAAAGGGATGAAATTTTGCATGGCGAATCTTCTAATAGTGTAGGGGTGCACTAAGAGAGATTTTTCAAAAATTCTTCTTAGATTTTTTTTAAATTAAATTTTTAAGCTGAATTTTAAACTTTTTTTACGTTTGCATTTAAAATAATACATTGAGGGTTAGAAAATTTATATCACGAGAAAGATCATAAAAATTCCTTCAAAATGAAATTTTTTTCGAATTTTTACCTCCATTTCCTGATTTTTGGTGAATTTTTAAAGATTCATTTTTAGAATTTAATTTATTAAATGCTGATCACGTGATTTCTTTTTCTGGTACTTTCAATAAATTTATCGTCACGTGCGTAACAACTAAATAGACAAAAGAAAATTTTTTTTCTCTTTCTAATGCAGCAGACGATTGGATATTATCCAAAAAAAAATGCATATCCCTTACGATTTTTTTATAAATATACATATATAGATAGATATATATTTTACATCAATTGTATACATTAATCATCGCATTTATTATAAATATATATATATTTATTTTTTGGCATAAATTGCATACGTTGACCGCTGTATTTAATTTGAATGTACTCCGTAGCGAAGCGCGGGTTTTCAGCTAGTACAGATATATAAAATTTATGATTTCATTATTGTTACATTACAAACTTTATTCTTCCTAAAGATAACTAAATCTATTCACAAAGTGCGCCGATAAAGTAACCGGGCATTTTTTTATAAATAAGAAAAATATTACTCACCTTCAAATAAATTTATCCCCTTCAAAATAATAATCGCCAAAGGAGTCTATACAATTTTTCCAACGTTCCTTCAAGTCATCGAAACACTGTTTATAGGCGTTGGAACCAACCGTTTGCAAAATACGCGTAACATTTGATTTAATATCCGAGACGTTTTCAAATCTCTGTCCTTTCATGGTCATCTTAAGTTTCCGTAAAAGGAAAAAATCAGCTGGCGATAAGTCGGGAGAATATGGTGGGTGATTTATCACTGTAATTGAATGCTTAGCAAGATATTGTTGTACAGAAATTGCTGTATGGGGCCTAGCATTATCGTGTAAAAGAAACCATTGCCCAGGATCAAACAGTTTCTTCCTAACTCGCCTTATCCTGTTTTTTAATCGAAAAAGTACCTCCTTGTAAAAATACTGAATAATTGTTTGATTTTCAGGAACTAATTGTTGTAAATAAATCCTTTGTAATCAAAAAATGCAATCAGTATCACCTAAGTCTTTGATTTTGATATCCGTGCTTTTTTTTATGGGAGAAGATGGTCCTTTCCACTGTGCACTTTGCCTTTTTGTTTCAGGGTCGTATTGTAGACACTGGGTCTCATCTCCTGCTATAATACACTTTAAGAGATTGTTGTCCTGTTGCGCAGTAGTCAGCAAATCTTCACAGCAAAGAAGACAAAAGAAGACTCTTCTGTCTTCTTTTTGTTGTTCTGTCAAAATCCGAGTACAAACTTTTTTTCATTTTCAGAATTTCAATTAAAATTAATCTACAGCTTTCTTTTCTTATCCCAAGCATGTCTGAAAGTTGCTGAGTTGTAACACGTCTATCAGCTTTTACCAAAGAACGTATTTTCTCCACATTTTCCTATTCTTTAAAGTTGAAGGGCTCCCTGTCTTTGGTTCATCTTCAATTCTTTCTCGCCCACATTTAACCTATAGCTTACGGGGCCCATTTTTCCGATTTCCTCTATAGAACGGGAATTTCCATACCCCCTTTGTAAAAACGGACTTTAAGGGGGTTATGTGTGTATTTAAATATATATATATATATATATATATATATATATATATATATATATTCATTCTTGGGCCTGTATTCTTGGGATACATGCTATCCCACCCCGTAAGGAAAAGGTTAAAGCGGTTGTCCCACTCGTACACTTGTGTTCTTGATGCATCACTATATACTGTGCGAATCATCTCTAAAGTTTCGGTAGCAGATTTTTCCTAATTTGTAACAAAATTTAATGTTACAACGTTGTTCCATTCCGAAGCAAATTTTTTTTGTACAATGCCTTCTCAGTAAATGAAAATTACTACGGCGTTTTGATGTGCAAATGACTAAATAACCAGCTTAAACTGGTTTTAACAAGAGTTGAGATGTCACTCTTTCTAGCCAGGCGATTATTCTTTCACTTTTTTTATTTTATCGTTTGATCTTTTAATTTGTCCGGTTACTTTAAGGGCACACCTGCAGCTTTAAAACCTTAGCTTTGAACCTTAACCATTCATTGGGTACTTTAATTGTTGCCAATGTGGGAGTTTCTAAAACATAAAAAATATACAAGGGAAGATAATTTACGATGTAAAGGTGATCAAAATATAAAAAGAAATAAAAGAGAATGAATATGAATTAAGGGATTTAATAATTTTCTGAGGTTACTCCAAATATTTGAGGTACAAATATATCCTGAAGACAAAAATAGTAATTATTATTAATTATTAAAATAGTAATTATTATTAACAAGTCAATGAAAAAGTTGGCTTCATCAGACAATTTTTTTAGCATGAGAAATAAATGTTCAATTTGTTTCTCAGCCAATTAAAATTTATCTTCATGTATCAAGAATGATGCAGATAAAAATCTCTGTAAATGGGAAGTAAATTTAAAGTGTTTGAAAGTATAAAAATTCTCGGTCTTTCCCATAAAGTTCTCTATCAACGACTAGTATAAGAATAGATTTCAAAACAATTGACAAAAATAGTAATTATTATTAACAAGTCAAGGAAAAAGTTGGCTTCATCAGACAATTTTTTTAGCATGAGAAATAAATGTTCAATTTGTTTCTCAGCCAATTAAAATTTATCTTCATGTATCAAGAATGATGCAGATAAAAATCTCTGTAAATGGGAAGTAAATTTAAAGTGTTTGAAAGTATAAAAAATTCTCGGTCTTTCCCATAAAGTTCTCTATCAACGACTAGTATAAGAATAGATTTCAAAACAATTGACAAAAATAGTAATTATTATTAACAAGTCAAGGAAAAAGTTGGCTTCATCAGACAATTTTTTTAGCATGAGAAATAAATGTTCAATTTGTTTCTCAGCCAATTAAAATTTATCTTCATGTATCAAGAATGATGCAGATAAAAATCTCTGTAAATGGGAAGTAAATTTAAAGTGTTTGAAAGTATAAAAAATTCTCGGTCTTTCCCATAAAGTTCTCTATCAACGACTAGTATAAGAATAGATTTCAAAACAATTGACAAAAATAGTAATTATTATTAACAAGTCAAGGAAAAAGTTGGCTTCATCAGACAATTTTTTTAGCATGAGAAATAAATGTTCAATTTGTTTCTCAGCCAATTAAAATTTATCTTCATGTATCAAGAATGATGCAGATAAAAATCTCTGTAAATGGGAAGTAAATTTAAAGTGTTTGAAAGTATAAAAAATTCTCGGTCTTTCCCATAAAGTTCTCTATCAACGACTAGTATAAGAATAGATTTCAAAACAATTGACAAAAATAGTAATTATTATTAACAAGTCAAGGAAAAAGTTGGCTTCATCAGACAATTTTTTTAGCATGAGAAATAAATGTTCAATTTGTTTCTCAGCCAATTAAAATTTATCTTCATGTATCAAGAATGATGCAGATAAAAATCTCTGTAAATGGGAAGTAAATTTAAAGTGTTTGAAAGTATAAAAAATTCTCGGTCTTTCCCATAAAGTTCTCTATCAACGACTAGTATAAGAATAGATTTCAAAACAATTGACAAAAATAGTAATTATTATTAACAAGTCAAGGAAAAAGTTGGCTTCATCAGACAATTTTTTTAGCATGAGAAATAAATGTTCAATTTGTTTCTCAGCCAATTAAAATTTATCTTCATGTATCAAGAATGATGCAGATAAAAATCTCTGTAAATGGGAAGTAAATTTAAAGTGTTTGAAAGTATAAAAAATTCTCGGTCTTTCCCATAAAGTTCTCTATCAACGACTAGTATAAGAATAGATTTCAAAACAATCGACAAAAATAGTAATTATTATTAATTATTAAAATAGTAATTATTATTAACAAGTCAATGAAAAAGTTGGCTTCATCAGACAATTTTTTTAGCATGAGAAATAAATGTTCAATTTGTTTCTCAGCCAATTAAAATTTATCTTCATGTATCAAGAATGATGCAGATAAAAATCTCTGTAAATGGGAAGTAAATTTAAAGTGTTTGAAAGTATAAAAAATTCTCGGTCTTTCCCATAAAGTTCTCTATCAACGACTAGTATAAGAATAGATTTCAAAACAATTGACAAAAATAGTAATTATTATTAACAAGTCAAGGAAAAAGTTGGCTTCATCAGACAATTTTTTTAGCATGAGAAATAAATGTTCAATTTGTTTCTCAGCCAATTAAAATTTATCTTCATGTATCAAGAATGATGCAGATAAAAATCTCTGTAAATGGGAAGTAAATTTAAAGTGTTTGAAAGTATAAAAAATTCTCGGTCTTTCCCATAAAGTTCTCTATCAACGACTAGTATAAGAATAGATTTCAAAACAATTGACAAAAATAGTAATTATTATTAACAAGTCAAGGAAAAAGTTGGCTTCATCAGACAATTTTTTTAGCATGAGAAATAAATGTTCAATTTGTTTCTCAGCCAATTAAAATTTATCTTCATGTATCAAGAATGATGCAGATAAAAATCTCTGTAAATGGGAAGTAAATTTAAAGTGTTTGAAAGTATAAAAAATTCTCGGTCTTTCCCATGAAGTTCTCTATCAACGACTAGTATAAGAATAGATTTCAAAACAATTGACAAAAATAGTAATTATTATTAATTATTAAAATAGTAATTATTATTAACAAGTCAATGAAAAAGTTGGCTTCATCAGACAATTTTTTTAGCATGAGAAATAAATGTTCAATTTGTTTCTCAGCCAATTAAAATTTATCTTCATGTATCAAGAATGATGCAGATAAAAATCTCTGTAAATGGGAAGTAAATTTAAAGTGTTTGAAAGTATAAAAAATTCTCGGTCTTTCCCATAAAGTTCTCTATCAACGACTAGTATAAGAATAGATTTCAAAACAATTGACAAAAATAGTAATTATTATTAACAAGTCAAGGAAAAAGTTGGCTTCATCAGACAATTTTTTTAGCATGAGAAATAAATGTTCAATTTGTTTCTCAGCCAATTAAAATTTATCTTCATGTATCAAGAATGATGCAGATAAAAATCTCTGTAAATGGGAAGTAAATTTAAAGTGTTTGAAAGTATAAAAAATTCTCGGTCTTTCCCATAAAGTTCTCTATCAACGACTAGTATAAGAATAGATTTCAAAACAATTGACAAAAATAGTAATTATTATTAATTATTAAAATAGTAATTATTATTAACAAGTCAATGAAAAAGTTGGCTTCATCAGACAATTTTTTTAGCATGAGAAATAAATGTTCAATTTGTTTCTCAGCCAATTAAAATTTATCTTCATGTATCAAGAATGATGCAGATAAAAATCTCTGTAAATGGGAAGTAAATTTAAAGTGTTTGAAAGTATAAAAAATTCTCGGTCTTTCCCATAAAGTTCTCTATCAACGACTAGTATAAGAATAGATTTCAAAACAATCGACAAAAATAGTAATTATTATTAATTATTAAAATAGTAATTATTATTAACAAGTCAATGAAAAAGTTGGCTTCATCAGACAATTTTTTTAGCATGAGAAATAAATGTTCAATTTGTTTCTCAGCCAATTAAAATTTATCTTCATGTATCAAGAATGATGCACTCTGTAAATGGAAAGTAAATTTAAAGTGTTTGAAAGTATAAAAAATTCTCGGTCTCTGCCATAAAGTTCTCTATCAACGACTAGTATAAGAATAGATTTCAAAACAATCGACAAAAATAGTAATTATTATTAATTATTAAAATAGTAATTATTATTAACAAGTCAATGAAAGAGTTGGCTTCATCAGACAATTTTTTTGCATGAGAAATAAATGTTCAATTTGTTTCTCAGCCAATTAAAATTTATCTTCATGTATCAAGAATGATGCACTCTGTAAATGGGAAGTAAATCTAAAGTGTTTGAAAGTATAAAAAATTCTCGGTCTTTACCATAAAGTTCTCTATCAACGACTAGTATAAGAATAGATTTCAAAACAATCGACAAAAATAGTAATTATTATTAATTATTAAAATAGTAATTATTATTAACAAGTCAATGAAAAAGTTGGCTTCATCAGACAATTTTTTAGCATGAGAAATAAATATTCAATTTGTTTCTCAGCCAATTAAAATTTATCTTCATGTATCAAGAATGATGCACTCTGTAAATGGGAAGTAAATTTAAAGTGTTTGAAAGTATAAAATATTCTCGGTCTTTCCCATAAAGTTCTCTATCAACGACTAGTATAAGAATAGATTTCAAAACAATCGATTTTTAAGGAATTGTTTGAAGGTATGTCTCATTTTTCTTACTCTCTCCTGGAGTTATTTTGTATTTTTTCTCTTGGTCTAAAA
The DNA here is from genome assembly GCA_907164885.2 of Dolomedes plantarius. Lineage (NCBI taxonomy): Eukaryota > Metazoa > Arthropoda > Arachnida > Araneae > Dolomedidae > Dolomedes > Dolomedes plantarius. The sequence continues at coordinate 18,636,825 of OU015491.1, forward strand.
ATCATAAGTGGTATTTGGAAACAATAAGATTTTATTTTTTGCTGTGTTTTGAGTCTCTTAATATGTTATTTCTCCAAAAGCTTTTTTTTATAAACTAATTGGCTGAAAAACTAATAAAACGCCAGCGAGTAGTAGAGCTAATAATTCTCTAAAATACGTTAAATATAAAACAGATACCCTTTATTTTTTACGAACAGGAAAATTTCCGCGTAAGGTTGTGGCCGGATGATGGCCCAGTAGCTAGAGTGATGACCTCGGCACCATAGCCAGTGGGTTCGAGTCCCACTCTAGGCATGGACGTTAAAAATATGAATTTCCATTACTTCAGAACAGAGTTAAAGATAAGACTGAGAAACCCAACACCAATGATTTTAAGAATTACACCCCTCTCTGTATGTATTATTTTTCAAACTTTAGATATCTATACTTTATCATTACATCAAATAAGAAATTGTTGGGGAAAAATTTTCAGCAAATTTTTAAGAGAGGAGTAAAAATTCAGCAAGTACTAAAATATAATGTGGATTATATCACTCTCTGTATGTACTATTATTCACAATTCAGATATCTCCACTTAATTATATCAAATAATAAATTGCTGAGAAAATTTCTTCGCTTATAAAACGGAGTAAAAATTCACCAAGTACTGAAAAATGTGTAGAAAGTTAACTATTAATGGCTCTCGGTTGCTATGCCGGCGACGGTTAAGCCTAACTTCGTGGTCATTTATGCTCTCTCGTTTATAGCTGTTCGGTATCGACTTTAATCAGTAGGTCCCAGTCTAATTAACCCTCATGTAGCAAAAATTGACCATACCTACAAACCAAACCAAATCAAACCTAGAAGAAAAATATAGAATTTTAGACAAAATGCCTGTTCTCAAGTTATCAATACTTTTATATCTAATTCACGACGCTGTCTTTAATTTTTAAAGTCAGCATAATGTCTGGTTTTAATACAACATATGTAAAACAATTATATCCAAAACTATTTACATTTGCACAGATTCATCTGCATTTTTTTCATCCTTTGTCACTACTGTTGACTGTTTAAGTCTAAAGTGCTGAAAACCGAAACCTTATACTAGGTTGCTTCAAATGTCGCCAGTACACATGCTGCAACGAGATCATGAATGTGTCAGGAAAAGCAACAAATGTAGTAATGAATTTAATTTGTTCCATTAACAAAATTGTTTAATCCTATGATGAATTAAACAATGCATGAAGATCAGTTTTTCTCCGACACACGTTAAATTATTTTTAAAAATTACATCAGTTAGACTCGCCCTCTTTTGAATCTATACTAATAAAGAGACAAGTGGAAGTCGAGAGATCACGTGACCGTAACTCATCCGGGTGGGCACCGATCCTAGAAAAAAAAAATGGCCGACAAATATACAGGAAACGGTGTAATTTTTTTTTCTCATGAAAGTACATAAATGTTACATATTTGGAAAGAGCTTCGAAAACTGATAATTTTTTCTGCGTACACTTATTCTGTTAATTCAATAGTTTTAGAGATATTTTCATTCTAAAATCACTCACTGCTGAAAAACCAAATCATCTGGTGCAGTGGTGCTGCCATCTGTCGGCAGCGACGGGAATGAAAGTTGAAAGGAATTTATTCACTCGAATTTAATCCATTTGTAGGCTTTTTTTTTCTTTTGTGGGGCCCGAAGTACATAAATATGTTACACGGATGGCTTGAGCGTAGCTAGGCGAAGCCCGAGCCTAGCCGGGCGAAGCCCGGCTAGTCATAAATAAAATGTACTCACGTAAAATTAATTAAAGAAAAATTATAAACTGATGCCCAAAAAAAAATCAAGATTGATAATCGCAAAAGAATCAACGATATTACTCACAAAATTTTATATTGAAAGGGAGTAAATATTAACTTTTACAAAAGGAGCATAAATTGACTATCAAAATGAATATAAATGAACTAGCCGCTGAGGGACCAGCATGGTCGATTTTAGTTTTATATTTTCTTTTGCAAAACAACTCAACTGAACGTAACATGTGTAAGGGATGTTGCCATTACCTGTCATAAATATACGCTGTTAAGGAATATTCTCCATAAGGCTGATTCTAAAACATCGTGATTAAAAAATATGAATTTCCATTACTTCAGAACAGAGTTAAAGATAAGACTGACAAACCAAACACCAATGATTTTAAAAATTACACCCCTCTCTGTATGTACTATTTTTCAAACTTTAGATATCTATACTTTATCATTACATCAAATAAGAAATTGTTGGGGGAAAATTTTCAGCAAATTTTTAAAAGAGGAGTAAAAATTCAGCAAGTACTAAAATATAATGTGGATTACATCACTCTCTGTATGTACTATTACTCACAATTCAGATATCTCCACTTAATTATATCAAATAATAAATTGTTGAGAAAATTTCTTCACTTATAAAATGGAGTAAAATTTCAGCAAGTACTCAAAAAAGTGTAGAAAATTAACTATTACTGGCTCTCGGTTTCTATGCCGGTGACGGTTAAGCCTAACTTCGCGGTCATTTATGCTCTCTCGTAATGAATTATTTCTTCTTCGCTTTCTTTCTTGAGACTGTTCCCAATTTTCACTTGATCTTGCAGCTCGCTTTCGAGCCTTGCTGATTTCAGTGCGTAAATCCATGTTGACATTCGGTTGCAAATTGCGGGCGGCCGCTAATGTTTACATCTGGTAGTTGCAGCCGTTGCCATTCGAAGTGTGGAAATATCGTGGATTTTTGTGCCGCATACCTACGCGTTTTATATATATATATATATATATATGTCAAGGATTTAGTGGGGAAACAATGATTACTCTAAATTTAAAGGGGGCTTAGTAATTAATTTATTGTCGTGGCGTAATTCACCACTATTCTCATATCTTATTTCGAAACGCATCGCAGAGAAAGTATTTTACGGGGTGAACTTGATTCACGTAAATTGAAGAACCAGGAAGGGAATCTATAAATATTAACAAAACTAGCTCCGCATCGGCCTCATCTTCGGTGCAAACGTCACACGCATGCGCGATGGCTTTAGATGGTAAAAAACAATAGCGTTTTAATCAGACGGCAGGAAATTCTTAATGGAGACGGTCACGCGTCGCGCGGGAGCTTGATGATTCTTGGATTTAATTTATCAGATTGAATCAGGTAGCTTAAGATTTGGAAATAAACGATGTAAAATGTAATTAATTGTATTTTTTTGCCACCGGCCTTTTAACTCATTGACTGCTATAACTTTAATAATTAAGTAAAGATAGATTAAGCAGGAGAAAAGCTTGGATGTAAGACGACGTACTGGGAAGGGTGTAAGTAGTGAGCGTGTCATATATATATATATAGATAGATAGGGCCCCTCGATAATGTTTTAGTCCATCTTAGGTCACCTGAGATTAGTAGTTAATTTTTTTTTTAATTTCCGGTAGCTATTTCTTAGAGCCTCATTCTAAGTACAGAAGAAGAGAAAATGGGATAGGAGATAATTGCATGAAAGTTGAGTCCAGGACCATTTACATGCAGTGCAGAATCAAATCCTCCTACAAAGAGCATGGTGAGAGCAGTATTTTTGCTCATTAATATGCTCAAGGAACCCGGATCTCAAAAAAATATATAAAAACGCTTTCTATTTGTCCTTCATTTGGTAGGGAAAAAAAGAAATTCGTTAAAGAGTTTTGTACGTCTTCTTTTTTACCCTCTTTCGTTATTTTTCATCAAATAAGGCTCATAGCACGAATTAAATCGTCCATAGTAAACCGTGAATCTTATCTGATGAAATGAGGTTTATGAGGTGTAGGAAAAATCTACATACTGTGGAAATACTGCAAAAGTTGCCCGCCATAGATTTTTTTTTTCCAGCGTGGCGGGTACTTCTATCCTGAGGACATTGACACATCTACACCACGAATTTGTTGGCTACTATATTATGGAAGCACCATGTAGGGGCCTTATGAGAAGACGGCACAGCAACGTTCATGCTTTAGTCAGGATTCGAACAAAGTTCACTACGGGGAAGGTCGATATGCTAACCATTATACAAAGGCTGTTCACACATTTTTTAGACGATGTATATTGTATTTACAAAACTAAATTACATAAAATTCTTGTTTTTTTAAATGTTCTATCTGACATCCCTTATTCTGAACTATCTTTCGACACCGCAATTTCCAGGCTAATAATGCCTTTTGAAGTGTCAGAAGAGGTATTCTATCCCATTCCTCCTGAACAGCTTTCCAGAGTCCTGTAAGGGTTTTGGGACGACGTTTGGATAATGCACATTTTAAAAGTCCGAAAGCACAAAAATCCATAGGTGATACATCGGGAGATTTAGTAGGGATATCAGTGAAGGGTATGGCCTTGATACCAGTTTTTTGTTCCATTTCTTTTAGGAAATTTACAGTGGATTTTGATGTGTGACTGCTAGCTTTGTCCTGATGGAGTCTCACGGATTGATGGCACTGTGGGTAAAGCGATGGTATTTCATTCAGAAAAATTGGCGATAAAATATGTTCCTGATAGTATTTGGAGTTAATCTTGACATTTTTTTCCACTCTCTTTATTTTTAACTTGCCATTATAAGAAAAACCAGCAACAATCATGAATCCCTTAGAATGTGGGCTTATGTGGACGGCAAACGTAGATATAAATCATCTTTATTTTTCTTTCATTTGTTTTTAAACTGCTGTTACCAAAATACCGTATGAAAGGCGTGAAAGAACTGCCGAAAGCTGCAGGAGCAAACCAAGTAGACAATCACGCTGATGTGTTACAGAAGCGTCAGAGGCCATAGAAGTTATTCAGGGGAATAATCGAAATAAGGTTGAATAGAACCTTCGGGAATCACAGGAGCAAACTAGGAGAATCATCTTCGACAGTTCGACTCTAGCGCGATAAACAAGAGTAGAACCGTCTAAAGTCACAAAATAAAACCATGTGAATCACTGAGATAAGCCTTTGCAGATCCATCGGAAAGCACGAAAGCAAGTCAGGTGAATAACCGAAATGAGGTCAGGTACAACTGTCAGAGGCTACAGGGGCAAGCCAAGTGAGTAACGAGATGAGATCGAATACACCCATTGGAAGCCATTGAAGGAAGCCAACTGAGTACCTAATGAACTAAGATCGAGTACAACAACAGTTCGAAGCCTCTGAATCATGCAAGAAGAATAATAGACTTCTGTCGGTGAAATTGTGGTGTCATAAATGCTTCCATTTGCTATTATATTCTCATGGCAGAAGTTTTAACTTTTATCATGCGCTGATTCCTGATATCTACGTTCCTGAAACTATCGCTACATGCCATCATATCATTTTAATGGTTAAATTCAGTGAAGAGAGGCAGCTAAGAGCGAAGAGTTTCCAAATAGCAACGTCTAATAACCATATCAATATGCCTCTTTGCTTAATCTGAGCTTTCCCATCACATGTGAGCTGTTGATCAACTGAAAAAAAGTGAAAGAGAGAGAGATGAGCCGTAAATGTTTGCTAGCGTAATATCGAAATTCCACTGAGATCGAGTTGATTCAATTAGTACATGTTCTTTGAATACAGCGATAATAGAAATTTGATAATATATTGATTTTAATCTAATAAGGTCTGAATAAAAGCCTAATATGAAGATTGATCTTCTGGTTAATCTCGGCAGTCATCATCACAATTCGTTCTAGTTAACATACCACCATCTATAAAAAGTTTTAATTATTACTTAATATAGTAGCGAATATCAGAATAAAAAAGGCTATTCCCTTTTCACTCATTTCCTGTAGCATAAACATCTAAAAATACCCCCATGAAACTAAAACACGAGATAATAATCTAGATCAAACTATTGCTTAGACTAATACGAGTATATATATATATATATATATATATATATATATATATATATATATATATATATATATATATATAAGCGAAAAAACTTGTGATAAAACCTACGAAGAACTAAAAATAGAAGTACTTCCCGAAAATCGTTTATGGTTCAAATATTTCAAAGAGATTAGATATAAATGTTGAATAAAATGTTGATTTGTATTCATGAATTGTGTTTGGAGATACTAAACTGTCCTTTGAGAGGTATTTTTCTCCTGCTAAATGATAACTCTACTTACCCTCCAGGAATCGGTTGAGAATTACAATGTCTAGGTAGTTGCATTGCCTAGAATAGACCATCCACAACCATATTTATGATCCGAAAGGATGTAGTCGAATTATCAAAAGGTTAGCCGGTTTTATTTATTTAATAACACCCTACAGAAAACAGTTTTGAAGGTTTTTTATTGGGTCATTCAAATTTTAGACGTTAAAGGAAAGAGTTTTTCAACAATTTGAATTTTACAGGTGCGTCTGCATTTCAAGATGCCGTATTACTTAAAACTTGGAAAAATTACAAAAACTAAAGCTGTGAGATTACGAAAAAATCAAGTGAGAAAAAAAATGGAAATAAATATTATAAGCATATTGACACTGTCGCGAAAAATCTCTCAAAGTATGTAAATTAATGTTGTGATCTAGACTTTCGTTTCTTAGGATTAAAACGCCCGCTTCCGATCAATAATCCCTATATTAACAATATTTCCTTGCTTTATTTTTAAATGCATCCTATGTTTATGACCTTTATAAGCGGAATCCTAGAAAAAAAATAAATAAAAGCCATTCTTACATCAGATTCCAACACGAAACGTCCTTAAAGCGTGTAGATCATGCAGTACTGAAAATAAATAGTAAGCTGTGTTTATCAGTATCACGTCAAATAATGTGCACAAACCTCGTTGGAACCACAGCTAGAGAGACTGCAAACAGGAAATTCTTGGCTGGGAGAAAAAGTCATGGTCATTAAACTAAAAATAAAGTTTTGATAAGCGCCTGTCGTAGAAGAAAATCTATTAAATGATAGAAGTTTCTAGAACTGGGGATCACACATAACAATAAAACTTAATATAATTCCACAAAATGCACAAAGGCAAACACTTATAAATAGATCTATAAATATATAAAGGAAGTTATCCAATATAATGGAAACACTGGCCGTTTCTGCAGAACTGTTTATCAAAAAACAGTAGGCTCACTCTGACTTGCAAAACCACAGGACTTAAATGGGGAATAAAGTGTTATAAATCACTTCGGAAATATATTGTAATTTGGCGCCATTCATCCTGCAACATATGCTCCAACTGTTCCAGTAATTGTGGCGGGAGAGAACGGGATCGAACCTTTCTCGCCAAATGATCCCACAAATGTTCAGTTAAGTTCAACTATCCCGACTTGGGGTAGCCAGGACAGATGCTCATCATATTCATGTTCATCATATTCACATGTTAACACATCTTGCATATTGCGCGGGTGCGTTTTCGTCAAGGTAACACCGACTGCCATTGGTAAATAAAGCCTGCACAATAGGATACATGTGGTTCGCTAGAATGTCTTCTTAGACTTCCAAAGCCACAGAAACAATTATGGTCCCTAGAGATTGCCAAGAGATAGCAATCCTACAGTACCAGAAAGCCACTGCCATGCTTCACCGTGGGCACCAAGCAATCAGGATTGTATGTTCCGTAAGGTATTCACCAAACGCTCACACTACCAATGATAGAAAGAAATGTAAGGCTCGGTTCATACGACAGATGACACGTAGTCAATAATTTAAACTCCAGTTTCTATATTCGAGGCACCATCTGACTCATTTTCATGCATCGGTGTCAGTAATGAGTAGCTTCTATTTAGATTGCAGCACGGCCATAAATACCAGCTTTTGTGCAGTTTGCAAGGAACTGTTAGTACAAAAACAGAATCATGTCTCATATTCAACTTTGCTGTTATTTCCTGTACAGCAAATGTAGCTGTTTGCTGAACTACACTCTTAGGTTTTCGTCGTTCAATCCGTTCTAAAATCCCCCTTTCTCACACTGACATCTTCGAATAACGTTCACACGTTTTGAACTTAGAGGCAACACCTTGTTCATTTTTTTTACCGTGTCATAATCATTGATATTGTTCATTGTGATACACCAACAGTTTCTGCCATCTCAGTATCAGAAGAACCCGCAATCCTCGCGTGAATCCCCATACACTTCTTTGAGTCACTCAGATCAACATTTTGCACATTAATTCGACAACAGGCAATTCTACGTCGACTCTACAGCTACTGCGTGATAGCTGATACTCGTACTTCACCGATCGTAATCTGCGTGAGCCCGTAGAGCACACGCCTTCTTTAATTGGTATTTTTAATATTTTCAAAAAAAACCGTAAGATATATACCGTAAGATATATATTTACATATTACTTTGAATTCCCCATATGAATTTCAGATTCCAAAATGTCCTTTTACAACAAACATATACATTAAACATATCCTACTCACTATTCTGAGATGAATATTAAATCCTAGAATTTTATTAGGGCAGTTCAATCTGAATAAAGGATAGAGCAGGAACAATTAAATGTGTAAACCACAGTGGACCACTCTCTCCAGAAGTGAAATTTTATCATTATTGTTTAAAATTCCCTGTCTCGGAGATATCAATAATTATTCCTGAATGCGATTGATAGCTCTGGGTAAGGTCATTATTATGTTCATCCTTTCATTACGATATCCATTAAGGGCAGTATTAATACGTTATTCATTGAGGTCGTTATTATGTTCACCCGCAACTGTTTTAGTATAATTTCCACAAAATCTCTATTGGCTATGATTGGGGAATTACATTTAATAAATCAATGTTTGATTAATTCTCTAAAACTCCGTTTTTCCCTTTCTTTAGAGACCGAGGTGCTAGCGAACTTTCTGCCTGGACTTGACTCTTAAAATATAACCATGTAAAGTTAAAAAGAAAGGTCTCAACGGTAGTCATACCGGTATTTTCAACGGTAGTCACTATCCAGTTATAACGATGCGAGCGATGTAGTAGGTAATTCACAAGTTCCAGCACCTAGCTAAAACCATGAACGCTCCAAAACTGGTTTATGCCAAACACCATAGTGCTGTAACGACATTCCTTTAAACAGCACTTGTAAAATTGCTGTGGAAGAAATCAAAACGGGCACCTGATAATAATTCCGTCTTTCATCCAGTGCCGGATTTGTGCCTAGGCCTACAAGGCCCCAGCCTAGGGGCCCCGGTGACTTTACATTAGCTCAAAAGCCTGGCTTGCCTTATCAAAAAGCTTTATCGAAAATAATATGATGACGTCATTCGTCCGGGCCCTGGTGGCTTTACATTAGCTCAAAAGCCTGGCTTGCCTTATCAAAAAGCTTTATCAAAAATAATATGATGACGTCATTCGTCCGGGCCCTGGTGGCTTTACATTAGCTCAAAAGCCTGGCTTGCCTTATCAAAGAGCTTTATCCAAAATAATATGATGACGTCATTCGTCCGGGCCCTGGTGGCTTTACATTAGCTCAAAAGCCTGGCTTGCCTTATCAAAAAGCTTTATCGACAATAATATGATGACGTCATTCGTCCGGACCCTGGTGGCTTTACATTAGCTCAAAAGCCTGGCTTGCCTTATCAAAAAGCTTTATCGACAATAATATGATGACGTCATTCGTCCGGGCCCTGGTGGCTTTACATTAGCTCAAAAGCCTGGCTTGCCTTATCAAAGAGCTTTATCCAAAATAATATGATGACGTCATTCGTCCGGGCCCTGGTGGCTTTACATTAGCTCAAAAGCCTGGCTTGCTTATCAAAAAGCTTTATCGAAAATAATATGATGACGTCATTCGTCCTGGCCCTGGTGGCTTTACATTAGCTCAAAAGCCTGGCTTGCCTTATCAAAAAGCTTTATCGAAAATAATATGATGACGTCATTTTTTTTTTTTTTTTTTTTTTTTTTTTTTTTTTTTGCACAGAAGAAAGTTCGTCGTATGATTCTGTAAATTTTATAGAATAACGTAACTATAGCAACATAGACTGTATTATTCTGATGTTTATTAAAGTCATTAAAGTCGATTAAAAATTATATGTTCTGTACTAGTGCATTTAATTTGCTAAATTTCCAAAATAGCTCCGAGATGGTGGGGGGGGGCCCAAATGTCAAGTGCCTAGGGGCCCTGGGTCTCTAAGTCCGGGCCTGCTTTCATCCCAACTTCTCTTTAACTGGAGAAAGAATAAAAGACTCTTGCTTACTACAGAAAGCTGGGAATTTTTGAATAGGATTTGACTTTGTGGGTCACAGTTGTTAAAAGAAAACAAACTTAAAATTTTTGGAAAGGATGTGAACTTGATAGAACATATATTTTAAGAGTTTCATGTTGAACATACCTTTCCATGAGACCGAAACGTTATATATTTACAGTGCACATACTGCTCAATTTTCAGGTTTAGCACGCAAAAGTATTAACAATATATTCGACAATTTTGCAAAATATTTCGTAACGCATAATCAGTGATGGTTAGCTATCACACGAGCCTGGCCCGACCTAAAATTTTAATTTCTTTTCTGACAAACTAAAATCAAGCAAGCCTTTGCTTACAAATAACTTTTTTTTGTTTTGGTTGCATATATGTAAAATTATCCACAGTTTTTCACCTTTAAATTGCCGTTTAAACATTAAGAGAGACAAACGAATAACGTACTTCCCCGTAAAGGAAATCTGTATCATTTAATTTAGTTTCATTTTCTGTATCATTTAATTTCTGTATCATTTAACCCAATGAATATCTGGGACACTAACAAAAATCATAGTCGCAAAAGTACATGATCAAAGAGTTTAAAAATCTCGATGTCTAAATGCCATGAGCATTTATAATCTGACTAGCTGAAAACCCGTACTTCGCTACGGAGTACATTCAAATTAAATACAACGGTCAATGTATGCAATTAATGCCAAATATATATATATATATATATATATATATATATATATATATATATATATATATATATATATATATATATATATATATATATATATATATATATATATATATATATATATATATATATATATATATATATTATATGATAAATACGACGATCAATGTATACAATTGATGTAAATATATATATATATATATATATATATATATATATATATATATATATATATATATATATATATATTTATAAGAAAATCGTAAAGGATAATTTTATAGACAAAATAATGTAGAAGAAAATATTCAAATTAAATCTAATATAAAGAATACTAAAGAATATAGTACAGTTAATATAGTACAGTTTGTAGAAGATTTCTTTTATTGTATTTTAATATTTTTTTGGATAATGTCCAATCGTCTGCCGCATTAGCAAGGAAAAAAATGTTTTTTTTTTGTCTATTTAGTTGTTATGCACGTGACGATAAATTTATTTAAAGTACCAGAAAAATAAATCACGTGATCGGCATTTAATAAATTAAATTCTAAAAATGAATCTTTAAGAATTCACCAAAAATCAGAAAATGGAGGTAAAGATTCGAAAAAGATCTCATTTTAAAGGAATTTTTAGGATCTTTCTTGTGATATAAATTTTATAACCCTCGAATTATTATTTTAAATGCAAACTTTAAAAAAGTTACAAAAACAGCTTAAAAATTTAATCTAAAAACATCTAAGAAGAATTTTTGAAAAATCTTTCTTAGTGCACCCCTACACCATAAGAAGAATCCCCATGCAAAATTTCAGCCCTTTAGGTCCAGCGGTTTGGTCTGTGCGTTGCATGTCAGTCAGTGAGTCAGTTACGGGACTGTTTTATATATATAGATAAGCTGTAGGAAAGCATTCAAATTAAAATACTTGCCATAGGATAGAATCAAATGAAATCAAAATAATTCTAAAAGAAAAAAAATTTTCATTTTCCAGCATTGCCACAACCATTAAAAGATGGGGGAAAATGGCGAAAACCTGCTAAGCATCAACCTTTAAATATCACAGCTCGATGAAATTTCAAGGGCCATAAAAAAGTCTTTTCCTTGAAACTTTTTTCGTAACGGAAATCGGTATCATTTAATTTACGTGCTTGGAAACCCAAGGAATTACTAGGACATTCACGCCGTCGTAGTTGTAAGAAATCATGACCACGGCGTTCGAAACAGAGCCTGACTAAGGCAGGGGCATACGGGGCAGTTGCCCCGGGCCCCCACATCAGAGGGGGGCCCTCAAATCGATGCGGCATGCATCGAAAAGAGCTTTTTAGCCTATTCTCTAAGTGCATAGGACTTGCCTATGGTATTTTTCGTTAACTAATTCAAATTGCTAAAAATGTCTTTACATTTTCTAATTATAAATTTAAATAGCATTCTTGTCAAATTTTGGCTCTTAAGATGTGCTATATCCCTTTAAATTATGGACATAGAATTGTCAGAAAATCAATAAAATGGACAGAACGATATTTCGTCTGACCATTGGATGGGGGGACTTTATAGCTATTTTAGGTTCTAGTCAATTTCCTTGTTATATATCGATAATGAGGTGAAAAATTTAAATACCTCCACTAAGTTCGGTTCTTCATTACTGAAGTAGTGAAGCAGAGGGGGCCCCCACAGAAGTTTTTGCCCCGGGCCCCAATTAGGCTAAGTCGGGCCCTGGTTCGAAACCTTTAGGTTCTGTGGATTAAGGGTTTAGATTTTGTTTAGCCGTAAAATAGATTAAGAGGGACATGCATATTCCTGTATTCTGCAAGGATCACAATGAAATCAAAACGTGCTTTCTGGGAAGAAAAAAAAATATCGTCTTCCAGCACCACCACCAAAACAAAAAAGAATTTCTGGTAGTCTCTTCTAACGAAACTACCGCGAGTTATTAACGTAGGATTACTTATCGTGCTTACTTCTTTTTCAATTCCTACTATTAGTTCACACTCTCTCTATATATATCTTGTTCAAATTTTCAATCGTTAATAAAAGTACTTTTTATTCATCCACTCAAGTTCAAATACATTTTTTTAAACTTCTAGTGGATGACACTTGATGTTAATATAGTTTTTTCAAATATTAATTCATTAATTAAATTTAATTAATCAATTTTAGTTTTAGACCATATATAGCTTGTTCAAATTTTCAATCGTTAATAAAAGTACTTTTTATTTATCCACTCAAGTTCAAATACATTTTTTTAAACTTGTAGTGGATGACACTTGATGTTAATACAGTTTTTTCAAATATTAATTCATTAATTAAATTTAATTAATCAATTTTAGTTTTAGACCATATATATCTTGTTCAAATTTTCAATCGTTAATAAAAGTACTTTTTATTCATCCACTCAAGTTCAAATACATTTTTTTAAACTGGTAGTGGATGACACTTGATGTTAATACAGTTTTTTCAAATATTAATTCATTAATTAAATTTAATTAATCGATTTTAGTTTTAGACCTAGAGCGTCTCTTGCTCTTGAATAGTAATTTCCCTCTTCTTACTCTGTAAACGGTAGCACTGCGGTATCGCGGGCTTCTCCCGTCCTGTAGGTTGCGAGATCGAATCCCCAACCTGACAAACTTTTTCTCTCTTTCCCCCCCCCCTCCTAATCTCGCACAGTAGGCAAGGTTTTGGCAGGCAATCTTTTTTTTTCAATTCCTACTATTAGTTCACACTCAAATTTTTCTTTGTTGAATTGACTTTAAAATTTGTAGGAATTGACTTAAATTTTTTTTTTTTTTATATTACTAGTTTTTCTTTTTTTTACAATAAAATTCCTACATACGAAGAGAAGGGTGGGTGATAACCCTATGCAGAATATATAGATCGATGGTAAGAAAATCGAGGGTAATGTGTCGTGTAAATGTCAAGTCAATAAATGAGTTTCCCAGTGTACTCGGATAGTTGGATGGAACCATATCTAAATTAAAGTGATCTTTCAGGAAATCGAATGCCTTTTCGTTGCGTTTTGCGTCTATATTAAAATCACCCATCATGATGATCGGCACATTGGATTCAATATCAAACTCTTCATCTATAGGTAAACTTGATTCGGAATATTTCATGAGCGCACTAAACAGAAATAATTTTAGATGGGCTACATTTACTGTTGGATGTATATATAATTCGAATGCCAGTATGAAACACTATTACCCATTTATTGTGATATCTTCCATTCAAATATCACCAGCTCCCGAATCTTCTATTTTTCTTCGGTGGTTTTGCGTGAAACGGATGACCGTATCAATCAGCTATGCTTTTCAGATTTCGATAGATCTCTACACCACTTGCTTTTTGCTGTTGATGGCTAGTCTTTAATGTGTTATTCATACACGCTTTCAATTCAAACCCTTTGACTTCTATTGGCTGGTCTTCAGGCATCCAAGTCTCTGAAATTGCTATGAAATCAGATTTCTCGATAATTTCATCGCTTTCAACATCGCTAGAATGAGCGACTAAGCTTTGCACATTCAAATTTGTTATGATCAATGATATTCTGTCACTCTGATTTATAACTCGCGACAAGGTTTTAACGTCTGAAATTTCGCTTTACCGCGGACCGTTATGGAGGAACGTAATCCTACGTTAAAAGATAAGAGAGAGAGACAGATAGAAAATAACAAGTGAAAAACAGTTAAAATTCAGCCTGTGAAAATCACTGTTAGAACAAATTTTAAAGGGAATAAAACAGCCATCTTCGTCAGATATTTCAAAAGAACATCCTTCTACAATGAAGACCTATGATATAAGATGAGTCACATTACCATTTTCTCCAATAAATTAACAATAAAAAAGTGATGCCAACAGAGGAAGAGTAATTACCTGAATAAAAAAACCATTGAAGAAGTAATAAGAAAATCAGGCAGCAAATATTTTCATATTTCATTACATCTAAGCTAGTAAATATCGGTATAAAAGTTTATCACTTAAAAATTTCGATTCTCTGCAATTTGTTACCGGAAATAAATACAGTCGAACCTCCATATATCGAAGTAGCAAATTGATGGAAAAAAATTCGATATATAGAAATTTCAATATAGAGAATTGAGCTTAGTTTTATCATAATTCTACTAAAAAAAATTAAAGCTTATTTTCGTATACAGAACTCCATTTCTAATTTATATGCGAATCCCATTAAATGAAAGTTAATAACTAAAAAATGAATTAATATGAAAGATTTATTGAGCACTACATATCTTTAAAAAAACAATAACGTAGACAGTGGTTACGATGATCACAGTTACATTCTTTTAAAAAAAAAACTACGAATATCTTGCTGAACAGCCAGTTTTGCGGAAAGTTAAAAGAAATGTTCGTATTTATGCAGTCCACTAAAAACTTCATCAGGGACATTTTAAGCGAATTGGAAGTCCACGACGTATTGTTTGAAATGCGAAAAATTGGGAGATTTTATTCTAAAGTGAATTAAAATCTCCAAATTTGTTTTGAAAAAAATTTCGATATATAGAGATTTTTTTCGATTTATAGAAACAATTTTTCTATGTTATGAACATGGAGATTCGTTAAGAGTTGGATATATAGAAATTTCGATATATGGAATTTCGACTGTATGTATGTATGTATGTATGTATGCATGCATGCATGCATACATACATACATACATACATACATACATACATACATATATATATATTTATTTATACATATATATATATATATATATATATATATTATATATGTATATGTATATGTCTACCTTAATGGCTGTTCTTACAAAGGGGGTATGAAATTTTCCGTTGTAAAGAGGGAATGGGAAAAATGGGCAGCGTAAGCTAAAGGTTCGACATCGGGAAGTTCTAGTGATGCGACATCGATAACAAAACATCGATGTTTTGAAACATCGATATACAATATTAAAACATCGATGCTAATAAAACATCGCCCAAAAACCATCGATGTTTTTAAACATCGATGTTTTAGAACATCCATTTTTTAAAACTGTTTTAGTAATCTCTAACATTAATGTTACTTTCGTTAGTCGTGGGGGGAGGGGGTGATTTAATTTTACTCTGTGATTGGGCAGACACAAATGACAAAAACTTGGTTGCTTTGGACTACATTGATGACTCAAAATTCTCGTTGTAAATACCGCCACGTTTTGCCTTCAAATGTCCAGATAAATTCGTGGTATCGCCAGAAGTTTTGAGGGACTTAAGGCAAATATTGCATTTCTCCAATTTGTCAGAGGTTTTGTAAAAATATTTCCAAACAGTATTTTTGGGAGGCATCTTACTAATAATATTAACGTCAACTTATATAAAACCAGAACAAAACAAAAACTTAATTGGATGCACTCGTGTATATACTATTTGTAAAATAAAACGCCATGGAAAGTTCTGGAGTGTCGGGAACATTCCAAGCGCTCTGATTGGTTCATTGGTTGTTAATTGCCATTTGTCTGTTTGCTAAGGAATCATTCCCCCTTTTGTATTCGTCCTTTTCAGAATTCAGACTTACATTTACTGAGTTTGAAAATTATGCTACGTGGAAATTTTTTTTTTTTATTACGGTACTTTTTCATTAAAAAAAAAACATCGAGACAACGTAAAACATCGAGTACAAAACATCGATGTTAAAAAAACATCGGCTTCAATAAATCGATGTTTTGAAAACATCGACATCGATGTCGCATCCCTAGGAAGTTCGATATATGGACGTTCGACTGTAGTTACGAAAACCGTTTAAAGAGAGCACACACACACACACACACTAAATAAAGAAAGTTCCTTCAACTCGAAGCTCTTCTGTTGACATCAAATACACTTTGATACGCGCTCTAAATGGCACTAACGAGTAAAATCCTACGACAATCAAAAAACGCACAAATGCATTTTTAATGGGAACTCAGCGTCAACTTGGGGCATCTTGAAAACAAACAAATGGAAGAAACTGCAGGGGACTTGCGTGACTGGACACATTTAACCCTTGCACTTTCGTGCTGTTTCCAAATAATAAAAACGAATTTATAACAGAAATTCATTTTTCAAAAGCACGGACAGAGTTTAAGGGGAGAGATCTCTTGAAGTCAAAAATCGAAGATAAATAAATAAAAAGCAGAAGTGTAGGAATGTAGTATGTGCATACTTACGTCTGCAGTGCTCTTTTTTTCCCCCCCAAAAAAAAAATAAGTGATAATGGGATGAACGGAAAGCTGAAGAGACACGTTGAATTTTGTGAGCGCAAGCATTTTAATTTTTTCAGTATAAATAACATTTCAATAATTGCATGTCGTTTACCACCTTTTTATCAATAAATTTTAAGTTAAATTATATTTTAGTTAAAATGAAAAGGTTTTCAATTCGGTAATATTAGGCATAATTACTAAATTTAACAATATGACTTTTCTTGACCTCCATAATTTAAAAATTTCTCTTTAAATCTTGGCCTTACGCACCTAATTACAGCTTAAAAAATACAAACTTTTTTTAGCAAAATTTTTTAGCAAAAAAAGTTTATATATACACTGAAGTGCCACTGAATTAGGGATACCTACCTAGTTGGGCCTCCTCTGGCCTTGATAACGGCTGCCACACGACGAGGCATAGATTCAACAAGTTTCTGGAAACCTTCCACGGGAATGGCTTGCCAAATATTGGCTAAAGCTGTCAATAATTCAGTAAGGTGCTTTGGTGCTGTGTGATGGCCTTTCACGCCTTGTTCCAAAACAAACCACAGATGCTCAATAGGATTTAAGTCTGGGCTTCTAGGTGGCCAATTCATGACAGAGAAGTCAGAGGAATGCTCATCCAACCAGCCAGTAGCCAACCGGGACTTGTGAGAGGTACAGTTGTCTTGCTGGAAAACTCCATTACCGTAAGGATAACAGAACAGCATAAACGGATGGAGGTGATCACCCAGCAACTCTACGTACCGAATTGCATTGAGGGAGGTTGGTACACGCACCAAAGATCCCAAACTGTGCCACGAAAAAATACCCCAGACCATGATTGAGCCACCATGCCCTTGTACTGTTCCAGCCAGGCATGTAGGATCCGTGGCTTCATGAGCCTGACGCCATATTCTCAGCCTCCCGTCGGCGTTAAGTAGTCGGAATCGAGACTCATCACTCCATGCTACTCGTTTCCAGTCCTCTACACTCCAGTCTCTGTGCTCTCTTGCCCAGGCAAGACGTGCAGCCCGATGGCGAGTATAGAGGAATGGTACTCTCGTAGGTCGACGGCCCCCGAAACCCATACGGTGAAGCGAGCGTTGCACAGTCCGTTTACTGACTGTACGACTGGCACCGTCATTAAACTGGGTGGTAATTTGAGCTAATGTTTGGCTTCGCTGGCTACGTACAATACGCCTGAGCCGTCTCTTACCACGCACTGTCAAGTCTAATTGTCCTTTGCAGTTTGCCCGATCGCTAGTTTTTTTCCACCATCCATTCTTGGTATACTCTTGACACTGTCGACCTTGAAAATCCTAGCTGTCTGACGATTTCGGAAATTGAATGGCCCATGCGTCGCGCACCTACGATTTGTCCGCGATCGAAGGCATCTAAATCAGGCAGTTTACCCATACTGGCAATTCCAACAACTAATTCAGAACAACCACAGTACGCGCTATATATGCAGTTACCACAGCGCCCTCACTTGCGCATACATGATGCGCAGCGCTGCACAATTTGCATAGGCTTTGCTATCCCTAATTCAGTGGCACTTCAGTGTATATATATATGACATGGTGCTTACACCACGTAACCATTATCTAATTAATTAATCTGAAAGCAGTCGTCAAAGTAGGCTTGTGGCAAAGACTAATACTTAAATTACAACCAAGACTTTATTAACATTAATTAAATTCAAATCAATCCGCTAAACCGCTATTTCCAATCATTATCTCAATCCCCTCGTCACGTGTGTCCTACCTCTCTGAAAAATAATCCTTAATGTCCCTTTGTTTGTAATTCCGTAGCGTTAAGCGTCGCATGACCATGATTCATGCTCACATGTTTTGAGATGGACCCGGAACTTTCTAGGAGCACGCGGTGGTTGACGTCACGTCCTCTGCGATTCGCTCAAGGCCTCTCTCAAACCGAGAGATTGAAAGCGTACTCCGGTGTTAATAAATAGTGAATTTCTCATAGTAAATTACTGTTTAACGCTAATTTGCCTAATTTTAACCCCATTAAATCTAGTTAATTATAGTTTACTTTCCTAGCATTGCATATACATATATATGCTGATTTTTTATTTTCTTAGCTTTAATTTCCAATGTTGCATTAGATTAGTGTTTCCCAATCGCGTATTACGGAAATTCTATTCAAACTTACGATATTTTGTATCTTACAGTCTGCATCAAATGTATATCAAATGGAGCATTATTAAAAGGATTAAGAATATCAGTCAAAAAAACAAACTTCTTTCAAAATGTATGTACAATGCGCTCTCTGTAACTTTTTATGAAATAAAAAGCGTAATATAACCTTATTGTTTGGCTCTTTGTGAACATATTAAATGCATAACTTTATTTTCTGAATATTCTTCAGTCAATGGTATTTGCGAAATACTTTTTCTCCCTATTTTAAATAGGTAATCCACAATGACGTGTGTCCTGACCCATTGGCCTCGTTTTTTCATTCATTGTTCGTAAAATGTTAGCTTGTGCTTTAAATACTTGTATTAATGCCATAAAATAGCATTTACGCGTCGAGAAAGATTCCTAGTGCGTTAATGTCATGGCATAGTAACGCTAAAAGTGGTGTATATTTGTTTGTGTCCTCCTTTACAGAAATCAATCCTCCGATCTAAAAATCAGCTTATCGATCTAAATAACTCGATTTATGGGAGTTTTGCTAACATTGTTTTTGGAAATCTAAAGCCTTGACATAAATATATCGTTGTGGATAGAAAAATTTCCTTCAGTCTCTGACCAAATAGTTATTCAACTTTTTTCTTTATAAAACAGTAAAAATTAAAACATTTAGAATTTACCTGTGTATTGCAAAAAATTTCAGCTGCAAATGCATATGCAATACACAGTATATTAAATATAAACTAGTATTTTTAAAGAAAAGAGCTGTATAAAATTTATTTTTAATCTAATGTAAGAAAAGATGTTTAACTTTTCTCTCATGATCGTTGAACCAATCTTGCTGATATCCAGGTTCTCAACGAGGGTATTACCAACTTATACAAAATCACTGCCGGGAGAAATGATACTTAAACCTGACTGGGTGTAATTGGTCACCGATCATTGACAATTGCATGATCCTGAGCTTTTTGCCTGGAAACCTGCAAAGTATATCTGTCAGAGATCATTATCTTGCTGATACACAGATTCTCAACGAGGGTATTACCAATTATAAAAAAATTCACTGCCGGGAGAAATAGTACTTAAACGTGACTGGGTGTAATTGGTCACCGATCATTGACAATTGCATGATCCTGAGCTTTTTGCCTGGAAACCTGCAAAGTATATCTGTCAGAGATCATTATCTTGCTGATATACAGGTTCTCAACGAGGGTATAACCAATTATAAAAAAAAATCACTGCCGGGAGAAATAGTACTTAAATGCGACTGGGTGTAATTGGTTACCGATCATTGACAATTGCATGATCCTGGGCTTTTTACCGGGAAACCTGCAAAGTATATCTATCAGAGATCATTATCTTGCTGATATCCAGGTTCTCAACGAGGGTATAACCAATTATTAAAAAAAATCACTGCCGGGAGAAATAGTACTTAAATACGACTGGGTGTAATTGGTTACCGATCATTGACAATTGCATGATCCTGGGCTTTTTTCCGGGAAACCTGCAAAGTATATCTATCAGAGATCATTATCTTGCTGATATCCAGGTTCTGAACGAGGGTATAACCAATTATTAAAAAAAATCACTGCCGGGAGAAATAGTACTTAAATACGACTGGGTGTAATTGGTTACCGATCATTGACAATTGCATGATCCTGGGCTTTTTTCCGGGAAACCTGCAAAGTATATCTATCAGAGATCATTATCTTGCTGATATCCAGGTTCTCAACGAGGGTATTACCAATTATAAAAAAAAATCACTGCCGGGAGAAATAGTACTTAAATGCGACTGGGTGTAATTGGTTACCGATCATTGACAATTGCATGATCCTGGGCTTTTTTCCGGGAAACCTGCAAAGTATATCTATCAGAGATCATTATCTTGCTGATATCCAGGTTCTCAACGAGGGTATTACCAATTATAAAAAAAAATCACTGCCGGGAGAAATAGTACTTAAATACGACTGGGTGTAATTGGTTACCGATCATTGACAATTGCATGATCCTGGGCTTTTTTCCGGGAAACCTGCAAAGTATATCTATCAGAGATCATTATCTTGCTGATATCCAGGTTCTCAACGAGGGTATTACCAATTATAAAAAAAAATCACTGCCGGGAGAAATAGTACTTAAATGCGACTGGGTGTAATTGGTTACCGATCATTGACAATTGCATGATCCTGGGCTTTTTTCCGGGAAACCTGCAAAGTATATCTATCAGAGATCATTATCTTGCTGATATCCAGGTTCTCAACGAGGGTATTACCAATTATAAAAAAATCACTGCCGGGATAAGTAACACTTAAACCTGACTGGGTGTAATTGGTCACCCATCATTGGCAATTGCATGAAACTGAACTTTTTGCCTGGAAACCTGCAAAGTATATCTGTCAGAGATCATTATCTTGCTGATATACAGGTTCTCAACGAGGGTATAACCAATTATAAAAAAATCACTGCCGGGAGAAATACTAGTACTTAAACGTGACTGGGTGTAATTGGTTACCGATCATTGACAATTGCATGATCCTGGGCTTTTTACCGGGAAACCTGCAAAGTATATCTATCAGAGATCATTATCTTGCTGATATCCAGGTTCTCAACGAGGGTATAACCAATTATAAAAAAAAAATCACTGCCGGGAGAAATAGTACTTAAATGCGACTGGGTGTAATTGGTTACCGATCATTGACAATTGCATGATCCTGGGCTTTTTACCGGGAAACCTGCAAAGTATATCTATCAGAGATCATTATCTTGCTGATATCCAGGTTCTCAACGAGGGTATTACCAATTATAAAAAAATCACTGCCGGGATAAGTAACACTTAAACCTGACTGGGTGTAATTGGTCACCCATCATTGGCAATTGCATGAAACTGAACTTTTTGCCTGGAAACCTGCAAAGTATATCTGTCAGAGATCATTATCTTGCTGATATACAGGTTCTCAACGAGGGTATAACCAATTATAAAAAAATCACTGCCGGGAGAAATACTAGTACTTAAACGTGACTGGGTGTAATTGGTTACCGATCATTGACAATTGCATGATCCTGGGCTTTTTGCCGGGAAACCTGCAAAGTATATCTGTCAGAGATCATTATCTTGCTGATATACAGATTCTCAACGAGGGTATTACCAATTATAAAAAAATCACTGCCGGGAGAAATAATACTTAAACTTGACTGGGTGTAACTGGTCACCGATCATTGACAATTGCATGAAACTGAGCTTTTTGCCTGGAAACTTACAAAGTATATCTGTTAGCGAACATTAGCAGAGAAGCCCATATTTTTAGACTGGTGCACAGAATATCGTTTAACGTCATCCATACCGACAGTTTACGGGAAGAAACTCAACAAATAATGAAATTTTATGGTACTTGGACAGAGTGAAGCTATAAAATCAATAAATTTCAAAATTACACATCTCATGATCATAATGTTTTCCAAGTAATATACTTAACTGGTAAATAACGATTAATAGAGATGATTAAAGAAAAATAAATGTTTTATACTAAATGTGCTTACAAATAACTTTTCCCCTAAAGATGAGTTATACATACAGAACACTACTTTTAATTTACATTCACTGAACTCCCGGATTTCCTAACTACTTAATGCCAGGGTGATTATAGATAATCAGAATTGATGAATATCAAAAACTGGCCTAGTTTGCACTACAATCAGAACTATTAATTATTATTCAAGAATTTTAAATAAACTGAATTGAAAGTAATTAAACTGGAATTTATCGGAAATTAGAGTAAAAAATATTTTTATACATTTCATCCTGAAACCGTATATTAGTGAGCTATAATGACCTTCTTTCGAACAATTTCTATTTTAAATAGGGTTTTGTTTTCACCCACGATGCACGAATGATTAGTAGTTCTGTAATATGAATTGTATCTGATATTTTAATTTTTTTTTATCCTGTTTACTCATTTTAGAACTGTTTATTCACTTCTTCCTAGTTATCAAATTACTTATTTCAATAAGAGCATCATAGTGTAATTTCATTTATGTTTTCTCCGTTTAGATTATGTGGTAAAAAGTCTGCAAATTTCATGTTTTTTAAACACTGTGAAAAAGGGCTTTTACAAGCTATTTCCCATATGCTATTCACTTTAATTATTATTTTATATATAGAGGCACAGACAGACAGAAACAAACACAAACACAAACACACACACACACACATATATATATATATATATATATATATATATATATATATATATATATATATATATATATATATATATATATATATATATATATACACACATTCGGACCTCTATTTAACGAAGTCTCTAAATCCCGAATAAAAGTTCGTTATATGGAAAAGTCGTTTAATAGAGATTTACCTTTTAAAATACTTTAAACTAACAAAACAGATTTTAAATTCATAAACACTAAATATTATTAATAAAAGTAATTGATCACACCTTTATTTTGTAAATTAATGTCTATTTGTTTTATATATCTTACTCATCAAACAGAAATCTGAAAGGAAAACAAGAATAAAACAAAACATTTTCCGGGAATACACTGCATTTTCAAATAAAAAAATTATATTAAAATTAATGAATTTTAATGACATTATCGCATTTATTATAAGAAGTAATTTTAAGCATACATTATTACATTCGTCCTTAAATTTAATTACGGATAAAGTCTGTTAATTTTGTCTTCAAACTTCAACCCGCGTCGGAATGTGTTAAAAGAAAGTTAATGTATTAAATGTGTTAAAAGAAAGAATAAGTTTGAAATGTTCAGAAATATTTTGAGAAATATGGAGAAAAAATAATATTGGATCACAAGAAAAAGTTCGTTAAATAGAGAATGCACTTCGCTATTTGGAGGTTATTTTACGAAGAAATTCGCAAAATGTTCTTGATTCCAAGGAAAAGTTCTCAGAATAGAGAAATTCGCAAAATAGAGGTTCGTTAAATAGAGGTCCGACTGGTCCTAATATATACACTGCTGGCCACCCAAATTGCAACACCAAGAAAGACAAGAGATATAACAACAAAATTTATTTTGTAGATAACATGTTGACCAAGTATCAAATGATTAAATTTATAGACTTCTGTGAAGTGTGGTTCCTGCCAAAATCAATAGCCAGAGTAGCCGCCATTGTTGGAGATCACCGCTGCCACACGCCTCGGCATTGATTCAAAGAGACTTTGGATGAGTTCTTGGGGTACAGCAGACCAAGCAGCTTCCACACGTTGGCAAAGTTGATCTTCTGTGGCAGCTGGGGATGGAATCTGGGTCAATCGTAGAGCAACCATGGACCACATGTTTTCTATCGGCGAAAGTTCCGGAGAGCGAGGCGGCCAGGGAAGCAATTCAATCTGGCGATTGACGAAGAACCGTTGGACAATGCGTGCCACGTGTGGTCGCGCATTATCCTGTTGAAATATGGCTGCGGGCAAGCCCTGAAGGTAAGGAAGGACAACTGGCTCCAACACCTCGGAGATGTAGCGCTGGCTGTTTAAAGTACCGGCAATGCGTACTAGAGGTATGCGAGAGTGATATCCAATACCGCCCCATACCATAATAGCCGGTGCAGGACCAGTGTGGCGGTGCATAACGCAGCTGTTCAGCATCCTCCCTTCACGGTGTCTCCAGACTCGAATGCGACCATCGTGGTGTTGCAGACAGAAGCGTGACTCGTCAGTAAAGACAATTTCATTCCATTCTGCCGTCCACATCCTTCTGTCATCGCACCATTGGCGGCGGAGACGTCTGTGGTTCTGCGTCAAGGGTAGACAAAGCAATGGACATCTTGCGGACAGACCACTCTGCTGTAAACGGCGTCGACTGGTACGCGCAGACACTGGATGATGCGTTACAGACTGCATGTGCTGTGCTATGGTTCGTGATGTGACTGAGCGATCCGTCACTGCCATGCGCACAATTTGCCTGTCATCACGTGAAGTGGTGCGCTGAGGTGGATGCGATCGAACACGCCGGTCCGTCGCACCCTCCTGCATCCAACGATCACATATCCGCATTACAGTTGTTTGGTTTCGTCCAACACGACTACCGATTTCCCTGAAAAATAATCCACAATCTCGGTAGGCCACTATCCTTCCTCTGTCGAACTCGGATACTTGATCAAAAGATGATCGCTGTTTTCGACGAGGCATAATTGATCGTTTTTTTTTTTTTGAAAAAACCACAAGAAAAACACAATTGCCGAACTTGAAATCGTCGAAATCTCCAAGCCTTAAATAGCGCTTTGAAGTGGCGCCACAGGCGCGCGTGATGTGCGTCTGCGCTGAAATTCTAATCATTTGCATATCTCACCTCCGCTAATGCATGTTGTAATACCGCTTTCATGTTATTTGCATGTTTCCTTCAGGGTGTTGCATTTACAGTGGCCAGCAGTGTATATATATATATATTGTAAGAATCCGTTACGACCTTTCCGAATAAATCACCCAGACAGCCGGACCTCCCACAGCAGGTGACCAGCGAACAGTTCTATCGATCAGCGTCAAGGTGTCTGGAAGCAGAGAATAGTGTTGCTCCTAGCCGCCGCCCCTGGGGAGACGTAAACTAATGACTATTTCGACGTGAACTAATGATTTTCAGATCAGCTGAATTATAAGAACCGACCACATGGCTTCGTTGTCAAGCGAATCACAGCCAACGGACATGACGTCACAAATTGTGCCAGCCAACCTAAACTTTTACAGTCACGTGACCGGAAGCACGTTTGCCAACGCCGGGAGAAGAAATCCAGTTTTTGGACAGACTTGGTCGAGACTCTCATCTAGAGAGCACCTTTCGTCTACGTTGTCCTGGAGCGACCGACTTCATCCTGAACTTTAGTTTCAGAGCAGCCCGCTCGAAGCTTCTCGTCAACGAATACTTCACCCTGAAGTATAGCTATCTCAAAGCATCCTGCTCTACAGGCTTCCGTTAGCTCGTTACTTCATCAAGAAGTTATCTTCATATTTCAGAGCAGCCGCTCTATAAGCTTCTCGTGATTTATAATTTTCATCACGAAGTTATTCTATTTTCAGAGCTGTATGCTCTAGAGGCTGTGTACCGACCTTCTAGTTCCGCTGTGAATGTACTTGCCGACGTCTTATCATCGAAATTATTTGGTTATTACGAAGGCTAGTTCCATCTATGTCTAGAGGTAGATCAACATTGTAAATAGTGTAAAAAGTTTCGGACTAAAATTTAATAAAACTACAATTTAATGTAGTAGACTGACTCTGAACATTTTTAGCTACCCGGAGTCTGAAGTTATCACTATATATATATATATATATATATATATATATATATATATATATATATATATATATATATATACACCCAATTCTCTTTTTGCACGGGGGATACGTTCCAGAGACTGCCGTACAAAAGAATATAAAAAAAAGTGTTAAAAAAAAAAGATACAGCGATCATAAAAAATAAATAAAATAAAATAAAAAAAATATTTCAGGTAGTCTCCTCTAACGAAACTACCGCAGGTTATTAACGTAGGATTACTTATCGTTTGCTTACCTCTCTTTTTTTTTCTTTTCTTTTTTTTATGCATTTCCGTATTTTTCTTTTTAACTGTTTTACTGCTACTGGGCTTGGCGCGCTGCCAAAATTACAACTCGCGACGCAGGACATTTTTTTTCTCTCCGAAGGACCGTTATTGAGGAACGTAATACTACGTTAAAATTGGAGGTAGGTTCCATCCAAATATACTTAATGAAAAAATGTTCATGTATTGATAAGAAAGATTTTTTTTTCCATCACAACTTCTGACTATTTTAGGAAAATTTCATCTACTTTTTCCCTCTGAAAAAACGTTAAATGCGGGAAATATTTCAAAGTGATAACGTGAAATCTGGGATTTTTTTAACATTACAAGCATAGGAAATTAATTGGAACTAATGAAAAATGACATTTCACTGTATATATATATATATATATATGTGTGTGTGTGTGTATATATATATATATATATATATATATATATGTATATATATACACACACAATAATTTTGCATTGATAATCTGTCATGATTACACACTTGAAAATTTGTATTTCTTTTACACTCAATAGAGCATACTCACAATAGAACAGCTTACTAGAGATATTTTCTTTCTCCTTGCATTTTATTAACTATTTTGTAATGGTAAAAGACTATCTTTTTTTCAGAGAGCTCCATAATAGAAAACTCTGACTTTATTGACGAAAATCGTTTAAGAATTCACATTTCAAAGAAAAATTAATAGTACCTTCCATTAAGCGCTTTTTGGCACAAAATTATGCTACATATGAAGTTTTGAAACTTTAGATATTTTAGAAATAAATATCATATAAATGTTGTCATATTTAAAAGACTTTTTCTTTTTTTAAAATTTCCGAACCAGCTGCCAAAAATTGACAATTATCTTATGCAGAATTGTCAGTTTAAGTATACGTGTTTCACGTGAATACTACCATATAAGAAAAAGTATTTCCCCGTATTTTTAGGAGTTTAAATGTCTCTGTATGTACGTATCGATATCTCTATTATGCTTTCACAAATTGCGAAGCATTATAGGAAAACTCACTTTGTTTCTCCTACTTTAATAAAGAAATTGTCAATAGATGGCGGTACTATTCGAATCTTTGAGTTAAATGTGGATTAAATATTAAGAGGAGTTTAATTCTTACAGGTTTATGTTTGTACTTCACCTATAGATGGCGCCACTAGTCGTAAAATTCTCATTTATGGAAGAATTGCTCTCGCGAACATAATTGTACAGTAGCATATAGTTATACACGTTTTTAGTACATATGTTTTTCGCAGGATGAAACAAAGACACGTTGGTAGGAATACCTGAGAGTCTAAGGAATTTTAGCATTTTGCTTTGTATATTGCTGTTGCATTTTGTTGTCCAAGTGTTAACATGGTCAGTGGCGCAACCAGGGGGAACCAAGGGGCCCTGCCCCCCCCCCCCCCAAAGAAATAGAAATTGCATTATGAATATTGATTTTGCATTATAAATATTTTAATCCGTTCAACTCGCCCCCCCCCCCCAAGATATAATCCTGGGACCCTGCGCCACTGAATATGGTAATGATCTCTAGCAGAGGCGAGCAAACTTTTTCGACAACTACCCACTTTCTTTCAAAAAATATATCTCTCGACCTCCAATGAGAATTTTTTTAGTAATGCAAAATTTTTTGTTTAAATTTGAAAAATTTTAACCAAAAAATAGTAAAAAGAAATAAGTAAATTTTGACGAACTCTTTTTAAAAATTTTATGAACTGTATTTAGAGTTTGGGTGTATATATATATATATATATTTACTTTGCATGAACAATTTTTAAAAATGTCTTGCTTATCTTCTGCACTTGTTTTAGGTAAATTTCTTGTGACTAAAACTTCGTATTTAAATATTAATATTATATGGGTTTAATTTAGCTAAAAATTAACCAGAATTAAAATTAAAGAAGAGCACGACGTCAAAATAAGCACCCTATTAAAAGGTTATAAATTATAAACTTCATTTATTTGTATAAAACTAAAATTTTAAAAAGGAAAAGTGTGAGCCTGTACCTCAGACAATATTTGTTGAAATATTTGAAAGTGCTACTCTCGTATTATGTAATAACTAGATGAATACCCGTGCTTCGCTACAGAGTACGTTCAAATTAAATTATGCAGTTAATGTCAATATCAATATATATATATATATATATATATATATATAGTTATATATGTATATATTTATTTATTTATTTATTTATTTATTTATTTATTTATTTATAAAAAAATCGTAACGGATATTTCTATAGACAAAATAATGTAGAAGAAAATGTTGAAATTAAATCTAATAGAACATACTAAA
The DNA here is from genome assembly GCA_907164885.2 of Dolomedes plantarius. Taxonomy (NCBI): domain Eukaryota; kingdom Metazoa; phylum Arthropoda; class Arachnida; order Araneae; family Dolomedidae; genus Dolomedes; species Dolomedes plantarius. The sequence continues at coordinate 18,665,828 of OU015491.1, forward strand.
GAATATAATACAGTTTGAGGACCGTTTCTTTTACTGTATATTAATATTTTTTTGGATAATGTCCAATCGTCTGCCGCATTAAAAAGAAAAATATATATATATATTTTTTTTTTTTTTATCAATGCATTTCGTTGTTATGCACGTGACGCAAAATTAATTTAAAGTATCAAAAAAAGAAAAGAAACCACGTGATCAGCATTTAATAAATTAAATTATAAAAATTAATCTTTAAAAATTCACCCAAAAATCAGAAAATGGAAGTAAAGATTCGAAAAAGTTTTTATTTTAAAGGAATTTTTATGATATTTTTCGTGATATAAATTTTATAACCCTCAGATTATTATTTTAAATGCAAACTCTAAAGAATGTTACAAAAACAGCTTAAAAATTTAATTTAAAAAAATCTAAGAAGAATTTTTCAAAAATCTTTCTTAGTGTAACCCTTACACTATTAGGAGAATCGCCATGCAAAATTTCAACCATTTAGCTCCAGCTAGTGATGCGACATCGACAACAAAACATCGATGTTCAATATTAAACCATCGATACTAGTAAAACATCGCCCCAAAACCATCGATGTTTCAGAACATCCTTTTCTTAAAACAGGTTTAGTAACCTCTAACATTAATGTGTCTTTGGTTAGTTGTGTTGGGTGGGTGGGGGGGGGGGGGAGATTTAATTTTCTTCTCTGATTGGGCTGACACAAATGAAAAAAACTCGTTTCTTAGAGTCAGTGCATATCACGGAATTTCCATGATGGATTTTACATTTACTGAGTGGGATTCAGTAAACCTCCATATATTACAGTGATTTTACATTTACTGACTTACATTTACTGAGTGGGATTCAGTAAACCTCCATATATTACAGTGATTTTACATTTACTGACTTACATTTACTGAGTGGGATTCAGTAAACCTCCATATATTACAGTGATTTTACATTTACTGACTTACATTTACTGAGTGGGATTCAGTAAACCTCCATATATTACAGTGATTTTACATTTACTGACTTACATTTACTGAGTGGGATTCAGTAAACCTCCATATATTACAGTGATTTTACATTTACTGACTTACATTTACTGAGTGGGATTCAGTAAACCTCCATATATTACAGTGATTTTACATTTACTGACTTACATTTACTGAGTGGGATTCAGTAAACCTCCATATATTACAGTGATTTTACATTTACTGACTTACATTTACTGAGTGGGATTCAGTAAACCTCCATATATTACAGTGATTTTACATTTACTGACTTACATTTACTGAGTGGGAAAATTATGCTACGTGGTATTTTTTTTTTTTTTTTTATTATGGTACTTTTTCATTTAAAAAAAAACATCGAGACAACGTAAAAAATCGAGCACAAAACATCGATGTTAAAAAAAAACATCGGCTTTAATAAATCGATGTTTAGAACATCGATATTTTTATAAAAACATCGATGTTTTGAAAACATCGACATCGATGTCGCATCCCTAGCTCCAGCGGTTTGGTCTGTGCTTTATCTGTCAGTCAGGCAGTCAGTCAGTTACGGAACTGTTTTATATACATAGATTACCCAGCGTTAGATTCACTTTGCTCAGTGAAGGTATTCTGTAGGTGATACAAAAAATAAAGAACAATTTTTCAAAATTTAAAAACTACTAATATTTATTAACATTTTAAAACATACTAATATTTATTAACATTTAAATAAGACTGGTGTATACTCACGCAATAAAGTTACAGCGTCTACATCTTAGTAGCAATCCACAAACCATACGCTCGACACAGCTTAAAAAGCGTGTCTTATATACAGCATAAAAGTTACAAAAATTTGCGTTTAAAAACGACCAATGGCAAGAAAGAAAAAGTAACCTGAATGCTGTAGTGAAAAGAAACAGAAATTGGCATACAGCTACGGTGAGATTGGGAGAAACGTTCTATTTCTAACATATACAGGGTGTCCCGTAATGATTGGGGCAAACTTTAAGAGGAGGTAGGGCATATCAAAAGGATTCAAAATTGTACAGCAACCCATGGTCGCAAACGTCATGGGAAAGTGGTATCAGAGGTACAAGAAATGAAGGAATAGAAGACAGAGATTATCAGAAATATTTTTTGCTCATAAATATTACATATGCTGTGGTAGATGAAACCATTTCAAAAGGTTACAAAAGCTACTCAAAGTTTCCACCATTACAAGAGATGCAAGCGTTACAGCGACGGACCATGGATTGACAGACACGGTCGAAAACACCTGGATTTGCTTGGACCAGGTTGCCTGGCCCCCACGCTCTCCGGATTTAGGCACTAGCGCTTCTTTCCCAACGGGGATCCCTATGCGTGGAACAGTCCATTTGAATTTAGGAGTGGGATAGGTTAGGTTTAAGTGTGGCGCCATCTACTGACACCTTGAATTACTAATTGTAAAATGTAATCCTTTTTTTATTTATCTATTTATATTTTTTAAATACGTATGCTGTTGCAGTTATTAATGTTTGAACGGTTTTTTTTATTTATTATACTAGTCATTAAGTGTAGAAATTAATTTAATGGGTTTTTATTTTGTTGTTTTTAATATTAAAGATTTAGAGCATTTTGAAACATAACGTTAAAGTTCTGTATTCAACATTTTTATTTCTTGTGTTATGATCATACAAGTCTTTGGGCATATTTTATGTGATACTATTGCACATTGCTTTTTTTTTATTTATTTAGTAATTTTATTTTATAAAAATTACTAAAAAAATTACTTACCTGAAAAGATTGCATTTATCATTTGTATTGTATATAACAATACTAATGAACTTCTAATATTCAATAACCTCAAAAGCCAGTACCTTTCGAAGCTGTGGCTATAAATTGAAGGATGCTAAGTGCATTTTTACAATTACCAAAGAGAGCAAAATGAAACACTGTAAATTCTGTAACTTTTTGGGGTAATAGAGATAAATATTTTATGTTTCTTGGGATTCCATGAGATCTAATTGTAAGAAAAGTTGAGTACATATTACACTAGATAACCTAACAAGCAGACAGTCATATTTAACTCCCTTAATAGCAGCCATAATTAGTACCTTTATAATCCTCAACCGTTGAATTCATTTAGTAGCTTCAGTTTATACCTTAATTTTAATTCAGGTTGATAATGATTAAATCATTTTTAAAGAGCAAGATATTTTTTATCTCAACTTCAGAAGAATTGTTTGGTCCTGATAAGGGCCGTTTTGTTGAAAGAACTTCAGACATTTTGTCACAGAACTAACTTGAAACAGACAATAAAAAGCGAACCTAACTTGATACGCACAAGAGAAGCGAACAACTTGTAACAGGCAAGTGAAGCGTAGAAAAGGGAATAGATGGCGCCACCCTTAGACCTAACCTATCCCACCTCTAAATTCAAATGGACCGTTCCACTCGTAGGGATCCCCGTTGGGAAAGAAGCGCTAGTGATTTAGGCAGCCTGGATTTCTTTTTTTGGGGTGCACCTATTTTCATACCTACCCTAAAGGTGCTGTGTATGAAACACTGTGTGTTAGGGTACGTATGAAAGGATTTCATACCTACCCTGAAGGTGCTGTGTATGAAACACCTGTGAAGTCTGAAATGGATCTGGTTGCAAGAATTGTTTGCGCTGCTGCCGATAAGCACTGCCTTATTTAAAAACATCATATCACATATTTTTAAAATATAAAGAAATATAAATAAAAATATTAAAAACATGTAATCATTGAAAATTTAAAGCATTTCTTTTAATTGAATAATTCAATATGATATAAATTTACATCAAACTGCTCGCAACCCTCACACTTTTCGCGACCTACTGTTTGCGCAGAGCTGGTCTGTAGGATCTGAAAGTTTGTAATGAATGTATAAATGTGATAAATGCATGTTTCATTACAAACAAACTCTTGTGGCTCTAGTTTTCGAAAGCTATCATAGATTCAATGTCAGTGAAGGGGAAAAGTTGGCTCCAGCGATAAGACAAAATACATTTTGTATTAAATCCATATTGGAAAGAAGAAAAAAAAAATTTGTTTTCGTGTAATTTACTTTGACTGTTTTTCAAACAGTTTGAACAAAAATTAAAATTTCTAAAAGAACATAAAGTCGTTCGTTTAAAAGTAGGGATTGTTCCACCATAACGGTCGTCCGGAAAGCAAAATTTATGACGCTAAAACCGTCGTCGCGAATTATAAATCAAGAGAAAGTTGAGTTTCAGTACTGGCACACTGTCCTCGAAGTACACAGGATGAACACGATACTCCCTTCGCACCATTGCCATTTATATCGATTAAATATACTACTATTTCCAACTCCTCTACATCACCTTGTGGCGTCACGACAAGTAGTAAGGCATTATCTCTCTGAGGCATTTTGAAGAAAATTCACAACTATTGATCCATACCAAAGAAAGACAGAGTTCTAATTTACAAAACGAAGGCCAAATTTTTAAAACAAAACCTAACAATTTATTAACAAGAAAAAAAATTAAACAGTAGACATTTTCGACATATTTACGTAATATACGTGCAGATATACAGTGCGCGCTCCAGGGCCCATTCCGGCCCGAAAACACAGGAGCCTAACAAAAACACAACCGCTTGGGTCGAGGTTCTACGCCGCTCTCTTCGATGTCTGGATTTTTCAGAAGGGGTGGAGGGCTGGCAGATTATCGGCTGACAGTTTCTTCTAGACGCCGAACTTTATTACATTCCGAAACGTTAAGTTGACAGCTTTAGTGGCTACGTCTGTGAGGGAAACGGTCTTTAATCCCCCCACGGGTTCCGAAACTGGTGGAACCGAACAACACATTCCTTGAAAACACGCAGCTGTGTTCCAAGCGCTTGTGGGTTCTTTGGAAAAATAACCTCATCTTTCCAGCACGCTACAACCTGTATGTGTTGAGTTAATTGAGAAGAAAAAAGGCTTGTTTACCAAGCAGTAGAAAGAACTGGAGAATCTCTCAACAGTAGTTTCAAAAATTCTTTTAACAGGCTGGTTAAAAAGAAAAAAAATTGTCCATGCAGTTTCTGTTTTTAGACGTGCAAAGGAGGGGAAAAGGGAAGGCTAGGGAAAAAGTGGGAACAAGGAATGACTCAACGCAACTTCCTTATCAAGCAACTGAGATAATTATCCACAATTCATGCAGGAGCTTCCGACTCAGTATCTCGTTATTGTTTATCATATGTCACCCTTGTACATAGCTAAATGTAAAAAAGTCACCAGACAGTATCGGTTACAAATTTACGCTCTCGAGCATTAGTTTAGAAAGTTAGTGGGACTGTCTAACTGCGTCTAGGGTGATAAGTAAGTTCTTTGAAATATTTTCAGCTGCACTAAAAATGAATTCGTTCATGTTAAAATGAAATATTAAAATGTTTATAAAAAACAGAAAACATTTCTCTATCTGTACTGAGGGCTGCTAGGATATCTCTTTGAAAGAGGACATGTTCTCTTTTTTTTTTTGTCCGGATCTTTACGTTCACTTAAATTTTTTTTTTTTTTAAACTTCTTTTTTCTTAACTTTTTGCTCTATCGATGCTTTACCACGAACGTTCTTTTTTGTCAATAAAAAATATCAGTTATAACCTATGGCAACTCAATTTTCAAGGGATTGACCCAAGTTAAGCTTTTCTTTTAGAGAGGTGGTTAGATTTTTGACGTTAACGGTTGTCAACAACACAACGCTAACGTCAAAAATCAAAGTCAACCTTTATAGACAAAATCTAACGGTAGGCAAGGCACACCCTCTACTAGTAGATAAGGTAACAAGCCTTTTTTTGCGTTTATTTTGTATTTACTAGGTGATTGTAAAATAGGCAGTAGAAATTATTTTCTTTATCAAAAATAATTTATTCATATTTTTTTACAATCATGAGTAAAAGAAAATGCAAATTTCAAAATTGTATATTTGTTGCTATCAGCTATTAGTATTATGGATTTAAAGCTATTGTTTTGTTTTTGTTTTTAAATGTTTTGTTTGAAAATGTAATTATATTTCAATAAGTTCTATCTTTTTCCACAAATTGTATTTTTATTTATGTAATAAACAAAAATTATTTTAAATATGCTTTCAAAGTCTGAAAACCCTATATGTACATGAATATGTGATCCACTTAAGAATACTTGATAACTTAAGAAAAAGTTTCTAAACATCACGTCAGAGCGTTTTACTGCAAAAATTATAAAAAATTCCACTATGAATTGAACAAATTATAATTCATAATATTTATTATAATATCACGATAAATTGAACATGGAGATTGCATTTTTGCCCTCAAATAAAGAAAGTTGAAAATGTGACTTACACCACTTTGCCTTTCACCGCCTTATAAGTAAAGTGATTAAAAAAAAAAAAGATTACTATGAATTAAGACGATGTATCAGCCAATGCGGTGAAATATTATAATATAAGTGTGTCCCTTCCCTGTAAGCAAAGTAAACAGTAGCTTAATCTTTAGAAATATAAATGAACAGATATGTACTGTTCCATATCAGCTGAAACGGTTAGTCGTAGGTTTACACCAATTACTTATGTTTTAATGTACGTACATAAAAAAACATTGCATTAAATATGGGAAAAAGATACGTATTAGCAGAAAATCGTTATATTATGGTGTAAAATATTTATGTTTTTAACACCATAAGATAACGAAGAGGAAGAATTAAGTAAGTTCAAAACAAAATTTTTAAATTAATATTACAATTTATCATGTATGAGTTTCAAGCGCGTGTATGTGTGTATACATAAGTACATGGGTATGGAGCCTTAAAATATCCCAACGACTGAAAATGCTTACTTAAAATTATATTATACTGTCCAGAAAAAAAAAATTCAGTTTTATTAGTTCAGAAATGTACAGCTGCCATAGGACTGATTCTTTTGAAAAATTAATCAATTTATACGAAAAACAATTCCATTATACAATCATAAAAGGGTCATTTTTCTATTTCCAATACTTTAAAACAATTTTAACATAAAATTAATTTTATTATTGTTGTCATACAATAATAAAATTAATTATAAACTATATTTCAAATAAACTAGCTAAACTATAAAAACTAGCTAACTTAGCTAGTAAATAACTAGCTAACTTAGCTAAACTATATTTCAAATTATCACTATTATTGCAATTGCATCCCCTACTTCTGAATTATTATAACTCTTTTTTTTCTAGATAGTTCTTTCTGTCGAACAAGTTTAATAGGCACTTGTATTAAAGCTGAAAGAACTTAAGTACATTTAGTCGTACTTTCTTTTAACGTCGTATTTTTCTCTTCGATAAATAAATAAATTTAATATATATATATATATATAAAATATAAACTATTGGTATATCATCAAACAACTATCTCTTTCCATATATTACTTTAGTTCCTAAATTTCATAAAACACCTATTGCTTTTAGAGCAGTAACCTGTGGTCACAACACTTATGCTACTAAAGCAAGTGTAATATTATTAAATTACCTTAAATTAATCTATAAAACTATAACTTCTGGTGTTTGTGGTATAATTGATAATAGCTTTAGTCTAATTAGAAAACTACAAACATTAGATAATTGTAAAACAGTAGTAACTTATGATTTTAAAGATTTATTTAATAATATCGATATAATTGATTTAAATAGAATAATCATAAAGTTAGTACAAAATAATATTCAATACTTAAGCAACGAAATTAATCTAACTCGTTTCAATAGGCTCCTAGATTTTGTAACTAAACATAATTACATAGTTCATAATAATAGTATATACTTACAGACCAAAGGTGGAAATGCTTCAAGTATACTAGCTAATTTATACTTACATTATTTTGAAAATAATAATATAGATAATTGCAATTACAATATATTTAGGTATATAGATGATATAATAGTAATTAATAAACGTAATAATCATATAGACTTAAATTTTTACCCTCCTAATCTGGAACTAATTAAAGGTAGCCAAGATAATATTAATGTAAACTTTTAAGATATTAACATTAAATTAAATTCTCATAGCAAATTTACTTTTGACTTATACGACAAAAGATCTGACTATGATTTTAATATTGTTAAATTTCAAAATTATCTAACCTGTTTACATAAATCTGTTTTTAATAACATTATTGTAAATCAGTTAGTTCGTATAAATAGGCTATGTTCTAAAGAAAATAGGAATAAGCATATATCAGACTTGATAGCTGTGCTAACACGTAATTATTACCCCGAAAGTCTATCCAAGCACATAATTGGTTGTTTTAGTTTTAATGAATAGTTTGTTCTGTTGCAATTAATAAGTAAATCATAATAATAAGTAAAATTAGAAAAAATAACTACTAAAAATAAAAAATTAAAAAATTAAATTAAAATCTTAAGTAAAAATAAAAATAAGAAAAAAATTACTCTTAGTAATAATAATAAAAAACTAAATTAATATAAGTCTAATAGTCCTGAAACACAGTATCATAGTTATCATGAAACATAGTAGGTCAGTTTCTGTGTTTCAATAATCTCCATGGTTGCAAGTTTTGTGACGTCAGTCATCTTGCGGTTACTTATTCTTAACTTCCACTCTGTCTAGCGCCAGGTTTGGTGTTCTATGGTTAAGTAACTCTTTATTCAATTCTACAGTTTTTCATGGATTGTACGGTGTCTAAGTATGTTTATTGTTTAGAACATACTTATCGGAAACAATCCATTGGTGTTTAGCCGGAAGCCAGAGGCGCGAATTTAATTCCTGGCTGACAGGCAAATATTACCCTATTCAGACCGTTCAGATTAATATTGCTTTATGGGTTTTCTCACTTCCATTGACATTTATAAGACGTTTATTTTACTGTGAAGAACATAAATATTTTTAATCATACCGTTTGATCCTCTATCAGTATCTTTGATAACTAAGTTCGGAATACTAAGGAATATTTCATGTGTACTAATGATTGTTGTCGATCTTACGAATGTAACACGGGTGCTAAATAAATAAGCATGCCTGTAAAATCCTGCATATTTTCATTAAAAACGCCTTTTAAGACATAAAGGAAAAACACTAAAGTGGATTTTCCATAATCTAATTCCAACTAATTTTTTAAAAAAATAATTTAACAAAAATGAAATTTGTAAGAAACTGAGAGCATAACGAAACATTCATGTTGTTTCCAATCCCCCCCCCTCTGGTGTAGGAAAAGCCTACACTAAGTCCAAGAGACCCCGCCGCAAAAGAGAATCGCAGACAATATGCTGCTCAACCGACAGCTGTCTCAAAGAGATGCCCATACATTCTAATACTGCGAATATACATTCGCGAAACAGAGAGCGAAGTGTAGGGGAAAGCAGTGATTTATTGGTCCCCTCGCCGGGGGGAGGTTTTATGGGCGTCCCTCGTCCCTTTGATGATTCGTCCTCAGACCACTCCGGAGAGCGGTTTTAATGATCAAAACGACGAAAAACTTCCCCCACGTTGGGGGGGGGGGGACTAATTGACATCAAAATGTGTCAAGAGGCGACGGGGGGAACTGATTCGCTTGTGTGTAGATGCGCCTTAAGAGGTGAGCAGGAGAAGCAGGAAGGGAGCAAGGACAAACAGAAAAAGATTTCTACCCCTCCACGAATTTCATACTACGGAGGTGTCTGCTTCTAAGTCGTGCCATGGCCGTCTGGAGAGATCTGGAACACCTTCTCTGCAGAGAGAGGCCTGGGCCCTTTGTGGCATCATACCAGAGGTGAACAGGGGGAATACGCCAAGATGAATTTACTCTAATTTTGTGAAGGGAATGAATTTCCGAAGGCCACAAGATGGAAGAACTTGGATCAGGGTAATCACATCCCTTTCCAGCCAGATCATCAGCGATCTCGTTTCCGGGCACACCGACATGAGACGGTATCCATCGGAGACACACAGAATCCTCTGACCAAGCCTTGCCAACTTGGAAATAATACCTTGACCTCTATCCACGACTGGCCAATACTGAATGGAGCTTCTGCTGTCCGTCAGGATCCAAACGCTGTCCCTATCAGAACAGAGTGCACGATCGAGAGCGCTACTGATAACGATAAGTTCCGATCTGAAGACGGAACAATAGTCAGCATTTCTAACGCTGCCTCTAATGTAGGGAAATATTATGTCAAGAGATGGCGCTGCAAGCCCATCGTTTGATTTTATTCTCAAACGTTTGGAATTCGAATTCGTCTCTTCTCTTGTTGTTGCTAGAGTGATGAATCAGTTTTAGAATGTAGTTTTCTTTGAAGGGGATTAAGATCCCATAATATGTCTATTCTGTTGAATTTAGTTAAATTTGAGGCTTTCCAGCCTATTGTCATCTTCTTGTAAGTATGTAAATATATTAAATTCATTAAAAAACATGCAAAAATGATTTAAACTTTGCATCACTTTCGTTTTGAAGTTTCTCACTCTTTAGTTTAGTTTCTAGTAGAACATGGTAGTTAAATTTCTTCACTAAAATCACCCACGGAAGTGTTAAAATAGATGCCATTCCCAGCTCTATCCGTATCCGAACGGCTACCATCTGTATAGATTACCAAGGCCCGGCCAGGAATAGCATTAATAACTTCAAGAGCCGATTGCCTGAGTAGTTCCGGATGATGATCTTGTTTTGTAATATAGTAGTCAACAAATCCTCCCAGAAACAGTGGCGTAGCCAGCATAACTGACGCCCGGGGCACGATACCTTTGTGGCGCCCCCCCCCCTGAAAAACATATAGTAATATAGTATATAGACCCTATATTGGCGCCCCCCAATAAACATATAACATAACATATAGACCTTATATTGGCACTCCCCCCGAAAAGCATATAGTACCATAATATATAGACCTTATGTTGGTGCCCTCCCCTAAAAACATATAGTAATATAATATATAGACCTTATATTGGCGCCCCCACAAAATAATATAGTAATATAATATATATACCTTATATTGGCGCCCTCCCCGGAAAACATATAGTAATATAATATATAGACCTTATATTGGGACCCTCCCCTGAAAAACATATAGTAATATAATATATAGACCTTATATTGGCATCCACCTCGAAAACATATAGTAATATAATATATGGATTGGCGCCCCTCTGCGAGTGGCGCCCGGGGCATGATAGACCCCCTTGCCCCCCCCCCTTTGCTACGCCACTGCCCGGAAATCAACATGTCCGAGAGACGTACTAGGAGTGAGACAACTAAAAGCCATGGATGGCTCTATGTCAAAACTAATAAAATCACGAAACATTCATACTTCTGTGAACGATGTGTAAAAGCAATAACAGAGCACTGCAGAACCTCAATTAAAATAATGCTACTACCGTATTCATTAACAATTATATAGCAATGAAAACAGAGAAATTCTTACCTTACCTTAAATAAAATTGCTTTATTCCGTTGGAGAAGCTACAACAGTAACGCCAAAAGTGACAACACAAACTGATGAAAGGAAAACCGACGTTTAGAATTTGTGTACTGTACGTAGTAAGTAACGGTGATTTTCATTAACCGGTAAATAAAGGCGGCGAATTTCCAACGAACTGAGTTTGCGCTTAGAAGGAGACTTTTTCCTTTGAAAAGCATCATTGTCGTAGAGTTTCCTGATAAATGATATTGACAATTATGTTTTCCCTGAAATTCGCAAAAAAAGTTATTTTAATTGAATAAAACCATGGCGACCTCCCTGGAAACACTTTGCAACCCACAGGTGGGAAAAACCCTGGTCTTAGGCAATATGGCAGAGTGCGCCGAAAAAAACCTAAGAGAATACGGATTTGGGAAAAAGTGAAAAACTAATGTGAAGCATGACAGTTAACAGTTAATTTGTTTTACGTTGAGATGTATATGTTAAGGGACTATGCAAAGAACCTTCGACATTATCTTTTTATTTTTAATTTTCATCTCATATACAAAATGAGAATAATCGATATTCTTTTTTACTACAATGAAGGGCACTTGGAAATCGCAAATAAGTATTTTGTAGCAGAATAAGGCCTGTTTTTCAAAATATTCTATCAAAAATGCTCCATGCGTATTCCATATCATTCAGAACCCTTAAATTATTTAACATACATTTACAATATACATAAAAACATAAATATGCATTAAATTTCTTTTGTAAGAATAAAAAACCATAAGTGTACTTTTTTTCTAGATCTACCTGTTACTTTTTATGATTTTGAATCTTTTTACTGAATTTCATGGTCTAGAAATTTCAAAAATATTTGTGGTTTCAAAGAAGGATGCACAGTTTTGTGACAAGCACTTTCGTTAACAATTTTGAGAAATTTGGGAAAAAATCAGAAGGAAACGAATGCGCATTGCACCTTTTGAAAATTTGTGGCATTTCTAAAGAATTTTTTGGAAAACAGGTCCTATTCTGACGACCACGAAATACTGATTTGTGAATTTTAAGTGACTTCAAGGAAGCAAAGAAGAATATTAATTATTCTCATCTATATATATAAATTAGTTCCGTAACTGACTGACTGACAGATAACGTACAGACCAAACCGCTGGGCCTAAAGGGCTGAAATTTTGCATGGTGATCCTTCTTATAGTGTAGGGGTGCAATAAGAAAGATTTTTGAAAAATTCTTCTTAGGTTTTTTAAAATTGAATTTTTAAGCTGTTTTTGTAACATTTTTTTAAGTTTGCATTTAAAATAATAATCTGAGGGTTATAAAATTTATATAACGAGAAAGATCATAAAAAATCCTCTAAAATGATATTTTTTTTTCGAATCTTTACCTCCATTCTCTGATTTTGGGTGAATTTTTAAATATAAATTTTTAGAATTTAATTTATTAAATGCTGATCACGTGGTTTCTTTTCTTTTTATGATACTTTGAACAAATTTTGCGTCACGTGCATAACAACGAAATAGACAAAAGAATATTATTTTTTCTTGCTAATGCGGCAGACGATTTTGCATTATCCAAAAAATTATTAAAATACAGTAAAAGAAATGTTCCTGAAACTGTACTATATTCTTTAGTATGTTCTATTAGATTTAATTTCAATATTTTGTTCTACATTATTTTGTCTATAAAAATATCCGTTATGATTTATATATATATATATATATAAGGCGTTAATTGCATACATTGACTGTTGTATTTATTATAAATATATATTTTTGGGAGGGCATTAACTGCATACATTGACCGTTGTATTTAATTTGAATGTACTCCGTAGCGAAGCCCGGGTATTCAGCTAGTTATGTATATAGAGTTAATTTTTAGTATACAAAAAGAAGAAAAACGAGGTTGAAGGTACTTGTTGAAGGATTACTTGTACCCTTAAGCATTTATTTTCTAAAGATATGTTTGAAAGGGAATTTAACGGTTGAAAAATAGCAGTTGTAAGCCCTTTCCCTGATTCGGAACCGAAATCGAGATAACTCACGCGGAGAATATATACCTTCAAAGACAGGCAGAATATTTACCCTTGGTAATTTAAGGAAGATAACTCATCATTTTCCATTATGCTCCCTGCCAAAAACAGCATCTCATGTCGAGCTCCTGGCAGTACTGAAATATATTTAACCAATGACAAACCTCCAAACGATTAGCAACGAAATTTTTAACGCCTATGATTGGTTTATTTCCGTCTCAGAGCCATCTTTCCTTTTACCCTTCCGCTACCGGACTCCTACGTGAACAGGCCCTAAGTACAAACGCAGAGAGGCAAGGACCACGCCGCGTAAGGCAGAGCATAGAAAGGGTTAACTGTTTTAAAAGTTCACTATTATAAAAGAGTTTTCTTTCATAGAATACTGCACAATTTTCATCGCTGTATTTAACTTAAATAATAAGCTTCTTTATAAATAGTAAATGACAGTGTGAAATAAGTGCAAGTGCAAAATAATACGTCGTTCCACCTCTCTCGGTATGCGACTACGTAGTACCTGAAGACAGTCATTTACTCGGCGCATCATTATCCCACAGCATGCACGGAGCAGCGCAGATACGAGTTAGTTTAAGCCAAATGGAGCAACAGGAGCTAACGCCATAAGGCGAAAGTCGAGGCCCCAACGTCCATTGTCACTCTTAGCCCGGGCCATCGCCCGGTTTCCAGCCGAGACTACTTGGGAGTGGTGACAACCGAAGCCTTGAAAGTGATACAGTGACTCCCTCAGAGGATCTCACTCTCCTGGTGCATATACATTGGTGCAGAGTTCTCTGCATGTGCCTTGGGGAATCCAGTGATTGATGTTCACTCTGTATATGCGTGGATCGCCTCCTCAGGCCGTCCGGATACATAGCATCAAAGAACCTCGGGTCCCGGGGGTCAAATGATGACAGTGGGGGCGGGGGACACTCGGATCAAGAAACACTCGGATCAAGAAACAAGATCAAGAAACACGATCAAGAAACACGAGGGACCTTGGGGGCTTGAATGGGGGGGGGGTTTCTAAATGGGGGAATATCTGGAAGACACGTGTTCATTCACATCGCTTTGGACGGGTAGGGTTACCGTGACTAATGTGATGACAAGAGTCGGGGGTCTGCATGCAGAGAACTCTGCACCAATGTGTATGCACCACTACAGGAGTGACAGTGTGAGATAAAACAGAACAGTGTTTGCTGTATAATAATAGGGTATGATGGGTTGCTATGGTAGGAATATACACTGTAACATAAATAATGCCCATCGGAAATCAAAACTCATGTTTGCCAATATTATATGCAAAATTATATAAAAGCATATAATCCTAAATTTCGTAATGATTCCATTTCTCTGTAAATCAGAGGTAAATATGCGTTGCCCATGATTTAACATGCGATGACTTCATAGCAAATTCTAGTATGTTAAGGACCATAATAAAAATGCTTCCATAGTGCAAGAACTACTTTGAATTTAGGAAGGAATTTATGGCCGTTCGTATCTCCAGCTACTTTTGCGTGCTTTATTAGAGAACCAATAATGAAGACTATTAACCTAAAAACATTTAATAGCACACATACATAGTATTATTATTTTATGTTTTTGGGACCTTCAAAATCTCGATGTTCACAATAAGGTCGATTTTCAACTCTGCCACTGTTGAAAAGTGTATTCATAATACCCCACCTTTACCCCAACTCGGTATAAAAATGTTAAACATCGATGCAAATTATACTTACAATAATTATATGTATATTTCCCTAACGCTTTTGAGTCATTAAAAAATATATCCAAAGTAACTTGAAATGAAAACAGGAAGAAATTATTTCTTCAATAAAACTAAATATATTTTCTTAATTCTGCCTTTCTATTCGCCTGATGTATATGATGAGCGAATATATTAATTAATATACATTAATTTTGTAGGATAATTAGAACATAGTACATAGAAATTTAACTGAGAGTTGTAAATTTTTTGGTTGTCTTACCATGATAAGCCTCTTATGCAGATGTCTCGCTTATCGTATGTTCATATTTAAAGATATATATATATATATATATATATATATATATATATATATATATATATATATATATATATATATATATATATATATGTATATATATATATATATATATATATATATATATATATATATATATGTATATATATATATATATATATATATATATATATATATATATATATATATATATATATATATATATACACGTATATATGTTTGTCTGTAATACACATAATTGTTTTTGTCATCCGTAAATACGAAAATACGATAAGTGAGATATATGGAGACTCCTTATAATGTGTATTCCTCTTTTTTTTAACTTCCTCATATTAAATGTTTTATGTTTGTTTTTCTTCAAAGACAGGAAGAATATTTAGAGATATCAGTTAATTTTTTATTTGTTTTTGCAGGACAAGAACCAAGAAAAAGGAATTGCCCTTTCCCTCTAATGAAGTGACGAAGAACTGTCTTCTGGAACTTCTCGACTAAATAGTCCTTTTATGAATCACATTGGTAAAATAATAAAGAAATAAGTATCTCTAAAGGACAATAATAATTGCAAGGGAGATAAAACACACGTGGGACATTTGCAACAGACATTTTGAAAGCGAAATTGAAATTGACTATAATTTATATATTTTCTAAGATATAAATAATCAAAATTGTATGAAAAGTACGTGCAAATACATTTCTGAAAATCCTGAAAAAGATTCCAATATTCTCAAGAAATATACTAGAATCTTTTCAATTTCAATTTGCTTTCGCATGCATGTTACTGTACTCCACACGGTAGCATAAGGATGGTACGCATCCTTCCTATATGCAAGGTATTCTGAATAACAATTTCAAAGATATAAGAATTTATTAACATACATAAGTATTATTGATCTTACTAATATATACGTATAAGCCTTATTTAAAATTTCGCACGTAGTTACTACTTAGTTTAGTAAACATGGTGCTAAAAATACCGCAGAATCACAACTTTCCGGACTCACTAATAAAAGAAGTTTTTGAAGAAACTGGATGTCAATCATTGCCTGATTGGGAAATTTCTGTCCATCGAACAGATAATATAGCATGGTCTGTGGTTTTATCCTACCTGATGTCTACCAACTATCACAAGGAACAAGACAAAAAGCAGAAACATAAAAAGCAAAAAGACAAAAAGCAAAAAGACAAAAAGCAAGAAGACAAAAAGCAAGGAGACAAAAAGCAAGAAGACAAAAAGCAAGAAGACAAAAAGCAAGAAGACAAAAAGCATGAAGACCAAACGCATGAAGACCAAACGCAAGATGATTTTGCCAGGCGTCTCAAAAGACTGACAGGTAGCGAAAAAAATTTGAAATCTGTCAAAAAATCCATCAGATCATTTAATCCTTTCAGAAACAAGGCATCTTGTTTTTATGATGAAACGCTGAGACAGGTAGTAAAAGAATTTAAAAGAAATTTCAGTTGGAAAAGTTTATACAATGTTGACGACAAGCTGTTAGCTGTATCTACCACTCTACGCTGTCCGATAGTATTGATATGGAAAGATGGAAATAGCACAAAAAGCCGAATTTATTCTGAAAATACAGAAAAATGTCTGGAAATAATACCATTATATTCTTGTGATATTGCTGGTGGGGAAAACGAAAAGACGGAGACAGTTCATAATTTTTTGCTTAACCATCAGTTAGGACTCAACATGAAAAATGCTGCATTGTTGTATTTCTTGAAAGAAGCTAAGATGTCAAAGAAAGAAATACAGAGAATCCAATTAGCAGTTAAGAATGGTAAACATTTTTTAATATCACTTTTAAATAGTGACTGCCATGAAATTATCCGTAAGTTGTATAAATCGGCCTATGTGGTCTCAAAGTTAACTGAAGCGGGATTCGAAACTGACCCTAGGACAAGAGACACCGAAGGTTTCTCCGCTTTGTATCATGCTTTGGTTCTTGGGGATGTAAAGACATTGTATGTACTGTATTATTTCGCTGCAAATAACTGTTTTCAATCAGAAGGAACGTTTCGGAACCCTGATTCTTGTATTCTGAGCAATCTTAGTCAAATGGAAGAGATACTTAAGGCTGATTTTGCCAAGTCCGAAGATTTTAGGCATCATCCAGATCATGAGGATTTGAAAAGAACGTCAGACGACTTGCTGAGATTGAACAGATTTCTCATTGAAGTTAACGCAAAAATCATAAAAATCAAAAATGAGTCAAATCATAACGAATCCA
This sequence comes from Dolomedes plantarius, assembly GCA_907164885.2. Taxonomy (NCBI): domain Eukaryota; kingdom Metazoa; phylum Arthropoda; class Arachnida; order Araneae; family Dolomedidae; genus Dolomedes; species Dolomedes plantarius. The sequence continues at coordinate 18,683,453 of OU015491.1, forward strand.
CTAATGAAAGAGTATTTGAAGCTTGCAAAAGACGCGATATTGTGGTTTCTGTGCTAGATACGTACCAAGAATTTTTCAAGCCTGTTCAACAAGAAAGTAAAAATCTATCGCCTCTAGACGATTATATTATGTTTGAAAATTACTACAGTTTAATAGACATGGCAACTGCTATAATCTTCTTTGATAACATAATATTTTTAAAAGAAAGGTTGGATTTAGCAGATAAGACTCAGTTTTCGGGGATGGAATCGTCTTTTTTCTTATCAGTCTTGTATCATGTAGAGTTTGATGAAGAAAATATTGCAAATAACTTTTTACATCCATCAATACAAATTAATATGAATGGCTCATATATATTCCCCTTAATTAGACGACTGGAGAATATGAATAAAATAAATGAATTTCGTAAAAATCTTCAAGATACTATTATTAATGAAGACAATGTGGTGAATTGTATTCCGAACAATGAAATTGATGGTATTTTTAAGTCTTATCCTAGTATTAAAGACGGTTTCCACTTAGAGAGATTGAAAAAATACATAGAAACAGCACTAAAGGTAAAAGTGACAGATGTAAAGTCGGTCTTGATTATAGAAAGAGTTCTACAAGTGATTGGGGAGTACATAACACTGGAAGATATTGATGATTATTCTTTCAAAAGATTCCTTTCATTGATATTGCCGAAAGAGGTTTCTCGGACTCTACGCCGCACGAGAAACGAACTGTCTCATGTAAAAGACTACGTATTTATGCCCAAGGCTGAATGTGAAACAAACTTTTCTTTATTTCGATCGATTCAGGGAGAAATTCGAATGATACAGAGGTATTTAAATCCAGTTTTTCAGACCCAAAAGTTAAGCGGGAGTTTATTTCGCATAAAACTGTTCGAGGAACAATTGGAACAAATAAAAGAATTAGTTCATTCATATGACTCTTCTTTAGACGCCTTTTATTTGAGAGAAGTTAGTACTTTTTTAATAAGGGCACGTCGTGGCCTGATTCTAAGACATCGCTCATCTTGTAAAGAAATGTTGAAAACTGTCATACATTCTGTAGAAAAAGACATTTTAAAAGAAATAAATTGGTTCGGAGATTTGGAAAATTTAAAAAATAAAATTTTGTACGCACTGTGGCCTATAAAATGGTTATTAGAATTACTGCAGCAGTGTGGTGAGGTCGAAGCTGCAACTGTATTAGATGTATTTGAAACATTGAACAATTGCAGCCAGAATATTGATGAAATAAATTACCTTAGAGATAAGACAAGCAACTTCTTATCCAAGTGTAAGGACTTTCTTTCACCTTCCATACGTCCACTCCAGAAGAAAGTTATCAAACCTTTGAAACTTAACGGAAACATTGAACGCTTTTTAAAAATTTTGAAAGGCTTCGTTTATTTGTCGAATGAAGAAAAAGAGGAAATTAGAAAAGAAATTCCCGAAACGGTTAAACAGAGTATAACTTTCAAAGAAAATTTGGTGAAATCCATACACGAAGGTTTTTCACTAAATGTATATGATAAAGACCCGGAATTTAAAATATCATACCTTTCCAACAAGAAAATGAATAAGTTTTTTAAATTTTATCGAAGTAAAAACCCACAGGCTCTTGATATATTAAAAACTCCAGATCCCATCACTGAACTTGAAGAAATATTTTCCAAAAGTTCTGTAGACAAGGGAAAGTATGAATCCTTGTGCAAGATAATGCAGTTCTCAAATCAAACGGAAAAAAAACTCGGAAGACTAGTGGCCGGCCAAAGGAAAAAAATACCTGGAAACAATCTTTCTAATTTGCTGAATAGGGTACAGTTGTTGAAAAAAATTCTCATAGAAGAAAACGAGAAAATTTTTAATTTGTGGCTGAAAGTTAAACGACAAACATCGCGTCAGTACGTTGTAGATACAATTGTCTGGTACTACTTGAGAGATCGTGAACTCCAAGCAGCAGTTGAGATGTTACTGTTCGATTGCATGAGCGTGTATGAAAATGAGAAAGATATAGAAAAATCGTGGATCAAATCGTCGAAGTTGTACTGCGGGATAAATTTACGCAATGTCATTAGCCACGGTAGTCCCTTACTGGAAAGTCTCTGTAAATTACTTGATCCAGAGGATTTGCCGTCAGATTTGATTAAGAAAATACTGCAATTAATTGAGGGCGAGGATGCCATAGAGGCAATACTCGAATTGTACCATCGAACCAATAACGATTTTCCTAGACTCAAAGCGATTCTAGATAGCAAGAAAAATGATGACTATTTTGATTTAAAGAAACGAATTTTGAAGTGTGACGAATGGAAGAATTATACTTTATTACTCCCTTACAACCCAATACCATCCGAGAATTGAGCATGAAACTAAATCTTGTTCACCGACAAAGTTTATTCACCGAAAGTTTATTCACCGACAAAGAAAAAGTAACTACAGAGGACAGTGAATGAAGTTTAATGTCGTAAATTTTCCTTTTAAAATTCAAATTCTATATTTTAATTTATTGTTTAAAAGATAAGAAGTGAAAGGTCAGTGACAGAAAATGAGTAATAAAAATAGCAGTTCTTACATCAGATAATTGCTTTTCTCTTTCTTACAAGCAAATGTATTTCATCTTAAAAGTGCAATAATATCCATTTAATTTTGGATTAACCAGTTTAAAATAGACTGAACTCCCGATTATCCGAAGCTCGCAAATTCGCGGGTGATGACGAAAAACACTGATAATCCGAAAACGGCCCCATACCATAGAAAATGAACTATTTATAACATTTAACATACAGTGACTTAGCTAAGATTTAGTTTCATCGTGTATAAAAGTTACAGAAATATCCAGTTTCTCTGATGGAAAAAATCAATTATATTCCTCTGTTTAAAAACCACGATGAAATTTTTTTCGGACAATATGCATTTAATTTGTACTCTTTTTCATAAGATGCACGAGTAATCGGGAGTTTGGAGTAAGAACGATAAACCTTTGAATAGCACAGCTTTTACACTTGAGACCGGAAATATAATCAGAAAGTTTATTGTCTGATAATATTTCCTGTCATTTCCTTTTCTTTTCTTCACGTGAAGCACTAGTCTGTCCGACAATTTATGTTTTTTTTTCCTTTGTAACTTAAAAAGAGAGAGAGAGAAAAATATTGATATTATTAATTATAATTGAATGTTACTTTCACACAGTTTCCTCTAAATTTGAATAACTCGTGTATCAAAATAAAACTGAAAAGAAAGAACTCTTTTCATCGCGTATGGTGTGTTGACTGATCTGATAACAGAAACCTTATGTATATCTGAACCATAGGCGTAAACAAGAGAGGTTTGGGGGATTATAACACCGACCCAGTTCCAAAGGAATGTAAATTTTCCAGTTGCTGTAACAATGTAACCAAAGCTTCATAGACGATGTCAAATAAAATATTTTGTTTGTGAATAGTTTTTCGGAGAAATCGTAGTAACGGATCAAAGCCATGTGCAATATTTCCTTGTGGCAGAAGTTAATTTATTAGCAGGCAGGGGAAGCAGCAACTGGACGAATTTAGGGTAGACAGCTAGCAACATCTACAGCAGGCTTATACATCCCTCTGCCCGCGGGCAACATGCTGCCCTTCACAGTTAGTTTTGCGGCCGCACAAGATCCCAAACTTTACTTAAAGACTTATTTTTCAGAGGATATCCCTCTTTATGCAATTGCTCCTTACTCAAGTCATAGATGTTTTGCCTTACGTACATTTGAAAACAACTATTTTGAAAGATGAAGCACGTGAAAAGTAAAATTGGATGAAAAAATTCTGATGGGCTAAAACTCACTAAGACTTACCCTGATGATTCATTTGATTGCACTATTAGTGTCTTGTCAATTGAACAAGACACTGATAGATAAGGTTTAAAAAAACAAGGTTAAATATCCAACTAATTTTATATTCATATTGCCTTGATTTTTTAATGTTATATAGAAAATTTTAAAAAAATTAAGGATTAAGTGTAACTTACATTAAGTATATTATATATTTTACTTGCGGTCCACGTCAGTCCTTTTTCTCTCATTGCTGCCCGGGCAAGCTAAATGGACACCCATGATCTACAGAGTGAAAAACAAAATACAAAGAGAACTGCGATAACAAAACTAAATAAGTACCACTTGAAGGTTAAAAAGAAGAAAAAGATGAACAAATATAGTTACGCCAAATCTTAGATAAAATGATAACATGTTTAATACATTAACAAAATTATCTAACTCTTTAAAAGTTTTTAAAATGGGATCACCCAGCCGTTCGCAATCATAAGACCATTCCAGACGCCCAGCTTAAACTTATTGATCCTTTGCAAGGAAAAAGACTTTCAAAACGGGAATTTCTCCGCATCACCAAAACAATGCAGTCGCTAGAAAGCTAGGTCTTGAGAATAAGATCCGTGCCCCGGTCTAAACAAAAGCAATTTTATACGGGCTCTTTTAGGGGAAAATTAAGAGCGATCTCTACAATAATCTCCCTGCATCAACGAGCAAAAGTAAAATGAAGCTAATCTCCCTGCATCAACGAGCAAAAGCAAAATGAAGCTAATCTCCCTGCATCAACGAGCAAAAGCAAAATGAAGCTATTTTTGACGGACGAATGAGTTTAAGGTACTGATAGACTCTCCTCGAAGAACACAGTGTGTACACTATTCCCCCATTGCATCAATGTCATTTGTATTAATTAAATATACTACTACTTCCGACTCCTGTACATCACCAGTCTGTGTGTAAGAGAGTTAATTCATAACGCATAGGCTTGTTTGCCAAGCAGTAGAAAGAACTGGAAATTCTCTCAACAGTAGTTGCAAAAATTCCTTAACAGGCTGGATAAAAGAAAAGTTCGAAGTCCATGCAGTTTCTGCCTTTAGACATGCAAAGGAGGGGAAAAGGGAAGGCTAGGGAAAAAGTGGGAACAAGACGTCACTCTACGCAACTTCCTTATCGAGCTACTGACATAATTGTTCGCGATTCGTGCAGGAGCTTTCGACTCAGTATCGCGTTATGTTTATCAAACGTCTCGCCTGTACATTGTTAAATAATAAAAAAAGGGTTGTCAGACAGCATTAGTTACAAGTTTACGCACTCAAGCATAGTTTAGAAAGTTAGTGGGACTGTGTGGCTGCGTCTAGTGTTATAAGTAAGTTCTTTGAAATGTTTTCAGCTGCCCTAAAAATAAATTTGTATACTCTAAAATTTATTCAAATGTCTACTTAAGACAGGGAACATTTCTCTATCTGACCATGACAATGTTGTTCAGTTTCAACTAAAGGAAAAGTTTCTAAATACCACACACATATATACCAGAGCACGCGTATAAAGTGAAAAACAAAAGTTCGGTATCAAATGGATGTATAAAATGAAATGAAATTTGTAACCAGACAGGTACTTATAACAACTAATATCAAAATCTATACATAAGACGGGAACATCTGTCTATCTGCACATTAATAAAGAATTCATCTTTAAGTTTTCTTGGAAGAAAATTTTCTAAATATCTCAAACATACACACTCGAGAGACCATACATATGAAATCAGTTAGAAAAAAAAAACTACTTTACTGTGGATTATGAGAAAGAATCATCCAAAGGGGTAAAATCACAAAATACACTTGTGTTACTCACCTATAAGTAAAGTAAGTAAAGCGGAAAAAAATAAGGGATTCAGAGATACAAATAAATACAGATATGTACTACTCCATATCAGCCGAAATTGTAAGTCCTAGATTTAAAGAAATTATATGTGATTTAAGGAAATTATATATGATTTAATGAATGCACACAAAAAAAATCATTGCATTAAATATGGGTAATAGATATTTAATGACCAAAAAAAAATCGTTATCTTAAGGTGAAAAATGTTTATATACTTCACACCATAATATAACGAATAAGATGAATTAAGTATGCTGAAAACTGATATGTGTATTTTTAAATTAACATTTCAGTCTATCATTATTTGTAAGCGTATGTATGTGTGTATACATAAGTACATGGGTATAGATCCTGAAAATGTACAAACAACTGAAACTATTTACTAAAAATTATAGTGTACTGTTTAGAATAAAAACTGAGTTGTGATATTTCAGAAAAGTGCAACTGTCGTAATACTGATTTTATTTAAATATCAATTTTTACGAAAAACATTTCTATGATAAAATTAATAAAGGATTTCTCAATTCCCAATATTTTTTATGTTAACATAAATATAATTTTATTATTGTTAATCATTAACTTAGCTCAACTATATTTAAAATTATCATTATTATCGCAATTGCATCACCTACATCTGAAGTACTATAACTGTTTTTATTTTCTAGATCAGTGCTTCTTATACTTTTTTCATTCATAATCCCCTTTTTATCATCGAGATTTTTTTTTTTTTTTGCGACCGCAGAAAATATAGATATAAAGATAAATATTTTCTCATAAGTAATTTATTTCTTTGGTAAACAATATACATATTAAAAATTGTAGTTTTGATGTGTTTCGAGTATACAAAAATAAATGAAAGAAAATCATATATATATATATATATATATATATATATATATATATATATATATACACATACATTTATATCTATAGTATATACCTATCCCACAATTTATAGTTAGATACGTTCCACAAAAAACCGTTTAAATCGAAATCATCTTTTTTGTATGAAAAACCGTGTAAATCGAAAAAAAACAAATGCGAATAATTTAATTAGTTTTTTTAATTTTAATTTACTCTAAAGGTTTTCTTACATACTTTTCTCACTATCAGAGATTATTAATCTTTTCACTAACCAATAGATATGAATTTTTTAAATTTTTCGATTTAGAAAAAGCACAACGATATGCACCTTTCTGCTGCTAAACATTTACTGCGCAAATTAACCTTTTGTGTGCTGAACAATTTTCTCATGGCTAATCTAATAAAAAGTCATTATCGTAGCGAACACAACCACACAATGCTAAAATTATACTAACATACGGGAGCGCTCGTCGCCACTCATGAATGTTTTTTTGTGAACGAAAAAGGGGGAATTCCCATTTTTAGGTTTAAAGTCAGTGTTCTGCTCGTGTTCGCAAGCGCTCAAACTGTGAATGCTTTTTGAGTAGAAAAAAGGGGAATTCCCTTTTTATTAGATTTGATACCAGTATCAACAACTGAACGGAACTAAAAAAAGACCGTACAGATATGAATGTGCGCAGCATTGAAATATCCTAGCAATAGAAACAGTTGAAACAGCAGATACTGGAACAGCTATAAAAGAATTCTTGGGACGCAATAAACAGGCGAATGAAATAAAATAGTTTTAATTGTCGTTCATATTGAGTTCCCAATAGGGAGGGAGCTAGACCGTGTGACATATTAAATGTACAAACACTATCAGAAAAAAACCCGGCTTTCAGCCGTGTTCACGTTTTAATATCGGGAAAAGAAGAAGTGGTGGAAGGCGTTAATCCCTATGACGCTGTGTTACGTCATGGACTAGGGCGTGCCAGATGATTCTTATCGGCTCAGTCTCCCTAGACAGAGGCTGTTCTAAGTCTATGAGGATATTTCCCTGTCTATGGGGGAACGAAGGGATTACAAACGAAGTACTACAAACTTTATGAGCTAATACATCATCTTTAGAAATCGAATAAATTATGTTTTACAGGAATATGGACAAGTCAGATTATTAATATAAAAATTATTTTTATATTACACATTCAGTTCAGTCAGTCACGTTCAGTTCAGTCTGTCCCTTGAAAAACGATAGATCGAGATTTCACTGTATATATATATATATATATATATGTCACGACCCTATCGCCGTGCACCCATCTAAATACACTAATTACTCCAATTGCAGTCATCAAACAGTAGGCCAGTGGAATAACTAATACTTAATTAACTTTTAAACACCTCTTTATTAATTAACATTAATCGAAAACCCAATTAATCCAGCTAAATCGCCATTTTCAATCATCTCACAGAGCTCCCGACAGACGCACGTCTTGATGCTATCAAATATTTCCCCGAACTGCGTAATTTCTTTCTGATTCGTTATATAAGTCACATAGGCGTAGGGTCCTCTTCTAGAGCCCCCGCGAACATCCGATGGTTATGTAAGATACGCGCGTGTGTGAGCAAATGACCCTGAACTCTTTCACTGCGAAAGACAGTCTACTTCCTGAATTTGAAAACACACTAGGACTTTAATAGAATTTACTTTTTAACGCTCATTAATATAATTAACTATAGCTTATGCTTTAATCATCACATATATATATATATATATATATATATATATATATATATATATATATATATATATATATATATATAGACAGTCGAACCCCATTATAACGAACTTCAAGGGGCCAAAGGTTTTGCTCGCTTTATCCGGTGGTTCGCTATAACCGAACCGTTGAGAAAAATGCCAGAGTTCACAAAATGTATAACTCATTACAATAAACTTACACTAATTAATTAACGTACAATAGGAAAACGTCGGGACCAAAATTTTCGTTCGTTATATCCGTGATTTCGATATGTACCAGGTTCGCTATAACGGGGTTCGACTGTATATGTACACATATATACATACACACACACACACACACACACACATATATATATATATATATATATATATATATATATATATAGGTATAAAGGAAGGATACTTTTGATATATGTTGATAGCGACAGTACAGTACATTGATTTATGATAAACAGTATTATTAATATATAAATGAGAATTATTCCATAGGGTACAATCAAGAAAGTTCACCTTCTCCTCTTGAAGTGAGTTCTAGATATATTACTAGAATTAATTCTACGCTGTTTGGATAGATATCTGATTTGCGCGGACAATATGTATTTAAAAACCAAGTAATATAAAATTCAACACTATTTTCGTTATTCTAATATAATCTTTCCCAAGTTAAAAAAATATTCAGTTAGACAAAAAGAAACCGTTTATTGTTGTTGCTTTAAGGGTATCTATGAGAGAGGTTTTATCTTTATTTACACAGATTTTGCAAAGATTTTTTTGCATCATATTTTACTTTGTATAAAGATTAATACTTACGAGAAATGGTAGAACAAAGCAAAAATTTGTTCAAAGAAATTAAAATATAAAATTTATAGCCTTCTTAGTTAGACATATATATATACGTTTGAGTGTTTATACACTGAACAAATAACTATTTGAATAACGTTTTCACCTTTTTAATGGCTGCATAGGAAACGAGATGATTTATCTTCAGGATTCATAACAAATTTCTTCGTAAAATATTTTAATTATTTTTAAAGCGAAAAAAAAAATCATTCTTAGGTTAATTTTTTCAGAATCTCTCCTCTAAGCCAAAAATGTTAAGGATAGTTTCGTGAAAACGGTTGAAAAGCACGCTCTAAAATATTTCATGGTGATAATTATGTAGAGTTTTTTATGTATTCTTTAAAATCCAGCAAATCGGAGAAAATTCCATTCTAAGATCAATAGACTTGATGTGGGGCGCGGTGGGCCAGTTGGCAAGAGCACCGGGCCAGAGATATGAACGTCTCTGGTTCGATGCACGTCGCTGCAAATCCACCGCCATGTTCACTAATGGTGGCCGGGGCACGTAAAGCAGGTCGTTGCTGCAATGTCCTCCAAGTTCTCAAATTTACCTCTGGCGGTGCGGGGTCAAGTGTTCCGGTCTCGTCACTTGACTCGGTTCAAAACTGCGGGACCGGTCACTTAGCCAAGTCGGACTCCGACCCTTGTGGTGCTGATTGAAAACAGAAGCCGCCCCTTTCAGCCCAATAGCCTATTAGGATCTGATGAATGGAACCTCCAACCAGGGGGCGTTAACAACAAAAAAAACAATAGACTTGATGTAAAGATGTACAACACCCCGTTGTACATCTTTTATCATATACATATATGTATATATATATATATACATACATATATGTATATATATACATATATATATACATATATGCATATATATATACATATATGTATATATATACATATATACATATATATATATACATATATATATATACATATATATATATATACATATATATATACATATATGTATATATATACATATATATATACACATATGTATATATATACATATATATACATATATATATACATATATACATATATATATATATACATATATATATATACATATATATATACATATATGTATATATATACATATATACATATATATATACATATGTATATATATACATATATATGTAGGAAGGAGTTAGTACTCCTTCCTTTAGAAGTGAATCATTAGACTTAATTATTTTGAACATTTAATTAAACTAGACGATGTTTACAAGACAGGACTAACACTTAGTATGAAATTAAAAAATAAACACAGAAGCATCAAAAGAGCTAAACATCGGGAGCTTGCAGAACAACACATCCGCTTAAAGTCCTTCGTGCCGCAGTAGTAGGAGTGGAAGTTGTAGTAATAGTTCAGTTGTGTTGCCAAACTCACTCTCACACGGCCGTTCTGACTTTCCAGACGTCCGCGGCTGGGTTGTCAACAATAATTCTGAAAAGATAAAAAAAAAAAAAAGAGCAGAAAAAGGAAAAATATTTCAAAAAATCAAGCAGTGTTCAACACAGTGGTATTGGTGTTCAGTTTCTGCACCACTGTTTCATTTTGTCCGCTGCAGTTGATGTTATGGTTGGACCATCGTGATGTCCTAACTTTCGAACTTCGTAACGATCGTTGGGGTTGATGTTCGTGATCTCATATGGTCCGAAGAACTTTGGTCGGAGCTTTAATCCGGTTCCAAATTGAGTTCGTTGTATTGCCACTTTGTCACCGATCTTGTATTTACAAGCCGTTTTACGCCGTTTGTTATATTGTCGTATGTTTTCTTCCTGTAAACGGAGGATATTTCGTTTAGCTTCGATACGTAACGCTTCTTTGTCATCAAGAATTCTTTGGTGGTGTTCCTCGTCAAGAAGATTTTTAATCTGTAGATCCTCTTGTTGTTTCATTTTAACACCAATTAAAAGTTGAAAGGGTGTGAATTTTGTACTGCGTGTGGTGGTACTATTTAAGATACGTTGCAATCTTGGGACATATTTAAACCATTTGTCAGGTTCATCTAGAGCTAACTTAGTTAAAACGGGAATAATTGTGCCATGAACACGCTCAACCTGACCGTTGCCACGTGGCACACCTGTTGCTATTGAAATGTGTTCAATTGACTGTTCCTGGCAGTAACTTTGAAATTCTGAAGATGTGAATGCGCTACCTTTGTCAGTAATGATTTTTGAAGGGTTGCCAAATGTAGTTTGTTGCAAGGATAATTTGTCTAAGGCATCTTTCGTAGAGGTGGACTTCACGGGATAGATCCATACAAATTTGGAAAAGGCATCAACTACTGTAAAAAGATACTTATAACATTTTTTGTCGATGGTAAAGGTCCTAAAAAGTCGCAATGGTAACATTCAAGGGGTGCATCACCTTTTGGAATGGGGTGAAGGTATCCTTCTTGTTTTCCAGATTTTCGCGAGGACAAAATGCAAGGAATACAGTTCGAAATAATTTCTTGAACTAATTTCTTAAGTTGAGGAATGAAAAATTCACGAGAAACAATTAATTCGGTTTTTTGTGAAGCAAAATGACCTTGTGAATGGGCGTTTAGCACTATTTCTTTCTGCATCATTTGTGGTACTACTAAAAGTTCGGCATCCTGATGAAGTTTATAAAGAATTCCGTTTTTAACAAAAAATTCATCAGAAGGTGTAGATTCAAGCATAGATTTAATTTGAGATATAAATTCATCCTGGTCTTGGGCATTTTTCACCTTTTGAGTGATATCATTTGAGGTAATTACAAGAATGGGGTTACGACTTAAAGCATCAACATGTTTCATCTGTCTACCGGGTCGATGACAAACTTCATAATCAAAGTCTTCTAACATCAATGCCCATCGAGCAATTTTAGCTGGTAGGTCTTTTTTGTGCATCGTTTTTTGGAAAGCATCACAATCGGTGATAATTTTAAATTTTGTTCCCAACAAGTAGTTTCGAAATTTTTTAGCGCTTCAATAACGGCAAGAACTTCCAGTTCATAACTATGATATTTTTCTTGTTGAACTGTAGTTTTACGGCTAAAATAATGAATAGGATGAAACTGTCCATCATCGGATTGTTGCAAGAGCACAGCGCCAAAACCTAAGGAGCTGGCATCAGTGTGGAGTTTTAATGGGTATCCCTGTTGAAAAACACGAAGAACTGGATTTTGTGAAAGAATGTTTTTCTGTTGTTGAAAAGCTGCTATTTGTTCAGGGGGTTTGGGAGCTTCAATAACTTGAAATTTTGGTTCAACCTTTTCACTTTTGACGGATTCATTCTCAAGGGCATCATCATCGGCATCAAATATTTTTGGTTCAAGAGTTGCTTTGATAGTTCCAATATCAAAAGCATTATCATCATCGTTATCATGAAGCAAATCTAAATCACTGGCATCAGCATCATCTAAATATTTTCCATCATCATTATCATGAAACAAATCTAAATCATTGGCATCATCATCATCATCATCACGTTCAAAATCAATTGGATTATCCATTTTCTCTACCCTAGAAATCTTATCTTGAGTAGATGTTAGAGGTTTTTCAGACATGCATATTTGGCCCTGATCTTGAATTTGTTTTTCTACAATTTTCTGTTCCGCAAAAGGGAGTCGTCGAGAACGTTGATTTACGGGGATTTCATCTTGTAATAAAATAGTCCTTTTAATTTCAGTGTCTTGAACTTTATGGGGTTTGTAGGAAGTAACGATATTTTGAACTTCCTCACGAATTTCAGAATTCAAAATGTGTGAAAGATCAAATGGGAAAGCTTCGTCATCAGGAATATTAGCAATATTAACGAAGATGTTATTATCAAGAGTAAAACGAATACCGTCTTCATCAAATGTAAATTGGGTTTGCTGCAAAAAGTCGATTCCGATAATCACATCAAAAGGAATCAAGTCATCCTCTAGAACATGTATTTTAGCAGGTAAAGTAATGGTTTGAATTTCGATGGAATCCTGAAAGAATCCGATGCTGTGAACTTGGTTTTTGCCAATTCCTGAAAAGGGAATGTTGGTGGGCTGCAATGGTGGCGAACCAATTCTTCGATAGGTTTTCTCATTGATGAGGGTTGCCTGTGACCCAGTGTCACAGAGTGCTGTCAATTGAATTCCTGCAAGTTGAATGTCAACATGCATGGGATTTTTCGATGAAGTTTCAGGAGAAAGTGCATTTACAGTTTTATCAGAAATAGGTTTTTGAGAATCAGGTTTTGGTTTAGAATTTCGATAACTTTTAGGGCAATTAGCATGAACATGACCAAAACTTTTACATCCGTAGCATTGTTTACCATGTGACTTATTCAAACATTGGTTGCTTTTGTGACCTCTCAAGCCACAGGAAAAACATACTGGCTGTGTATTTGGGCTACGTGTATTATCGACTTTCACATTGAGGTAGGAAGCATCAATTTTTTTCTGATTATTTTGTCTGAAATTTTGTGATCTGTTAAAGATTTGTTCATAAATTTTCAACTTTTCCTTAAATTCAGGGACGGATTTACAACCGTAAAGAATAACTTTATTGTTTGTTGAATCAGGAATTCCGTTTATGACATACTCAAACAGAGAGGAGTCATCGAGAGAACCTTTGTGTGCCAAATCTCTCATAGCTAAGAAATATTCTTGTAGGGTTTCAAACGGTTTCATACGTCGAGATTCCATTAATTTATGTAACTGAATACCGTTAATTTTGTCCGAAAATTCGTCTAATAAATGGTGCTTCAATTGTTCCCAATTTGTAATTCCACGAATAGACCTAATTAAAGTTTGAGCGGGACCAGTTAAACATTTTCTAACAAAAGTAATTTGGTGAATTGGATTGTTTATCTGATATAAACAAAAAAGTTCTTCAACGTCAGATATAAAATTCTCAACACTGTAATTATCACGAGACGAGAAAGGTTTTATTAAATCAACAACGTCTTTCAGACTAAACAACTGGAAAGAGAGATTCGCAGTTTCAACTGAAGGCAATGAATTTTGATCTGATTCACCAACGGAAATGTGTGTATTTTGCTTATTCGAAGATTCTTTTGCGTCAATGGTGGGGGAAAAGGGAGATCTATTTTCCTCTATAACGCTGTTAGTTTGGGATGAACGTGCACCCGGAAGTGAGTCATCATTCACTTCGCATTCCGAAAGATCAGAAAATTCTGCTTTTAGTAACGATAAATCACTAAGACTCATAAGAATGGTATTGGCACATTTGTCTGGGTCAGTTGAAAATTCTAAATGAAGTAGATTACAAATAGAAATCAAGTCTTTAAGTGAAAACTCTTTAAGTACTTTCTGTTTCGTTGCTTCCAACACGAATGGCTGTTTAAAACCTGTAAATTTACGTAATCTGGTACGATTTTGTCTGTCGCCGTCTGTACCAAAAATTAAACGATGTAGAACCTTTATTTGATTCGTACCACCAATTTTTAATGATTTTGCAATATTGGGGTAATCGTTGAGAGTAGCCATAACTATATACTAGGTTCAAACAATTATAGTACACAAATATACAAATATTCAAAACCAAAATCAATAATTATAATACGTAGTTACTCAAATTCAAAAGTAGAAAATAATATTTCAAATCGAAATTTTTCAAATACCAATCAATAATAAAATATTGATTCTCAAAATATGCATCAAAATAAGTAATCTTTAAAACAGGTTTTGTTCAGAAAACAAAATTATGAACTAAAATAAGCATCAAATATCAAATAATAAGTTCTTCAAAATAATTTCTCTGGTTGAAGAAAACAGATGACGTAAATTTAGATATGTATCAAGTTAGATATTACTTCAGCAAAATATTCATCAAATTAATCTTCAAAATAAATCACTGTTGAAGAAAATAGAGGATGTAAATGCAGCATCAAAATATTAGTTAAAGTTCTAATGTTAAAAGCATCAAAATTGGGAAATCGAAAGTATCAAAATTGTGAAATCGAAAGCATCAAAGCATTCTGCAAAATAAAAAATATTCTCGCAAGAAAACAGCAGAATTAAGTTCAACATCAAAGCGCATCAAATAAGCAAAGTTGTCATCAAATAAACATTCGCTTCGTCAAAATTATGCATCAAAATAATAATATAATAATCTTCAAAAGTATTCAATTCGCGATCTTTCAAAATATATGTTATGTTGTGGTTTGTTCAAGGAAACAAGATTCTCAAGTTAAATGTCGAAATTTTCATCAAATCATCAAATAATTTCATCGAAATAGAATTCTCTTCAAGAAAACAGAAGTGATAAATTCAACGTCAAAGACCATCAAAAATGAATTTAGCATCAATAAATTCCTGCATCAAAAGAACGTTGAAATATCTTTCAGTTTTCTTAAATCATCAATAA
This sequence comes from Dolomedes plantarius, assembly GCA_907164885.2. Taxonomy (NCBI): domain Eukaryota; kingdom Metazoa; phylum Arthropoda; class Arachnida; order Araneae; family Dolomedidae; genus Dolomedes; species Dolomedes plantarius. The sequence continues at coordinate 18,698,906 of OU015491.1, forward strand.
GTTGAGAATTCCCTTAATCATCAAAATTTTCTTGAACAAGCGTCAACGTATGCATCAAATAATTTTAATATGATCCAAGTTACTTACAATTCTGGTTTTGGTTCTCATCATCCCATCAGAGTATCATCAGAGTCCGTGGCACATAACTTTCGTTTTCGCTGGCGGTATCCAAAACAGAAATCACAGAGAACAGTAATCCGGTAATAATCAAAAGAAAATAGTTTTTAAGTCCAAGCTAGGGGTATTTTTCGAGTCCGAGGGTCGAGCACCCATGTAGGAAGGAGTTAGTACTCCTTCCTTTAGAAGTGAATCATTAGACTTAATTATTTTGAACATTTAATTAAACTAGACGATGTTTACAAGACAGGACTAACACTTAGTATGAAATTAAAAATAAACACAGAAGCATCAAAAGAGCTAAACATCGGGAGCTTGCAGAACAACACATCCGCTTAAAGTCCTTCGTGCCGCAGTAGTAGGAGTGGAAGTTGTAGTAATAGTTCAGTTGTGTTGCCAAACTCACTCTCACATATATATACATATATATATACATATATATATACATATATACATATATATATATATACATATATATATATATACATATATATATATACATATATATATACATATATGTATATATATATATATACATATATATATAGACGCATGCATAAATATATATAGAGAAACTCTTACCGTAAAAGTGGAATAATCAATGCCGAAAAAGAGTAACAATTTTCCGGCAAATTCTAATCAGCGACGAATCAAGGTTCACCCTCTACCGTTCGGATGCCAGAGTCTGGGTCTTGCGTCTACCTGGACAATGCCTCCTGCCAGAATGCATTGTGCCCACAGTAAAGTTCGGCGAAGGTGGAATTATGGTCTGGAGGTGTTTCTCCTGGTATGGACTGGGACCATTGGTCCCAATTTATGGTAAGCTCAACGCCGACGCCTACTGGACTATTTTTGATGACAGTGTGCTTCCTACGTTGCCGCAGTTTTACTGGTTGGACTCATGCTACTTCCAGGACGACAACACTAGCTGTCATGTTGCGAGGTTTACCCTGGATTGGTATGGTGACAATGGGGTTAACCGAATGGACTAGCCTACCCAGAGCCCAGACCTGAACCCTATCGAGAACCCCTGTGACGAGTTGGATCGCCGAATTAAGGGGTACAACAATCGTCCAAAGTCGGTGAAGGAACTTGCATGTCTTCTCCAAGCCAAGTGAAAGAAAATACCACTAGCCGTCATACAAAGACTTGTGGAAAGCATACCCACATAAGATGGTTGAGGCTGTAATTGCCTCTAGTGGAGGCTCTACCAACTATTGAATATCAATAAAAAAAATTTTCTTTTCCATCACAGGTGTCCAAATACTTATTGGTAGATAGTGTACGCCACGCCTACCCCAAACTGAATGTGCAAATATTAAACATGGAGGTAAATTATCCTTACAATAATTATATGCAGGGCCGCCCAGAGACTTTACGGGCCTGGGGCAAACTTCTGTTGGGGGCCCCAAGAAATCTGATTACTCGAATAATTTTTTTTTTAATTTTTTTTCGGGGCCCCTTTTTTCAGGAGATTATTTTGAATTTTGAAGTACGGTACAAGTTTCAGAATTTTCTTTCGGAGAAAAATCTAATAAATATTTTTTTTTAATTTTTGGGGGCCCCTCCGGCAGTTGGGGGCCTGGGGCAAAGTGCCCCAGTTGCCCCCCCCCCCTCTGGGCGGCCCTGATTATATGTATATTTCCCAAACGCTTTTCACTCATTAATTTTTTTTTCTTTTTGCAGGTAAAGAACAAAAGAAAAGGGAAATGCCTTTTCCCACTAATGAAGTGACGAAAAACTATCTTCTGGAACTTCTCGACTAAATACTCCTTTTATGTATCACATTGGTAAAGTAATGAAGAAATAAGTATCTCTAAAGGACAATAATAATTGCAAGGGAGATAAAACACACGTAGGAGATTTTCAACAGACATTTTGAAACGGAAATTGAAATTGACTATAATTTATATATTTTCTAACATCGAAATTATACGAAAAGTACGTGCAAATACATATCTGAGAATCTTGAAATAGTTTCCAATATTCTCAAGTAATATACTGAAGTCTTTACAATTTCAATTTGTTATGGCATGCGTGTTACTTTACTGACCAAGGTAGCTTAAGAGTGCTACGAACTCTTTCTATATGCATGAGATCCTGAAAAACATTTCAAAGATGCACGACTTTATAAACATACATAAGTGTTATTGATCTCATTAATATATACTTATAAGCCTTATTTAAAATTTCGTACGTGGTTACCACTTATTTCAGCAAACATGGTGCTAAAAATACCGCAGAATCACAATTTTGCGCACTCGCTGACAAAAAAAGTCTTTGAAGAAACTGGGTGTCAATCGTTGCCTGATTGGGAAATTTCTGTCCAACGAAGAGATGATATAGCATGGTCTGTGGTTTTATCCTACCTGATGTCTACCAACTACCAAAAGGAAGAAGACAAAAAGCAAGAAGACAAAAAGCAGAAAGGCAAAAAGCAAAAAGGCAAAAAGCGAAAAGACAAAAATCAAGAAAATCAAAAGCGAGATAATTTTGCAAGGCGTCTCGAGAGACTGACAGGTAGTGACAAAAATTTGAAATCGGTCAAAAAATCCATCAGATCATTTAATCCTTTCAGAAACAGGGCATCTTGTTTCTATGATGAAACGCTGAGAGAGTTAGTAGAAGAATTTAAAAGAAATGCCAGTTGGAATAATTTAAACAGGGTTCCTGACAAGCTATTAGCTGCGTCTACTACACTACGCTGTCCTATAGTATCCATATGGAAAGATGGAAATAGCACAAAGCACCCGAATTTACGCTAAAAATACAGAAAAATGCGAGGAGATAATAGCATTGTATTCTTGCGATTTTGGTGGGGAAAACGAAAAGACGGAGACAGTTCATAATTTTTTGCTTAACCATCAGTTAGGGCTCAAACTGAAACAAGCTACTTTGTTGTATTTCTTGAAAGAAGCTAAGATGTCAAAGAAAGAAATGCGGAGATCGAATTAGCAGTTGAGAATGGTAAACATTTTTTAATATCTCTTTTAACTAATGACTGCCATGAAATTATCCGTAAGTTGTATAAATCGCCTATGTTGTCTCAAAGTTAACTGAAAGCGGGATTCGAAAACCGACCCTAGGACAAGAGACACCGAAGGTTTTCTCCGCTTTGTATCATGCGTTGGTTCTTGGGGATGTAAAGACATTATATGTACTGTATTATTCGCTGCAAATAACTGTTTTCGATCCGAGGGTTCCTATCGGAACCTGATTGTTGTATCTGAAAATCTTAGTCAAATGGAAGAGAGAACTTAAGGCTGATTTTTGCCAAGCCGAAGACTTTAGGCATCATCCAGATCGTAACGATTTGAAAAGACCGATCGGAATGACTTGCTCAGATTGAATGAAAGGTTCTCAGAAAAGTTAACAGTGAAAGCATAAAATATCAAAAACAGGATAAAGTTATTACGAATCCACTGAATGAAACAGTATTTGAAGCTTGCCAAAGACGCGATATTGGTGGTTTCTGTGCTAGATACGTACCAGAATTTTTCAAGCCTGTTCACCAAGAAAGTACAAATCTATCGCCTCTGGACGATTATGTTATGTATAAAAATTACTACAATTTAATAGACATGGCAACTGCTATAATCTTCTTCGATAACATAATATTTTTAAAAGAAAGGTTGGTTTTAGCAGACGAGACTCAGTTTTCGGGGATGGAATCGTCTTTTTTCTTTTCAGTCTTGTATCATGCAGCATTTGATAAAGCAAATATTTCAGACGCTTTTGAACGCGTTTTAGATCCAAGAATAAAAATTAATCTGAATAGCTTATACATTTTCCCCTTAATTAGACGACTGGAGAACGTGAATAAAATAAAAGAATTTAGTAAGAATCTACATGACACTCTTATTGATAAAGCCAATGTGGTGAAACATTTTCCACCGAGCGAAATTTATGGTATTTTAAATTCTTATCCCATTGTTAAAGATGATATCCAATTAGGCAGATTTGAAAAATACCTAAAAACAGCACTAAACGTAAAAGTGACAGATGTTAAGTCGGTCTTGATTATAGAAAGAGTTCTACAAGTGATTGGGGAGTACATAACGCCAAAAGAGAATGATGATTATTCTTTCAGAAGATTCTTTTCATTGATACTGCCGAAAGAGGTTTCTCGCACCTTACGTCACACGAGAAACGACCTGTCTCACGTAAAAAGCTATGCATTTAAGCCCAAGGCTGAATGTGAAACAAAACTTTCTTTATTTCGATCAATTCAGAGAGAAATTCGTACTATACATTACTATTTGAAACCAGTTTTTCAGACTCAGGAGTTAAACGGGATTTTATCCCTCTTAAAATTGTTCGAGGAACAATTGGAACAAATAAGAAATTCGGCTCATTTATATGACTCTTCTTTAGACATCATTTGTTTGCGAGAAGAAGTTAGCACACTTTTAATAAGTGTACGTCATATCTTTATACTAAGACATTCGTCATCTTGTAAAGAAATGTTGAAAACTATCGTATATACCGTAGAAAAAGACATTTCAAAGGAAATAAATTGGTCGGGAGATTGGGAAAATTTAAAAAATAGAATTTTGTACGCACTGTGGCCTATTAAATGGTTATTAGAATTGCTGCAGCAGTGTGGTGAGGTCGGAGCTGCAACTGTATTAGATGTATTTGAAACACTCAACAATTATAATCAGAATACTGACGCAATGAATAACCTACAAGATAGGACAAGCAACTTCTTAGCCAACTGTAAGGACTTGCTTTCAACGTTCATACCTCCACGTCAGAGGAGAGTTAAAAAGCCTTTGAAACTTCACGGAAACATTGAACGCTTTTCAACAATTTTGAAAGGCTTCGTTTTGCTGAAAGAAGAAAAGAAAGAAATTAGAAAAGAGATTCCCGAAACGATTAAACAGAGTATAAATGTTAAAGAAAGATTAGTAAAATCCATAGAAGAAGGTTTTTCACTAAATGTAGACGATGACGCTCAGGAATTTAAAATATCCTACCTTTCCAACACGAAAATGAATAAGTTTTTCAAATTTTACCGAAGTAAAAACCCACAGGCTCTTGCTATATTAGAAACTAAAGATCCCGTCGCCGAACTTGAAGAAATATTTTCGAAAAATTCTGTAGACAAGGGAAAGTACGAATCCTTGTGCGAGACAATGCAGTTCTCAAATCGAACGAGAAAAATACTCGGAAGACTAGTGGCCGGCCAAAGGAACATAACACCTGGGAACAATCTTTCTAATTTGCTCGATAGGGTAAAGTTGTTGAAAAAATTTCTCATAAGAGAAAACGAGAGAATTTTTAATTTGTGGCTGAAAGTTAAACGACAAACATCGCGTCAGTACGTCGTAGATACAATTGTCTGGTACTACTTGAGAGATCGTGAACTGCAAGCAGCAGTTGAGATGTTGCTGTGCGATTGCATGAGCGTGTATGAAAATGAGAGACGTATAGAAAACCCATGGATCAAATCATCGAAGTTGTACTGCGGGATAAATTTGCGCAATGTCCTAAGCCACGGCAGTCCCTTATTGGAGAGTCTCTGTAAGTTGCTTGATCCAGAGGATCTGCCGTCAGATTTGATTAAGAAAATACTGCGGTTAATTGAGGGCGAGGATGCCATAGAGGCAATACTCGAATTGTACGAACGAACCAATAACGATTTTCCTAGGCTGCAAGCGATTCTACATAGCGATGAAAATGATGAGTATTCTGATTTAAAGAATCGAATTTGGAAGTGTGATGAATGGAAGAATTATACTTTTATTACCCCTTACAACCCAACACCATCCGAGAATAGAGCATGAAACTAAATCTTGTTTTTTTTCTTTCTTCACCGACAAAAAAAAAGTACAGTAACCACCGTTTATAGTGATCACTGGTTATAAGAATCAACCGTTTATAAGAATCAGTATCGCGAAAACAAAACAATTAATTATTTCCATGTTGAAATTTTCGCTTTAAAGAATCAATCCACCGAATCAGTTTACACTCTTCGCTTTCCTTTCATTTTTCAAAAAAGCTACTTAACCCTCAAAAGGCACGAAGTTCTTTCTTTTTTTTAAAGAAATTGATAAGATAGGATGGAATATCGTAAATTCACCCCTTTCTTTATTAGACATAACATAATAGTTTCCCCTTAAACGCTTTACCACAACACTGTCCTATTAGCTTGACCCGGGGGCAACTTTACCCGTCCGAGTAAATCTTCGTCTGAGACTATAAGTATTGAAAGAGGTATAAACAGCCTTCTGAAAACTTCATTACGTCAAACTACCGTAGAAAACTTTTTCTTGCTCCCTTCCTGTAGTTGAAATGTTAAAACTGTTAAGCAGGTATGTTGTAACTTGTAACAAATATTGTATTTTTTTCTTCTCTTACTATAATCATGTGTATCTACTTATAGGTCTAAAAATTAAGTTTTATTTTTAAAACTATAAAAAATAATTTTAATAAAAGATAGTTAATGTAAATTAAAGAGTATTTTATGGTAAATTATCTAATATATGTATATATAGGTGTTGTGTTCCTGTCCAAAAACCTAAATTTCGGTTAGAAAATCAAAAACAGTAATACAAACGGGATTCTTATAAGCGGAAATCACTGTAACTACAGAGGACAATGAATGATGTTTAATGTCGTAAATTTTCCATTAATAACTCAATTTCTGTATTTTAATTTATTGTTTAAGGCGACAATGGACCTTCAGATTGACAAAAATATGTCCCAAAAACGATTTTTTTTTCTTTCGGAAAATGATTCTGCAACTAATCAACTTTAAATTTAAAAAAAAGTATGTTGATCCGATCATTATTAACCGAGTTATAAGTATTTTTTCAAACGTAAACAATGGAAATGTTACGTTAAATTAAAACTTTAAATGCTATTTTCTCAAAACAAGATTTTATGTCGTTTCGGTAAGTTCAAAATGCCCCATGCGTCATAATTTTTCTTGAATTTTCATAAAATTTCATAACATGATTATTTATATGTTAGAATAAACTTAGTAATAATTCTATACTGTTTTAAAACAACTTAAAATTTTTACAATAAAAAAAAATTTTTATAAAATTTTGCATAAAATGACCTATTTTTATGCATTTCTCTTCTAGTTTTTATAAATATGATTGTAAATCAAATATTGCTACTAACTTTTATTATAACTATATAAAGCTAGCTTAAGAAAGAAAATTAAATATCTGAGACAAAAATTGATGCGCATGGAGCATTTTTAAATAGAGTATTAACAAACTGATTTTAATTAATATCTTAATTAATTACATTCTGATTTTTTTTATTTAGCATTTTCATCTCTAAACAACACTGTATAAGTATACAAAATTTCTTAGCAATTTGTTGATAAATATAAAAAAAAGTTTTTCATTGTCCATTGTTGCCTTTCAAAATTGAACAAAGGATCTTCAACCTCGAATATTTCAATTTTCAATTTTTAACTTTATATCTAAAAAGAGAATAATTTGTATTCGTTTTTACTACAATGAAGACCCTTAGGATTCAAAATAAGAATTCTTTGGCAAAATATTGACTGGTTTTTGAAAAAAAATTTCAAAATTTTCTAGCATTTTTAAAAATATGTTCTAAGTGCATTCCAAATTTTAAAAAAAAACTTAATTTTTTTAATATAAATTTACCGTACTATATAAACATAATTGTACAATGATTTTTTTTTGTTATGACTCTAAAGCCATAAATAATAATTTTTAAAACTGCCTTTTGTTTTCTTTAGGTTTTCGCTTTATTTTATGGTCTATAAATTTGAAAAATATTTGTAGTTTCAAATAACGATGCACAGGTTCGTGGAAAACACTTCAATTAACAATCCTGAGTAATTTGGAAGAAGTCAGAAGAAAAGAAATGCGCATGGAGCATTTTGAAAAATTCTAGCATTTTTGAAGAATTTTTTGATAAACAAATCTTATTCTTCCTCAAAATACTTATTTGAATTCAAATTGTCTTCAACATAGTAACAAAGAAAATTAGTTATTCTCATTTTGTATATAGGAGTAAAATATTGAAAAATTAAAAATAGGATGTTAAAGGTCCCTTGTATCCCTTAAAAGATGGGAAGTAAAAGTCGCGACAGATAATAGTAAGAAAAATACTATTTTTACATCATATAATTGCTTTTGTTTTCTTACTTACAAATGATTGAAAGTGCAACGATATCCATTCAATTTTGAAGTATTCGCTGAAAATAGACTGAAACTCCCGTTGTTCGAGCTCAGGAATTCCCGGATGATCACGAAAATCACTGATAATCCGAAAACGCTCCATGCCTTAGAAAATGAACTATTTATAACATTTTAAACATCAGTGACTTAATCTAGATTTAATTAAATCACGCATAAAAGTTACAAAAATTTCCAGTTTTTTCTTATAGAAAAAGTCGGTTACATTTCTCTGTTTAAGAACTACGATGAAATTTTTTCGGATATTGTGCTTTTAATTTCTAATCTTTTTCATAGTATGCTCGAATAATCAGGAGTTTAATGTAAAAAATAAAAATCGTTGAACAGCACAGCTTTTTACACTTGAGACAAGAAATATAATCATAAATCTTTCATCGTGTGAGATGTACTCATTTTTACCTGTTTGACATAAAATGAATAAGTCTGATAAGTGATGTATTTTTTTTTAATTTGTTACTGTTGACTCAAATTTCAAATAGGTATAGAAAGCTATTGAAAGTATTTATAAACTGGAATATGTTCCACGTAGTAACAACATTAAATGATCGTACAATCATACGAATTTCAAATATGGTATAGCTTCAGTGAAAGGGAATATATTTTAAAAATTCATATAAATACGATAAAAACTTCCGTATGTTATGAGAGTATATATTTCTATTAAACACAGTGACTGATCAATCTTTAAATCTTTAACGAAAGGCTTAAATAAAGACTTTGGCGTATCACATAATATCTTTCATTACGAATTTCAAACCCATATTTCGTATAATAAGTAGTGTTGGGCACTCTGGGTACATGCCCACCTCCCTGTCACGGCACTAACTATCAATGTAACTCTAGTGACTGGCTTCAATGTGTTAAATAGCTATGTTCTTATTTATCTCTGCAAAAATATCTATATAATAAAGTAACAGACGTATTGTCGGGTCATGTGACCGTCACGTCCCGGTCTCGCTCATCCTGAGACTGCAATTTTGGCGGGCCATTTTGTTTGGTCCAAAATCGGTGTATTATTTTTTCTCAGAAGTACATAAATCTTACATATTTTGGAAAGGAGCTTTGAAAACTGATAACTTTTTCTGCTTACAGTTATTTCTGTTACGTTAAGTAGTTTTAAAGATATTTCAATACTAAAAAGTCACTCCACCGGAGGAAGCCCTAGCAGCTCAAAGATCAGTATGGTGCAGCCGATCTGGTCGGCAGCGGGGGACGGGAATGGAAAATTGAACGGGGAATTTAATACATTGTATGGCCCTGAAAAGGGCCCTTTTTTTTTAGTCGTCTATAAAACTGTTTACTAAATTATATAAATTGCCATTATAATTATCAATAGTCAATAAGTATATAAAATTTATTGTGTTTTCCACTTTGACAGTACGTTTCTGCTTTTATGAAATTCGCCATAATTTCCGGGTGTAAAATTCACTCATGGCAAAAAAAGTAGCGCACCAAGAAATAATTGCGGGATCGTAACGAAACTTGCAATGAAGGTACATGTCGGGGAGATATGCAAATGATTAGAAATGCAGCGTGATTGCGCATTACTTATAGCCGTAGAGGGCGTTGAACATCGTACTCTGTGGAGTATAAAACAGTAAGCCAAAGCTTGTTTGAGTGTGCTGAATCATTTACAAAGGAAGAGCTGAGATAGACATGCCATTACGCCGTGTTCGAAGACAATATAAGCAGTTGTCGCAGTTTGAGAGGGGGAGACTCGTCGGGATGATGGAAGCTGGGTGGTCAGCTAGGCGAGTAGGCTCGTCATAGGCCGCTCTGATTGTGTTGTGAGAGGTGTTGGGACCGAGGGACCTGAGAGATGTCATGTACACGAAGACCAGGCTCAGGACGCCTCGACAGACCAGTCGTCGAGAAGACCGGCCGACATCGTAAGAAATGCACCGTACAGCCAACTGCTTCATCGACCGCCATCCAAGGGCACAGGTAGCACCTTCACTGCAGCAGAATGGAACCAGGTCGTCTTTAGCGACGAATCCAGATTCAATCTCGGGCAGTGATGACAATCGTGTTCGTGTGTGGAGAGCAGCGTGGTGAACCGCTTCAATCCTGCCTTTGCTGTACAGCGACACATCGCTCCACAGCTGGTGTGATGGTATGGAAGTGCCATTGCCTACAATACACGGTCACCCCTAGTATTGTTCCGTGGCACCATGACAGCCCAGCGGTATGTTCAGGAAATCTGCTACCGCATGTGTTGCCACTCATGCAACTGGCTCCCAGGAGCCATTTTTCAACAAGACAATGCTCGGCCTCATACGGCCAGGGTGTCCAAGACTGTCTCCGCACTGTTACTACCCTTCCTTGGTCTGCCCGATCCCCAGATTTGTCTCCAATCGAGCATATCTGGGATCATTTGAGACGACGAGTTGGGCAATCCCACAGTTTGAACGAACTAGAGGCAATGGTACAGCAAATATGGAACGAAATGTCTCAAGACATCATACAGAACTTGTATGACTCAATGCCTGATCGTATCGCATCGGTGCATTCGCGCTAGAGGGGGTCCAACGGAGTATTAACTCCTCCGTCCTTTTCTCTGAAATAAATTATCCTTTTCTTTGATTTTCTTATCATTTATCTTAGTATCAAAGTAGTCGCATTACGTATGTAAAATTTCGGTTAATTTTGACGACCTCCTTCTTGGTGGCGCTAATTTACTGTCCATGAGTTGTA